>JAPYKE020000043.1:125000-445577 GCA_028554795.2 Sinohyriopsis cumingii
TATCACCTGTGTTAATGTATGAGGTAAAAACTGATTTGAATGTTTGTTTAAATTGTACGTTATTCTTTCACATATATACTGCTAACTTTTCTAAGACATTTATTTAAACAGATGTGACATCACTATGAGCATAATGTTTAGCAATTTCTTCATAATCAGAGTAGGAATACCAACCCACATTTACAGAATTGTTAATTACTTTAGACTTTGTATCATCCTCAACTAACATGTACGGAACTGGTAATTACCAATAGACTTTGTATCGTCCCCAACCCACATGAACGGAATTGGTAATTACCAATAGACTTTGTATCATCCCCAACCCACATGTACGGAATTGGTAATTACCAATAGACTTTGTATCGTCCCCAACCCACATGTACGGAATTGGTAATTACCAATAGACTTTGCATCATCCCCAACCCACATGTACGGAATTGGTAATTACCAATAGACTTTGTATCATCCCCAACCCGCATGTACGGAATTGGTAATTACCAATAGACTTTGTATCAACCCCAACACACATGTACGGAATTGGTAATTGCCTAATAGACTTTGTATCATCCCCAACCCACATGTACGGAATTGGTAATTACCAATAGACTTTGTATCATCCCCAACCCACATGTACGGAATTGGTAATTACCAAAAGACTTTGTATCATCCCCAACCCACATGTACGGAATTGGTAATTACCAATAGACTTTGTATCATCCCCAACCCGCATGTACGGATTTGGCAATTACCTATAGACTTTGTATCATCCCCAACCCGCATGTACGGAATTGGTAATTACCAATAGACTTTGTATCATCCCCAACCCACATGTACGGAATTGGTAATTACCAATAGACTTTGTATCATCCCCAACCCACATGTACGGAATTGGTAATTACCTATAGACTTTAACATCAACTTGTGAACTTTTTTGTAAAGTATGCAGTTGCAAAGTTCGAAAAGCGACAGAAACCTACAGTGTAAATGTTCAGGTATGCGTGTCAACTCATGAACAAATCGGACAGAACTTACCAGGCCTGGTGTGCAGTACGTTCAACCTTGACAATTCACCATTGGGGTCCATAGTGCAATTGATCTACATGTTAGGTTCACCACCGGTTATGGCAAAGTACAAGGCGAATATGTTTCGTATTCATATTATTCATTATGATTCCACCCAGATTACTGTTGTCCCGGGGATACTTCTGATTACACGTCAATGACAATATCATTTATTTTCGTGAATTTTCGGGTTGGTTCATTTCTTTCTCACACAAACATTATCTTTCCGAATAATTCCGGACAAAATAGTTTCCTTTGTTTTCAAAATTATGTAAGAACTAGAATTATGCCACAATGCATAATGCACAAAAGTTATCGTTATCGGTATTCTAATTAATTATCAGAAAGCTGAAAACGTCGCATCATAGCCTTTGGAAATTTGAACAAGGCAAATATACAAGACTATCCCCTGCTACATGAAGTAGTTCATGTGATGAAACAAGGCGAGATAACTCTAGCTGACATGTTACACTTGGCACATTACGCTCTGCCTATTGAAGATGAAGACGTTTTAACAGTTCCGTAACACATCAGTCCATAAAACATACACATTCTATACTCATCACAAACTGTGGACTAGTAGTGATGTCACATTAGCACTCTTTGTACGTCTAAAACATTGCTGTTTCATTCATCTGTATATAAACATTTTTTTTTTATATCTCCATGCTTCTGCATCTGGGATATTGTACCAGTTTGTGGTTGTCCGTCCATCTTAATCACTCTCTATGTTCTCATATATATATATATATATATATATATATATATATATATATATATATATATATATATATATATATATATATATATATATATGTGTGTGTGTGTGTGTGTGTGTGTGTGATGGATTGTTATTATTATTAGTATTAGTAGTAGTGGTAGTAGTATCAAAATAAATGATATGTGTGCAGTTTTTTTCCCAAAATCTGCGTCAATGTATATGGTCAAAATGGCACATCAGTAGTGAAGTGGGATACTATAGCGTCAATGGGAATTAGCATTACAGACCCCTCCCCCCCCCCGGGAACATATAGCGTCAAGGGAAATTTAACATGGAGAAAAATCTTGGGAACATATAGCGTCAAGGGGAATTGAACATGGGAATAGGGGACTGTATAGCGTCAAAAGGAATTTAAACAGGGTGGGACTGTATTGTGTCAAGGGAAATTGAACATGGGATTTGTTTGTTTTTTTTTTTAAAAAGGGGTAGGCAATCGAAAGTCATTCTCTTTTCGAGACCTATGAGTGGCCCTGAAAAGGGCCTTTGTGTTTCTTCTGCTTCTAATTTCTTCTTTTTCTCCACCAACTTCTTATTTTCTCTCCTACATTCTTTCTCTTCTTTCCTTTCTTTTTTTTCTCCTCCTCTTCTTTCTTCTTCTCCTCCTCCTCTTCTTTCTTCCTCTTCTCATTTTCTTCTTCTTTTTCAATTTTTTCATTCCATGCTCTTATCCTTATCCTTTCCTCTTCATCCTCCTTCTCCTCCTTTATTTTTTTCATCACAGCACTTATCATGTCCTTTACTTTTCTTAAGTTATTAATCTCCATCTTTACTCGATGGGGACTATAAGAATAGTGGTCTTCATTTAGTCTCACTAGCATTTGTTCCATCATGCCCAAATTGTCCAGGACGTCTTGCAATGTTTGCAATTTATCGAGGTGGTTTGAAGCCATCTTCTCTGTAGAATGGTTTGAACGACGAATACTGTGGGTTCTTATACGAAAAGCGCGGACGTGATGGAAAACATTCCCCAAGACATAAAATTGATCTTACCTAGATCATGACCAAACAACGCGCGGACGTGAAGGAAAACATCCCTCTACTTTTCTCATTTCATATGATCTACTATCCACATACGTGAACCATCAATAAACAAACCCCAAATCTACTATTTACACACTCAAATCATTAAAACTAAATCCATAATCTACTATCCATATAATCGTACGTGAGCGGTTACAAAACCCAAAATATACTCTCCACATACGCTAAGAAACAATAAACAAACCCATAATCTACTATTCACACAAACATACGTGAGCGCTTACAAACACAAACACATACCCTCACACAAAAAAGAGTCAGTGTTTATATTCACACTACTCTACCTACACACATTGGCAAATTGATTGTTATTTCTTTTCTAGAGTATTGGGTAGCCCTGAAAAGGGCTGTTTGTTTTTTTGTTTTTTTTTCAACTCCAGATGCACCTATCTAATGCTGGCACCTTCCTGGCCTGGCGCCACACACGCATCTTCTTCCCCAGTCTCCTTTCACCTTTCTTCTTGGGAGCGCAGAAGTGGCTTCGTGATAAGTGGCTTCAGAATCCCAATTTTCTGTCTCTGGGATTCTGAAATTTCCTCTCTCTTTTTCCACCTCTTCTTTTTTTCTTCTTTCCTCCTCCTCTTTCATCCTTGCCTCTTCGACAATGGCCTCCGCGGCCAGTTCATTTAGTATGCGCCTGGCATATTCCAGGTGCACCTGGAGTTCTAGCAGTTTCACAATTCTGGTATTCATTGTTTTGTCAACGAATGAACAGGGTAGCTAGACTGCCCAGCGATGTTTAAATTTATAGTAAAAGCGCGGACGTGATGGAAAACATCCCCCTAAAAACATAAAATTGATCTTACCTAGATCATGGCCAAACAACGCGCGGACCTAAAAGAAGCACTCACTTACTTTTTTTATACTGCCCATCACTATTCTAAAAATTTTCATTAATCACTTCAATATACTATCCACATACTCAAAGTAATCAAACCCAAAATCTACTCTCCCCACACCTCAAACACCAAAAAAAAAAAAAAGACATCATCTTAATCTACTATCCATACCAACTTACGTGAGCACTTACAAACAATCCTATACACAAACACATACCCTCACACTATAAAAAAAGAGTTAGTGTTTATATTCACACTACTCTACCTACACACATTGGCAAATTGATTGATGTTTCTTTTCTAGAGTATTGGGTTAGCCCTCAAAAGGGATGTTTTTTATTTGTTTTTCTGTTTTTTTGTTTGTATGGCAATCTTTTAGTTTCTAAGAATGCGACGTCCTCTGAGGATAGACTTTCTGACGATGGGTTTGCTTCTTCGGAAAGAGAAGAAGAACTCTTTGGTGTCGATACGACAATCGACAAAGCCTCTGTCAGTTTCAGGTTTCTGCTGCTGCTGCTGCTGCTGTTGTTGTTGTGGTTGTTGCTGCTGTCTCTGAAGTCTGTACTTCTCTGTCCATTCTTCTTTCTCCCTGTTCACTTCTTCTCTGAAGAGCTCTTCTATCAGGTCTTCAGTGACTTTTAACATTCTCACATTCTCTATCTCTTCAGCTTTTGGATTCAGACTGTGTCTGACCCTATGCAAATTCACGTAGACTTCGTTTAGCTTAGCTAGTTTGGAGCACATCTTCGTAGGAGGATGAGTCGACAATGGATGGTTAGACTGGAAACTCCCCCCGGTTCTTAAAGTCAAAGCGCGGACGTGAAGGAAAACATCCCTCTACGGTTTTCGAGCCGCAACGTTCAATGAGTGTCATGAGAGGGATAGAGAGAAGTCAAAGAGCATGAATCAAACATTCTTATAGCCAAACAAACGACAAAGGCATTTTGTTTCAAAACACAACATTTTTTTTCCAAAGATCACTTAACACTAACCAACAACTCTAACATTTTTTTAACAATAATCCAACACTATAACATCAAACATTTTTTCAAATCACAAACACTTTTTTTCAGTTCATACTCTACTTTAAACAGGGCTGACAACGTTGTGAATGAAATTGTGATTTCCACTGTTGGAAGTCATTAGGCCATTGATGGACACTACGTTTCCTAACTTGAGACAAAAGATAAGCATAATGGTCAAAAAACCATCGATCTACTTTCACATCGTTTCTAGAAGAAGAAGAACGAGGATCAAAATGAGTCACTAAATGTTCTAAGGAATAACCCAGGCAGCGATGATGCAGAAAATACACACAGTACTGTCCACACACCAAGGAATATGTGCCTTGTAATTTCACATTATTGAATCGGGTGGTCTGAGCATTTCTTCTCATAAAGTCAATGATATCGTCTTCCAAAGGGGGTAATCCGTACGAATCGAAATATTCCACACATCCTTCTTGAGGAAAGTAGACGGCTACCCAGTGGGTTCCTGGGAGATGACTGTCGTCCGTGTTGATGAGATAAGCTAGATGGTCTTTAGGTTTGCGATGAGGGAGTTCATTTTTAGCACAGACGACAGGATTCCAAGAAACCGTATACGAACTGTGGTTCAAAAGGTAATAAAGTTCCCAGGTATCCATTTGTGTGTTGTTTTATTTTTCTTCTTCACAGGTAATAAGTCATCAATTCGATCCTGACTTTTTGCTTGAAAATGTCTGACAAATAACCGTTTCTTCGTTTCGACTCCTCACTCTGATTCAGGAGAGCTTCGATGCGATGGATCTCTTGAGTGGTTAATGGTGGACAAGAATGTTCACGCAAGTCTTTATACCACTGATGCAACACGTCTTCGTTAGAGATGAGACTCCAAGCTTCGTCCAGATACTCGTCCAATTTTTCTTCTTGACTCAACATCAGGCATTTATCGTGTTGAATTTGACTGGGATGATCGTTTTGACATCCATAGCAATTTTTCTTGATCAATTCCGTCATTTTTTCGACCATGTGTTTGGCAAAACAGGAAACTAAATGGGCTTCTTGTTCTGGCCATCTTGACTTCATCATGATCACTTCTTTTTCCACGGTCTCCTCACATTCCATCTTCAAGGTTTCTCCATTTTGTAAAGAGGGATAACAGTCTTCCATGGCTTCTAATAATCTATAATGACTTCTCTCAAACTGTTGATTTCTATCGTATTATCGAATTCTGCATACAGGAGGACGTTCACCGTCTCTGTTAGATTTGTAGTAAACTGAATTTCCACACGAATCTGGCCAGATTTTATAGGGTGGAAATGTCCCTCGTCGCTGCCTTGGTCTGGAGTGAAATCGAAAGCCCACAAAGCATAGCCTCCTGTATAATCCTCGTACGTAATACCGTGACTGGTGTTGGTTCCTAACTGACCGGTGGCTTCGTACAGGGACAAGTACGACCTCAAGTAATTCTTCGCGGCACCAAAGTTAGGTTCGAAAGATCGGGTACACAAGGTTTTGCCATCGCGACTGACTTCAATTTTGGACACATTGTAGGGCTGAAACTCAAAAGGGTTTTCGTTGTAGGCTCCGTTGAAGTCTGAATTCTTGACGATACCAAGGATCAAACGTTTGGGTAACTGTCCTTGGAACGGATGATCTTCGATCATGGATTGCTGTCCAGTGGAAATGGTGAACGTTTTCACTTCCACGCGTCGTATCGGATACTTGGCGGTGGTTCTGATTAACGTCTGACTGACGTCGTTTCCCACTTTAGGTAACACTTCCACACGACGCACGTAAAGTCGGGCTTCCTGGATGATGGTTTTGTAAGTGGCATCATGAACAGCCATCAAATGGAAAGCGGCACTGCTGCGATTCAGTCTCAAGCGGATATCCACCCCGTTCAGCAAATACTTCTCTTGCAACCACATATCCAAATGTAAACGATCCATCAGTTCTAAACTACGACTTAGATGAATTTTTGCTCGTTGTTCTACAAATCCCGTTGTATTTTAAGCATCCCCAGCAAGTGTAATGCTGTTGAATTTAGTCGCTTTGTCAGGTTTCCATACCACACAAGCATCCAGATGAGTGTTTTTGGCTTCTTTTCCGTACGTCAAGAGATTTTCCAGGTACGCTCGGTAAGGGTAAGTATCCATGCTGATGCTGACCAGTTTGTTATACAAGTACAAGTCCACTTCGCTAAACAAGGAATGCATGAAATTGTTGACGGGAGCTACTGCTTCATCATCGTCTAGGTTAGCGTTGGGTGGTTCGATCACTTTCACTTTCCAGTACAGGTAATTGCTATTCAGATCTATGTAATCTTCGGGCTGTCCTTTGATTTCAAACTCGATGGGAGCGGAATCGGTCAAAGACGAGACGGGATGAAATTCCACCCATTGGGATTCTTGCATGGTCATCATGGTGGGGGGCATGGCAAACAGATCCAGTTCCGACTTGGAACAGGCGCAAGACTCTCGGTGCTTCATTTTTTTCTCTTTCTCAATAATCGAAAACGTCTAAGTCTTGAACGGTTCTTCTTTTCTTGGCCTTTCTCGCTTTAGACGTGTGAAGTCTGGTGAAAGGGTGTTTTCTTCGTCGTCGTCTCTTTCTGCCTTGTCCTTGCTGAATGCCTGACTCGGTAGCGTGCAGGGCATTTATAGGTGTGTCTCGGCGGCCCAAAAGGTCTTTCCCGTTTGCAGCAAGACATTTTTGCCTGCCCTCATGAAGGCTTCTTTAGGGTTTTGCTTGTCGATGATGAAAGTTTGGAGAAATTCTTTGCCTTGCGTCAGTGCCGCATCTTTCAAGGCGTGCAATCCGCGTGTCACCATCGGTTTCAACACCGGGGCCACCGAACGAAAGGCCGATTTTAACATATCTCCTAAACCGTGTCCTCGCTGTCGAGCAACCCCTCGGTACACTGGATACATGACTTACGAGTCGTGAGAGAACCGTTTTCGAAAATGGAGTTTCATCGTGACTTTTCCTTTGGTGAATGGAATATTTTGTCCCAGATCTCCTTTTATAGCAATGTTGACCGTGTCCAAATACGACTTGCTGACCGGAAAATAGTGAGGATGTACAAATTCGCGGTGAACGTGATAAGTGTTTCCACCTTCCTCGTCAGAGTTCGTGGCAGAATCCAGTTTGAAAGGAATGACACGCAGTAACGGCACAGAGGTATGTCCCACCACGTTCTACTCCACCACATCGGAATACACGAACATCAAATTCAGTCCTTGGTTCAGTTCTACCGGGGCACGAAATAACTTGGTAAAAGACTCGTTGTCGTAAATGACTGGTAATTCGTTTTTCTTGAGCATGGCCATTCTCATGTCCATGTCTCCGCCCAACATGTCAAACAATTCAGGACAAAATAAAATGGACAGGATTTTACTCCGGTCAAATTTCATCAAGAAGCGACGAGCTACTTTGTGGTACTCCATGGTGACACTTTTTTGGGCACTTTCCAAAGCTTTCAGAAACACGCCATTAAACCTGGTGGCTATGGTGCTGACCAAATGTTGACCACTAAAATAATAGCCTGGGGGAATCAACAAGTTGTAGGTCCACGTTTGAGTTTTGTCATTATAGGTTTTATTGTCATATTTGACATTGGTATTCAAGTACTTCTGCATTTGCTCGTCATGAACTTCCACCTTAAAAGAATTTTGATTGGGAAGGACATTGAGGACTTGGGTCGGGTGAATGATTTCCACTAAAGCCACTTCCAAATGGGCTTTGTGATCTAACTGGATGGCCTGAGGTAATTTGGCCGTGTAACAGCACAACGTGTTCTTGGGAAACACCTCCATGAAACTGTCACTAGGTAAGGTTAAGTAAAATTGGTTTTGGTGACTCATAATTCCAGAGCTCTGTGGCTGTCCGAGGGGTTACTGGACGTCAGAGGCGTGTCTCCGCCCAAAATGGGGTTCTGGTTGTGGTTGTTATTGGAGTGGTGACTGGAACTGGCACTGGACACAAGGTTCCGTGGTTCCCGTTGGAAGAGAATTTCAGGGAGGGATTGGGAAGCAGGTAACCGATGCAACTGCTCAATAAAATGGTCCACAATTGTTTGTCTCCTTGTTGCAAACTCAAATTGGCGATGGCTGCCCCGATGACACAATACACCACGAAGATTTGGCAGAAAAAGACGATTTGCGTTTTAGGCACACGTTCTCCACACCACACCCACAAAGGTTGTTTTTGTAAATCTTGCACAGAAGAACTAGGTGAAGGAGTGGTCGACGTAGCTGCGTCTGTGTGAAAGGGCATGATGGTCACTTCTTTTTATGGTCGATGACTTGCGAACGTCGATCCAAGAATCAAAACTGGGTGGATATCCTTTCCTACGTACTTTGACTTCTTTGACACGTCGTTTGCCTACTTTACGGGTTCTGCGTTCGAGAATGCTTTCGATGTCGTACACGTCGTCTTCTTCTTTGGTGACACGTTGTAACTCGGACAAATAAAACGTTCATTTGAGCACTTCTCCGTTCATGTCTTCCAATTTATAGACGGCAGGATGACGGCCATACACTCGTCCAGTGACGCGAAACAATTCGGTCGTCCTGTTAGGTAAGTAACCTTTGTGGAAAGTGTGTTTGGTTTTGCCAATGCGCACCCAATCTCCTACGGCCAACTCTCCACTTTTCTTGGGGACAGCCCTCGTCGGGTGACGTACCAAACAGGCGCTCAAACACCAGCACTTCGTTGTCGGGAGTCACTTCATGCGGGGCACGTCCGATGCTTCGATGGTAAAAAAATGAATGTCACGTTTCTTTAATTCGTTTTGGAAAGCTTGGTTCAGAAATTCGGTACCTTTGTCCGTTTGCCATCGAAGAGGGTGACGACCACTTTGTTTCAACACCTGTTGCAAGGCTCTCACTAACTCGTTGCTCGATTTGGAAGTCAAGGGCACGACCCAGGCAAATTTGGAAAAGACATCGATGACACAAAACAAATATTTGTAGCCAAATGAGAGACATCGGCTAAATCGGCTTGCCATTGATGATCGATGCCTTCCACTCGGGTGCGACTTCTGGCAAACTTGCGTCGAATGGGTTTGTGTAAAGTGTAGGTAGCTTGTTCTTGTAACCATCGTTGCACTTGAGGTAAACGGAGACTTTTCAATCGAGTTTTGGCAGCACGATACAATTTTTGAACTCATGCGTAACCTGCAGGATGCGAGGGATCGTAGTAAATGCTGGCTAAGACTTTTTCCACTTTTTTGTGTTGGTTGGTGTGTTAATAAGACACCCACTCTTGGAGGATGCTACTCTTTTTCTCTTGGGGTATTTTCTTGGATTGCAATTCTTTGAGTGTGCGACCAGCAATAGGTGTTGAAGAGGAGGATGTCTGAGCGGGGGATATCGGATCCTGTTTCACTTCTGTCTTCACTTCTGTCTTCACTTTCTTTTTCTCTTGTGATGAAGAAGGGGTGACCATCATCTTTTTAATCCATCCAATTCTGGAGGTAGGTGGTGCTGTTAACTTGAGCACTTTTTCTGGTGGTGTTTGAAACCCTCCTTTTTCTTCTTCTCCTTTTTCTGTCTTGGTCACTGGTACTGGTACTGGTACTGGTACTGGTGATGGTGCTGGACTTTTGATCAAGGTCTTAAAATCTTTCGGAGTGGGTAAAGCTGTTTCGTCTAAAGCTTTCTGGTGAAAGAGTTGCAGTCGTTGCAAGAGTTGACCGTACTTTTGCGATTTTTCTGTTTCGGACAACTTTTGGCGATCCATCAAGGACTGCAATTCGTGTTGTGACTGGGACATCTCGCTCAAATGGGGATTGGGAGGTAAATGCGGGGTGCGTTGTTCTTGCCAACGATGGTATTCCATCCATCGTTTGTAAGGCATTACAGCTAGTTTTCGTCCTTCCATGGGGTTGTCAGGGGTCGATTCTGAGATCTTTGGACTTCCGAGGGCCTTTTTATCTTGCTCCCACCAGTCCTCCCAACATGGTTCCCAAGAATCCTTTCATCAAGGGACCTAACAAGAGGGGTAAAATACTTCCACGTTGGACCAACATCTTCTTCTTTTGACGAATGGGAATTTTCTTTTGAGCCATTTGGCGAAGAACGTGACGATGTTTGCCTAAGCATTGTTTCTGGTGTTTGGACAAAGGGATCGTGAATTTCAAGACGTTCAAACAACATTCGCACACGGTATCGATGACCATTTTGGAGGCCGATTGAATGAGTTTTTTTCGTAGTGGTGGAGAAGCTTTGGTAAGGACAGATAACATGTCCCCATGTTTGACTAAACGTGGTGGTAGTCCTTTCCTTTTCTTTCCTTGGAGTTTTCTAGAGGGTGACATCTTTGAGTTTTCAGGAGCACCAAAAAAACACTGGCACCCCCGACTTGGTCACAGGCCTTTTTATACTGGAACGCGTCGCCACTGGTTGTCTTTACGTCGTATCAGTTTAAGGACAGGCATGACACGTAGTGGAGGGGTTCGCAACGGACTAAATCGAGCCAGTTCTTGCTTGGACAAATCCAGTAAACTTTGTAACATGCCTGATCTTTCTTGGACATTGATTTTGGGAGAAGGTACTTTGTAAGCAGCAGCCACTGCCACTAAATTGGAGGGTCCTGCCACTGGGGAAGTTCTTTTTGGGGTCATGAATGGAGAAGTTCTTGATGTGATCAACGTCTCCAAGTACTCTTCAGTTCTTGGTGTCATCAACGGAGAAGTGGATGAACGTGAGGCTGCCGGAGACGCGGTCACCGCCGTGGCAGGTCGTGGTTTGCGCGTGTAAGGTTGCGTCCTGGCCGAAGTGGCTCTCTTGCGACTAGTTTTCTTCTGTGGACTTTTCTTTTTCTGGGGGCTTCTTTTCTTTTTCCGGGGTGGTGTCTGGTCAGAGGAGGGTCCCGCCACTGGAGAAGTTCTTCTTCTTGGGGACCTGGTCTTTTTCTTCTTCTTGGAGCTTCGTTTGACTTTTTACTTGGGGAGAAGTTTGGGGTCATTAGGATCCCATCTTAAGAGAGAGCGAATGATGACCCCTCCTAGAGTACCACTCCCTCCAGGTTTCAAAATGATTTGTTTTTTGGTTTGAGTGTCGATGCGGGGATCGGCCAGTTGGGTCAAAGCAACTTTGTTTCGATCAAAAAAGTGTTTGGTTTGATGAGGAATCTGAATGATTCCTTGGAGTATTTGACGTGCCGTCACCGTGAACCATCGTAAGACTTCTTTGAGACTAGCTTCTAAGACACGAGCTCGTATTTGTGGATTTTTTTCTCGACTGATGCCATACAAGGCACGAATCAATTTGACGGGAAGATGCGACTGAAGGGACGTAATGTTCACACTGTGTGAGACAGACGAAAAGGGTCTGAGGCTTTTATAGATTTATTTTGTGGAGTGAAATTAAGTCGAGGACGGAGACGTGTACAGGACAGGCCCTCCGTCTTGGCACCAGTGGTGAAACAAGTGGGTACGAAATCGCAAATCATCGGGGGTCGTAGGTTTCAAATCGACGAGTAAATAGGCGTATGGAGTTTGAGTGGCATCGTCGTACGCCTGAGTCAGCCAAGGCGTTCCTAACTGTTTGGCTAAGACTTGCACTTGCGATTTATCTCGAGGGCTTTTAAACAAGACCACGTAATGCGCATTGAGACTGATGGTGCGATGGGCTTTACTTTGTTGAAACAAATTTTGGGTGATGTAAACGACACTGGCATTACGGTGATGCCCTTTGCGCGTGAACCACAGTTTAATTTCTTCTTCGTCTTCTCCTAACATGTCGTCGAAAATGACCAAATGGGTTTGACGGAGTCAGAGACGCTGCCGTCGTCTTCTTTAGGAATGCCTTCCACAAACATGATGGAATCGCCTTGACTTTCTCGCAAGAGGCTGTACGCCGATTGCCACTCTTTGTAACACCACACGATCCGCTGAGGTGGCCGATCGATCAAATGATGTTTATTTTCGATCAAACGTTTGACGAATTCGGTTTTGCCTGAACCTCTAGGTCCAGCAATGAGCATGTTAAAGGGATGGCGAAGAGACAAAGCCTCCCAACTGGCACGATCTAAGTGTTCGTCGATGACTTTGACAGTAGAGGAAGAGGGAGCAGAGACAGCAGAGGTAGCCATAGTGTGAGGAATGTCACTTGTGACACGAAAACAAACAAGACGAGAGTTTATATACTTTTTTCAGAACACGTTTATTGAATGTTTTAAACATGAATACGAAAGACAAAAATACATAAATGCCAAAGGCTTAAGTACAAAGATAAAAGGCACATGATAACCATTAACGTGGAATAAACACAAGTGTATGTACAACATATTTTGGGTAATGTTCTGACCAGTTCTATAGTAGGGGGTAAGGTCACACAAGTGTCCTCCCGAAAGGGTCTTTCAGGTCTGTCCACGACAGTCCCGCCCTGGGTGAAGGGTTCTTCTGGCACCGTCACTAACACGGGTTGAAAAGTAACTTTTTTCCTTGAACAACTCTCGTGCATACTGGGCCACTTCTTGGGTCCAAGCCTCAAAATCCCATTCTTTCCAGGCACGGACATCTGTCCAATGGGGGTGTAAGTCACAAGCTACACACACATCGTCATACACGTATTGGGTAGCTAAAAGTTGACGAATCTTTTTTTCCCGTAGAGGTCGAGAAGTATCCAGATGAAACCGCAAGGCTTTGAGCAAAAGGAGTCTTTCGTGACCATTTGAGGCCTTGGGGGTGTGTTAAGCACTGATCGTAAAGAGTCCACATGGAATCGGCTGGTAAACGAAATCCTAGAAAACAAGTCACTAAGACACACACCACTTGTCGACCCAAATTGAGTGGATACAGTTCTTGTAATAATCGATGGTAATTATCCACGGTTTGAATATGGTCATTGAGTTCCTTCCACGGAATCTGTTCAATAATATGTGACATAATCCGTGGCATGGCAGCCTGATTTTATAGTATCTTTGTTTCGGAAGCAATAAAGGTAATTTCTAACTAGACATGTTCGTTCTCCAGTAGGGAATTTAAATGTTACATACTGTAACCGAAACGTCAGAGTTTGTCTAGATGTTTCGTCTTCCGCTAAGCATATTCCACGTAACAAATGTTGGTAATCCTTTAACTCGTCTTCCTCAATACGCTGCAGTAGGTGAATCTCGAAGTAACCAAAATTACGAACGTCTAGTTCATCATTCACAAACTGAAAGTGTTCAACAAGGTCTGACCACTGAAAAAATTTCTGACGAATCAGTCCTCTTATACCATTCAGGTACCAGTGGTTAAAGATCTGGTGACGTAACGGATGCAAATGTTCTTTACGATTGACTTGTATTTTGACCAGCTCTCGGTAAATCCTTTCTCTCAACTCCACAGGCAAAGCACGAATGTTCTCTTGTAAAGTATCCATAAGTATATACACTGTTTTTGGAGTCCTTGGGTGGTGGCCAATAGCCTCGTTTACCTTTGTGTCTGATGTAATATCCACTCATAATCAGTCTTCTTATACTTTGGAACAGAGCATAATTTAAAAACGGTTGAATAACGTTTCACTTGTATTTTGATCAGTTCTCGGTAAATGCGTTCTCTCAACTCCACAGGCAAAGCACGAATGTTCACTAGCAAAGTATCCATGAATAGGTCATACTAAATCCTCTTTTGTCTGACACAAGAAATGTACCATTTGCACAGACACGGTTTTACTTCAGTGTCGAATTTAAATCGTTTAGTTACTAATTTACCCATTACAATTCGTTCAGAAGTTTCCTCTTTCACTAAGTTGACATTGTGTACAAGATGTTGGAATTTCGTTAACTCTTCCTCTGCAGTTCGATGCAGTAAGTTTACAATGTAGTAGATAGAATCATAAATAGCAAACCAATCCTTTTTAAAACTAGGGGATCGTTGATCAATGTCTGTCCAATGGAACACTTTCAACTGAATCAGTCCTTGTATAGCATTCAGGTACCAGTGGTTCAAACACCGATTACGTAACGGATGCAATTGTTCTTTACGTTTCACTTGTATTTTGACCAGCTCTCGGTAAATGCGTTCTCTCAACTCCACAGGCAAAGCACAGATGTTCTCGTTTAAAGTATTCATGAACAGATAATGGTAACTTACTTCAATGTCTCGGTCCCACTAAGGGTAAGTAATGACAATTCGGTGACCAACGCGCATGTTCTACGTAGGCCGAATCTTGCGGTTCCCAGTGGTGAAGTGACACACCGCAACTGAAGCACTTGACTTTATCTCCTTCGCCCAAGTAGAAAAATCCGGCTCTGGCTAATTCTTCGGGGGTCGGTCCTCCCAGATACTTAGGCCATTTTCCTTTGAACGATTGAAGACGATTTTCAAAGTCGCAGTATTCCGACAAACGCACAGGAAACGAATATTCGTCTTTCACAGGTTCGTTTCGATGAGGGTTGGGTGACATGGACAAGAGTTTGCTCAGAGCTGCAAGACATCCGTAGGGGGGTAGACGTGAAGGTGAACATTCCCCTTTAAAACGAAACCCAGTAAAATGTCCAAGAGGATGAGCGGCATCGCTTTCGCATCCCTCAGGTTTGACATGCACAGCATCACTTTCCATGATAGGAGTAGTGAGAACAAAGTTCCCACGATGCTTTACGGCATCGTTAAGGTCACAACGTACAGCATCGTACCCATCGCAAGGCTCACAATCGCATTCCACTTCAGAAGCCTCACATTTGAAGTGCGCCTGTCTAAACTTGTTTTGTGTTTCTCTGAAAGTATTCATCTTGTTCGCTCGGTCTTGGTAGTTACAATGAACTATCGATCTTGCCTAGGGTTCCCTTTTATATACAGACCAATACCGACGTGTCCATACGGTAAGGTGAAATGATTGGGAAGTCGAACTCGCTTCTGGTACACGATTTGATAGACTTTTTCCAAGGGCCGACTGACACTGTGGTGAGTGGGTAAACGTACAATCTCGTTTGGCTGATAGGTGGTCACTTTAAAGTTTGCATCCTCTCCCGATTGCAAGGCTTCTTTCAATACCCCAAAGTTGACCACACGACTGGTACGATAATTCAGAGTCAGTCCTTTCACTTTGCACGTCGTGTGCACTTCTCCTTGTGGGTCCCGGTATTCGTAGCCGTAATTTTTGGGACCGCCACTGACGAAACTTAGAATCTTGTCGTCGGGATGCTCGTCTGTCCAGGCTCCTTCGATGTCAGGGTGCTGTTGACTCGGGTGATGGATGTAAATGCAACTGTCCGTGTCAAAGTACAGGACGCGTTCCCTTAACAGTTCTAAAGCTTCGTACAATTTTAAGCGAGCATGAGCTGTCACGTAAGCCGCAAAGATGACATTTCCAAAAGGGTCGTCTTGTACAAAGTCCAGATCTTCTTCGTAATTGACCAAGATCAAATCCTCGCGAACGACGCCCACGTGTTTCATGTATTTGGTTTTGTCGTGAATCATCTGGAAGTAGCGGGAAGGTTCTGTCAAATATTCCATCTTGGGTAAACACGGTCGTTGTGCCATTGTACCCCACAAGCAATTTAACATCACTTTGGCAAACAATCGCCTGCCTTCGTTTGTCTCGATGTGGTCTAAAGTAATGCCTTCTTGTTCATAGTATTTCTCTATGAATTGTATTTGGTCTTCGGGAGTGTGACACCAGGACGGATAGCCGCTGCCTTCTTGCTTCAGTTTCAAAAAGGCATCCACGTAGTCGGCGAAAATGCCTTTCTGACTGGGATCACCCTTGTGGTATTGTTGTGTCTTGTTAAAGTGACACATTTCGTACACTTCTAACAGTTTGTATCCCATGTCCAGAGCTTTGAACAATTCCGCGCTGACCCACGTCCTCGTCAAGGCCCGTTCTTCCTGGGTGTGCTGACAAGGTTGGTCTTGGTTGCACGTTTCGGCACAAGTACGGCACAAAGGAAACATCAGTTTGCCTTGGCAATGGTGAGGTAAGACGGGATGGTACAAGGCCGTGGGCGGCAAAACTTTACACCTGATCAGACCTTCGTATTGTCGAATGTTTTTCAGGTCGATGTGTTCCGTCAGCAATTGTGGGTGCCCTACAGGAAAGCGACAATATTTACACACGTAGGGATACATCGAATTCACGTCCAATTATTTGATTTCTTCTCCTTTCTCTTCGTCGGCTTGGTACAGCAAACAGGTGGCATTGGTCCTTCCTCCGTACAAACTACCCCTCGGGTTCAGCGGGTCCATGAACTGGTAACTTTCCACGAGGCGTTTAAACTCGGGATCGGTTTTCAAACGGTGATCGTACTCGTGTTCCCACATTTCCACCACTTGGTATCCTTCCTCTTCTAACTTTAGACGTCGCTGACAAGTGTCCTGATACAAGTCTTCCATGGTTCGTTGTAAAAACTGATTTTTAGTGTCACGGTCAGGGTAACAGACGGGACATCCGTGAAATAAGCAACTGTTAAACTCGTACACGATCTTGGGGTTTTCTAAGTCCCAGCCATCGACCGAATGCGTTCCGATGGTCTTTTCACCTCCTCCGTTGTGGGCATGCTGAATCCACTTGTCTTCCTTGTCGCACAAGTAATGTAACCAGCGTAGGGCTTTGACCGAGTATTGACGTTTGACATAGTGGGTCGTTTGAGTACTGATGACAGCCACGGTGTTTTCAGGCATGAATCGTTGCCGGTACACTAAGGAACACGCTTTGGCAATGGTGCAAGCTTCTTTCAAAGGATCGACCCCTCCGTGTTCCATGAACAGTTCTCGAAATTTTCCACAGCAACGTCGTAAAATGTCCACGTCGGAACGACAAAACTTTAACATTTCTTCCTGAAAGTCGAAAGGCTCCGAGTCGTGAACCTGGTACCAAGCGTAGAGAGCTTCTCGTTGTTCGGTACGCATGTTGTCGGGGTCGTAATAGTGAGCCTCAGGTAAATGGGGTAGAACGGCGTGTTGATTGGCTTCCGTATTGAAAAAGTGTGGAAAGTACCCTTTAGCCATTTCTGTCATTCCAAACGTTTTAGGCATTCGACTCAAAGGCATGGCCAAATAGCTCATCGAATCTTTAAACTGTACTTGTCCCACTTGCATGAAAATGATTTTGGCTCCGTTTAAAGTCACTTTAGGACGTTCGTTGCCATGTTCCGTATAGTATCTGAGAAGAAACTGTCCATCGTATCCGGAGAAATTGTGAGCCATCACCGTGGCATGACGATGACAATCTCCGTAACGTTCAATGTCCTCTTGGCTCCACGTCTTGTCGATGTGGTCTAAAACCCATTGGGCAAAATCGGCTAACGTGTTCGGTCCCCGAAAGATTTTTTCACGCCCTCCAGGAATCTTGCTGCAGTGACGGCAATGACTGAAGATAGGTTCCTGAATGCACTTCTCGCACGCTCGATGAGCCACCCAGAAATTAGGAACGTGAATGCCGGTCTCTTGCATGCATTCGAAATCGAAAAAGATGAAATTGCCTTTCTTCTTGTGACCGTCCTCTTTCTCTGGTGGGGGTTAGTATTTTTGCACGTAGGATTGGTGTTCCAAGTCGACGATGTCATGACAAATGTGACATTTTTTCTTTCTTGCACATACGTGTGCCTTGGCATTATTGGCACGAATGCCTTGTCCACACGTAGGGCACAATCTCAGCAGTTGACAAGCACATTTCTGCTGTGAAATGTTGTTGGCAACAGGTAGGGCTGACAAACGTGCGTAGACAAGTTGAACAAGGCACTGGTCCTTCGCTCAGACAGGGTGGAGAGGCCAAACATCCTGTGCATTTCAATCCGCAATGCTTGTGTTGCTCTCGATTATTATAGCCATAGTCACATTTCTCACAGTAATAACCGTATCCCAGGAATCCGGTGATACTGGTAATGGTATCGAAATGGTCATCGTGATAATAGACATGAATGTATTTTTCGTCCTTAAAGTCTTTCCCTCGAAACAACAGAGGCCCGCGCATTTCTTGAGGGTGCACTTTCAAGGTGTATCGTGGAGCTAGGATATCTTCCAATGTTTGCATTTCAGGAATGCCACAGGGTGTGTCTTTGGGTAGGCCAGCTTGTTGCAACAGGAGTTCTGCTTCGTTTCGCTGTTTGGCTCGGTCCGATTGTTGAATAGTTTTCCAGGCTCTTTTCCATTCTGCCGTGTCGTTCTTGTTGGCATAGGTTCGTCCCACCACGATGGCTCGGGCTAAACACATCTGGTCTTGAGAATTGTGAATTTGGACGAGGCTACGCTTAATGCTGCGAAGCTCGTTCACCAATAGCATCTTTTTGCGTCCAGTCCCTTGAGGAGGAGAGACGTGGGTCATGTCCAGTGTGGCTTTTCCATCGGTGATGTCAAACTGGTCATTAGATTGTTGCACGTGTTGAAGCTTGTCCATGACTTTGAAAGCGGTCAATTCTGCAGGGGTGCTAAACTCGATCCAAACAGGGGATTTCAAACCGTCGTGTTGTATGGAAAGTCTCAAGCGATCGTCTTCTTTGGGTTGACATTGTCGCTTGAGTGAGGTGAGCAAAGAATCCCACACGCCAGTGATAAACCCTTCTGCTTTCTCTAACGGTACTTCAGCCTTGAAATCTTTAAACTTCACCGTGTATTTGTAAGCCGTGGTTCTAAATTTTCTAGAGGAGCGCTTTTCCGTCTCTCGAATGGAATAGTACTTTTCAGGGTTGACTAAGGGTGGTGAACTTGGTTTAGAGGGTTCAGAGTCTGGTTCACTCATGTTCTCTTCAAAATCACTGGCATAAATTTGTGCCAAGACTTCAGCCCTTTTACGAGGCGATAGATCACGTTTCTGCCTCTTACTTTCTTCTTCTTTTTTCTTCTTGAATGAATAGGATCGTTTGATCTTGAGTAAAAAACGTCAAATGACTCAAGTTTAAACACCATGGACTAATTTATAGTCATGGCAGACCAGCGTATATAAAAGGATGTGTGTCTTGTCCTTTCACTATTCATTTCACTCTCTAACCGAGCACAACGATGGAAGAGACTAGCCAAATCGAACGTTTCATCAGAGCTTTGCGAGGGGTCATTAGAAAATTCTCTTCAGACCAGCCGACGGACTACTCTCCTTCCTTTCGAGATAAAAGTGAAGATACTTGCTATATCTGTCAGAAGAAAGGGCTTTGGTCTTCAGAGTGTCCAGACCGTCAAAAAAGAAAAAAAGAGGCTAGAAAAGACAGAAGTCAAGATACCTGTTATTATTGTCAAGAAAAAGAACATTGGTCTCCAGATTGCCCAAAACAGAAACAAGAGGAGTCAGAAGAAAAGAAGGATTCTTCAGAGGAAGAGAGGGATTCTTGAGAGGAAGAAAGCAGCCAGGTAAAAAAAAAAAAGAAAAAGGAGAAGAAAAGAAGAAGGGAAGAAAGTGAAGAGGAAGAGGAGGAAAAGACAGTGAGGGTGAAGAAATGTAAAAAACAGGAGACTAAACAATGAGAAAGAAGAAGTAAATGAACTTTTTAACGTGCTCTGTTGTGAATTGTGAATTGGATTGTAACTATGGATAAAAGAATACATTGATTATATAAGGTAAGTGTCTTTGAGTTTTGATTTTGAAATAAGAACGTACACTCACGCACTCATACACAGACACGTACTATTGGGTTAAAATGGGTTGTTTTTTGTGTTTTTTCTTTGAGTTATTGGCAATTGAAATTATATTTCTTTTCGAGAAATGTGGGTGGCCCTGAAAAGGGCCTTTTTTGGTGTAGGGGTGAATTTAAGCAATCAACTTTAACTGTCTTAAGCCTTTGCCACGGCCAAGGCCTTCTTCTGAACTGCGTACTACTGATGATGATGATGATGATTTGGTTGAAATCACTAAGGGTGGTACGACAGGCTTAGTCACAGGGTTGACGTGTTTAGCTCGGGAAGGTCGTATTCTCTTCGGTCGTAATAAAGAAGTCTGATACATTTGTTTCAGACTCCTTAACTCCGCTAAAATGTCCAACAGTACCGTGACCGTTTGATTTTCACCCTCTTGTTTCTTTGCTACTACTTGTTGTTGTTGTTGTTGTTTTCTTACCTCTTCTTCTTGCTGCTGTTGCTGTAGGAGAAAAGCTTGTTCCACTTCCTTTTTGTCGTTGTATAAATTTCTCCAATTCTTCTTTCTGTCTCTGTCTAAAATTCTCCACTTGCGGTAATGAAGAAGGTAACGAAGGTTCCGGAACAAATTCTTGCGAGGTAAGAAAATCCACAAAATCCCAATTTACCTCTTCTGAAAGTAAGTCCGGGTTCCCTTGGGCGGTCTCCACTGCTGGTGCACCCCAATGGATCGTTTTCTGAGTTTCCGTCATATTGAATCACTGTCGCATAGATTGACAGCACACAGGCGCTAGCAAATCTATATAGACCACGTGACGTCACAGACAGCTCTCTTCGGATTGGATGCGGGGTAAATGAATTTTGTAACGCGTGTTCGGATTGGTGAATGAACTCAATCCGTTTAAATCCTTCCTCTACTTATAAATAAGCGCAGATCACTGCATTGATTCACCTGTTCTCGTCGCCTCAAGATGTGGACCACAGTTGAATCATCCACCCTTGTGTCTTCAATGATGTTTAGGACGGACATGCTCATGTATGTTCGATCCAAGTGGACCGTTGTCCACAGGACAGACACCAGTCTGTAGATACGTAGGATCTACAGAGAAAGACATAATGCCTCAAAAGAGTGCTGATTTACGGTCCTACAGTGAGGCGCAGCCTAAGGACAAGAAGAAGACCAATGCGGTGCCACTTATGTTAATGGATAGATTAACATAAACCCAAAGGCCCTTTTCAGGGCCACTCATAGGTCTCGAAAAGAGAATGACTTTCGATTGCCTACCCCCTTTTTAAAAAAAAAAAAAAAAAATCCCATGTTCAATTTCCCTTGACGCTATACAGTCCCACCCTGTTTAAATTCCTTTGACGCTATACAGTCCCCTATTCCCATGTTCAATTCCCCTTGACGCTATATGTTCCCACGATTTTTCTCCATGTTAAATTTCCCTTGACGCTATATGTTCCCGGGGGGGTCTGTAATGCTAATTCCCATTGACGCTATAGTATCCCACTTCACTACTCACATCGTCTTCTTTTCGTGGATCTACGAACTGTTTATCATTATCGGACACAAACATTGTCATTCCGCATAATTTAGGACAAAGCAATTTTATTTTGCTTTTAAAATTAAGTAAGAAGTTGAATTGTGCTACAGTATCTAATTCAGAACCCTTATTGTGAGTATTTCATACACCTTTAACTGCTGAATTGCTGACAACGTCACACCATAGCCTCGTCGCCTTGACGAAGCAAATTTGCGAAAATATCCCTTGCTAATAAAACAATTCATGTCATGAAACGAAGAACGATTACTCTACCTGTCATGCTATGCTTCGCACGCTACTCTGTCAATTCTACTTTAAGAAAGACTTTTAATATTACAATTCTTTCTTCAACAGTAATACATCAATCAATACAGATACTTCTGATTACAATGCCAATAGCGTTTATTTTCGTGAATTTCTAGGTTGGTTCATTTCATTCTAAAACAAACATTATCTTTCCGCATAATTCCGGACAAAATAGTTTCATTTGTTTTCAAAATTATGTGAGAAGTAGAACTGTGCAACACTTCTTTACTCTAAGCCCTTATATTTTTGGAACTGTATGCACTTTTAATTATCGAATTGCTGAAAACGTCACAGCATGGCCATACAAAATTGGACGAGGAAAATTTACAAAACTATCCTTTGCTACCTAAGGCAGTGCTTGTGATGAAACTTAGCGAGAGAACTCTACTTGGAAAGTGTAAATTTCACCTTTTGATTTGGAGTGAAATATGTCCTTTGAAATGAATATTAGATAAATAGTCATCCAAAATTGATGCATTATGTATATGATCTAAAACTACGCAACATAAACGCTAAATTAATGTTTTGTTGTATTCAAACAATAATGTAATTTTTTAATCAGAAAATGAACATTTAAGACGAACTTACACTTTTGCGAAATAAATCCCAGTCTAAGTTGTATCACATGTCCAAAAGCATGGTGTGTTCCGAAATAATTACAGTGGTGTTCCAAATGAATTCAAATCTTGAATATTGTGATGTACCAGAAGTCTTCACTTTGTCGATATAACAATATTCTTTATATATCACACTAATATAATCCAACGTAACATTGAATGAATCCTATATTATCCCAACGGATAGCAAATCCAGTCAAATGAGCACTTTAGTAATTCCAGGTAATGATTTAGATTATTTCACTATATTTATATCTATACAGAACTTTCAATGATTTTAGAGCTTAACTTAAAGTACGAATGAAGAATTAATGTTTACTTCTCCCTTATCCCAAAGCAAAGGCGCGTTAGGATTGCTTTTTAAGTGGTCAATTTTCCAGAAAATTAGTAAAACATTTCATTTTTCAGAAGATGCTCGGTTGTAAGTAAAGTCAGGACATCTACTGAAATTTCGGTAAATGACATGCCAAAAATCATGTCAACCATATATACTTTATTCCAACGGTAAACGAAGATTCTGAACTCGATGTTGAAAAAATTACAGTGCAACCCACATTCATGGACAAAACTTAGTAATGTAATATTTTTTCTTTTTTTGTGAAAAGTTATCCTTACAATCTATATTGATGAACAAAATTTCAACGATATATATATATATATATATATATATATATATATATATATATATATATATATATATATAATGTACGCTGTATCAATGATATACCACGTGATGTAAAAAGTGTTCGTTAAAAGGAAACGACGCTTGCCTAGTTTCCTTTCAATGTAAAAATTATGCAAAGAGTGGTACATCATTTATACAGCGTACATACTGTACATGTTTTATTCATATCACATACAAATACATATATTTGCCCTTTCAACGGAGATAAGATTTACTACAGGCAGCTTTGTATTGACCGAGTGAATGAACACCTCACATCACTAGTGTGTGTACGCTACAAAATGTAGTTCTATGCCTTTTTTGGCTCTTCACAGTCACCTTTGCATATTGACAAGTTGATTGTTTGTTTTTATTATTATTATTATTATTATTATTTTGTTTAGTTTCTACATTTTTTTCATATTAATTAAATTAATATAATACACACTTTTTCGATGTAAACATGAAAGATGGTTTAAATGAATAAAGAAGAGCACTACAAACACATGGTTAGCTCTGCCTTTCACATGAAAGCTTAGCCATTCACGAAATCGGCACATGCAAATTATTGTGGAATATAAACTAAGTCTAATCAAGAACCAAATAGAATTAAAATATTTTATTATATTTACAGTTGATCTAAGTCATTATTCTGCTTTAGTAACAGTACCATTGACCATAAATTATCTCTGTTTCTTTCCGTCTCCTTGTTTTTATGTATTTCTGTATGTCTGTGTATATGTCTTTCTCTGTCTCTTTCTATATATACGTCTCTGTCTCTCTCTCTGTCTCTCTCTGTCTGTCTGTCTGTCTCTCTCTCTCTCTCTCTCTCTGGTCGGTTTTACGTTAAAACAATATATCCCTCTCTTTCTCTCTCAGGTCGCTTTGACTTTGAATATCTCTCTCTCTCTCTCTCTCTCTCTCTCTCTCTCATCCTTTGGTCGCTTTGTCTTTACTTTTAATCATAAGTCCAGAGGCATCGTGGGACGATACAAACGAAAATCATATGCGCTCGTCATTTCATAGATTTTACCCTGTATTTTGCTACGATGGCCCAGAGAGAAAGAGAGAGAGGGAGAAAGAGAGATTGAGACGGAGAGACAGAGAGAGAGAAAGAGAGAGAGGTATTTCAATATTTTCATATTTGATTAATAATAATTGATTTTTAGAACTTTATAATATGTATAAGAAACGACAGCAACAAAACATTGAATACGTCACAGTATGTGTAACACTTAACTGAGTAATTTACCTTATAATGTCGATATGATTTGCAACTATGTATCACTGATAAACACTGTAGATAAATTGAAAGGAAAGTGCGCACTTATCGTTACGACGAACCATATTCTTGGCTGTTACTTGATGTTATTTATATTTCAAGGTTTTAAGCCAGCCCAAATTCTTTTTCTCTCTCACTCCACATTTCTGAGTAGTTTGTCCGATGTTCATGAGAGGGAAGGGAGGGGGGGGGGACAGAAAGCAGAAAGGATTGTGATGAAAATGTGTAAATTCATTTAGAAAACCGGGATTATTAATACTTGTATCGTTATTTGCATATGTCACTGATGATTAATGTGTGGAAATTGATCATTGATCTAGAACCAACTACAGGCGTTCGCGAGAATTATGATATACGCGTATTATTGCGCCATAGGCGGATGACAACATTGTATATGAATATTATTGGTATATCAAATTGCTGTATACCAACACTATAAATGCAATGTTATTTGCAATGTATAGGGCATATATATATATATATATATATATATATATATATATATATATATATATATATATATATATATATTCTCAGTGCGGTATACATATAATGTCGCTTATGGCTGTCTGTAGGAAATCTGAAACAGTAAATAAACTTTTGACTAGACGAATTGAAGAGTGCCAAATAATGACCTTTTGCTTGCAAAGGCCTTTTGAAATAGATTGATATTCACCAGATGAAACTGAATTAGGTATGTGTAGTAATGTTATAGTTGTTTTCAAAGAAATCTTTGCAAGTCTGTATCTTTCTTTTAAATTTGTTTTCGTATACTTTACAGTTGTCACCTATTCATTTCCATTTGATATTTGATTGTTCCACTCCCTCCCCACCTGTCCTTATTAACTTCCACCTCGGAACTAGATTCCAGGAACTATCGCCAGTGTGTTTATTATTATTGCATGTTTATACTGATTTATAGTGTCCCGTTATGATAAAAGTTTCATTACTGGATCATCCATACAACAATTTAGTGTAGGGGAGGGTAATAATGCTTTGTTGAAGGACAAACGAGAAATTTTGAAGAACCATGTTCGATATTTCAAATTTTTCCATCAATTATATGCACGGCTAGTTGATGAAATAGCTATTGAAATGTCATATGCAGCGTAAATGAAATGCTTCGTCAGCTTTAACAGTAAAGCTACTTGGACCTGGTGACAGAAGAGACCAGTCAGTGGCAGTCCGGTTACTGTAGTCACATTCTAAATCGTGCTCATAAACTTGCAGCTACACTCATAGAGCAGAAAGAAACATAAATATTTAACAAAGGAAACGAAAACTTGGCACTAAAGAAATATTATCTTGTTTTTGCAATTCAGATGTTACATAAATAAACTTGAGATATCAATCTATTGCCTGCATGGATATAAAAGAAAACATATTCTCGGTGTCAAAAAATGAACACAACCTAAACCTTGGCTAAGAATATTTAAATTAAACACACATTTTATACAAATACTGCACATTTTGCTTGACAATTCCCGGGAAAATACTCTGACAGTTTGTATGAGTTTGGCTGACCAGGATTGGTTAATACTGTAAGTTATACTTTAGGAAAAAGATCCTTTTGAGAGTTTATCCTAGTTGTAGGTGAAAAAAAATAGAAACACTGTTTTATTGATGGAATTTCAGTCATTTAACAGTCTTGAGATACGTACACTCATTACTGAAATTAGCACCTGACTATTTGGTGAGGAATTGAACGCACATGTTTCAAACACAAGCAGGTCCATAAAATGCCGCAACTCATATCATTTCCTCTACACATAGGCTGACATCCAGGTTTCTTCTATACTGATAAATATAGGTTTGATCATGAGCACTCAAAACTTTTAAGTTATTGATTTTTTAATATCATGATGTTTGCATTGATTTACTAAGAGAACTGAATTAGTACCGGGAGTGATATTGGCAGCCTCAGAAATAAAGTGACTCCACATATGCAAGTGCAATTAACTTAATATAAATGCAATCAGATCGTTCTATGTGTGGATAACAAGAAAAACTAATACCTATCGTAAATCACAGAGTGGTTTTCAGTGGGATATTAAACACATATTCAGATATGTCAAATGTTGCCAAGAAGGTGGAGGAGGAAAAGTGTGTAGATTTGACTATGTTAGGTGGAGTGTTTTGCACTTTCGTTTATATCTAAGCAATACAGCTTGCACAACACCTTCTTCCAGCTAACATGGATTCAACTTTATGGCTACTGTTCCATATCTAGCGTTTGCTCCTTTATCTGGATGAGTATGTGTGTGGATGAGTCAATTCCTTTTAATGCATATATATATATATATATATATATATATATATATATATATATATATATATATATATATATATATATGTGTTAGCACCATGTACAATGGATTAAAATTGAATAAACATCATATAACGTACTTTGTACACCTTGTTTGATATGCAAATTGCATGCTTTCTGGCGTTCATCCACCGTGAGCCTTAGAGTCATATATTTGTGTCCTAATTGGACCCATTGTTAAATCCGACAAGGACACAAAGTCGATAAGCTTTGCTGAGGGTTAAACCATTGTCAGATCCGAAGATCTTTTGTCACGTATTAGACCACTATAAAACGTTACAAGGCCACACACTCGATACGTGCTGTTGGCTAGAAGAGATATATTAGTGAGTATTATCCATTCATAGTTGTGTTTTATGTTTGTTTCCGAATTGTAAAAATCCATGCAAAGCTGGTTTGAAACAATGGCTCATAAAATCGAACATTTCTGACACCCATTACTGAAGAAGCACAGTCATTACTGAGAAGCAAAAAGTAGTGAGATTTTTAAATACTTGCTTTTGCTCAAAATATTGTCATGGCACGAACAAAACAGATGACATCTTTTTGTATATTTCATATTGTATTTAGCCATACATTTTTACCTAGACTATGTTTACTGCATGTATTAATCCCGGCTGTGATTAGCATACAGTCGGCAGGACTGAGATATATACTCACCTCTGTTTAAACCTCTTGGTTTAAACCTTTTGCTTTAAGCAACCAAAATAGAACCAAAAAAAACCAACAAACACTGACTTTAATAGATTTACAAAGACCTAATTTTGAGAGATATTGACCGCCTTATTTTTTCCCCAAAACAAGATATTTCTTAGCATAGGATAATAATAGTGGTGTGCGACCTGTAAGGCTTGACTACAGCTCAATCGCATACCTGGAAAACATGGAAGGAGGTACAATGCCAGCTAGGTCAGATCCGCGGGGGTCTAGACTTAAACATTATTTCCAAACCATGACTGAGGACACGAGACTCATTGTTTGCCACCCCGAGGGAGTACAAACACTGGACTTTGGGATAACACAAGCCATGCCAAGGCAAAGAGAAATACTAACAGCGCTAAACACCCTAGGAATCAACATAGGGAAAATAGATGCACTGCAAAATGGAGGGCTCAACAAACTAGTGCTATATCTAAAACAGAGAACGAACCTAACAGAGAAGGATACCCTACAGATAAAAGGAATGCTGGTTACGGTCACCAAAACACCACCATTTATAAGAAAAATAGAGCCCAAAGCAACCGAAATACATACTATGGGCCTCCCACTCGAAGTTGATAACACAGAACTGGTGCAGAAGATTGAAAAAAAAAATTCGGGACCAAAGTCATCACACACAAGATGGCTACTGTGCAAGGTTTTGCCCCCATCAAATCCGGGATACGATTTATCTACGTGAAAAGAGAAGAGGCAAAGAGGATCCCTATATATTTCTATTTATTAGGTTTCAGACTAAAGAGCTGGTATAAGGGCTGTGAAAAAGACAGAGCGTGCCCCTTATGCCATCAAACAGGGCATGGCCCCAGAGAATGCCCAGGAACAAAAGCAACAACAGAGACAAATGCAAATGGAACAACTTATGCAAGCAAAGTCACCGAAAACAAACAATGTGATCAGCAGCAACAGCAACAACAACAACAACAAAAAGAACCGGGAGAACAAATACTCAGTTTAATCCGACAGATAAGAGATGAAAAGCAAGCAGAAGAAGATATCATACACTCACTACCGGAATATGATATTACAATTATTAGAGATGGCCAAAAAAAAAAAAAAAAAAAACAGAATGGGAAGAAAATCTTGAGCCCGAACAGAACTGGAGAGAGCCACACACCCGCAAGGGAGAGAAATATACTCTCTAAAAATAGATTTGAAGGACTGGAAATAGAAACAACACAAGAAGAAGCCGAAAATGAAATGGGGGGATTAAACCCTTGACGTGGACACCCCTACCTAGAAGAAACAGACAAAAGAGAAAAGCGGACTTCGTATTACCACAACAGAAAAATACAACACCCATGAAAGAACCAACCGAGATAAGAAAAAAGCATACCCAAAAAGATAAAGGAAGATGAAGATACAGAGGAGGATGAAATTGGAACCGAAAGTGAGAGCGAAAAGGAAAAAGACATGACCAGCGAAGAAGAAGAATTAACGGAATTTGAAACAGAAACGGAATTGGACAATAAAGAAGAAACGAGAGAGACTGTAATAACAAGCGAACCAGATAGCACACTACAAGAAACTAGTAATTCAATGATAACAGAAAGTGAAACCTCGCCCAACTCTTCTGAGGGGGATGGGGAAACCAGTGCCCCTATCTAAACCAACCCACCCCCCCAAAAAAAAAAAAAAAAAAAAAAATTCTAACACGGTATAACCATCAATGCGACACCCTGGTAAAAGACAGGAATGGAGGGAATGAACTTACGGATCCTGTCTATAAATATTAATGGAATAAATAAAGATAAGTTACTTAAATTTCCAAAGGATGTAAATTATGATATAATGTTTATCCAAGAAACTCATAATGGCTTTAACAATGAAAATAAAGCAATGTATGAAAGTGTTTTAGACGGTATACTTTTAAATAACGATTATGAAGGAAATGATGTGGGGGGGGGTAGCAACATTGATTAAAAATAAAAGAGGACTAATGTGGAAAAGAATAGATGAAGGGGAATTTTTTAAAGGAAGGCTTCTACACATAACCATTGAAAAGACCCATCTGATTAATATATATATGCCAGCCAACAGAAACCAAAAAAAAAAAAATATTTTTAGAGAAACTTACGAAATACCTTGAAAAATATACAATGGAAAATGTCATTATAGGGGGAGATTTTAACTGGGCAGGTGAAAATATTGATGGGGAAGGGGATTTAACATCGAACAACGTAAGGATTAGACCGGAAATGGAATTCTTTTTTTTTAAAAAAAAGCATGAATTTGTTGACATATATAGAAGGCTAAATATATTAAAGAAGGAATATACATACGAATACAAGAAAAATAAAGGAAGTAGACTAGATACATTTCTGTGTACAAATTACGATGAAAATATACATAAAGAAGCAGGGATATCAATCTTAAAAATATCAGATCATAAACTTATCTATATGACTATAGAAATTAAAACAAAGAAAAAAGATGGGGTAAGGGGAGATGGATGTTTAATAATTCACTTTTAAAATATATTAAATTTATAAATGAAATAAAAAAGAAATAGAGGATTTTAAGCAAAGAGGGAATTTAGATATCATTTTAGAATGGGAAACTTTAGAAAAGAAATTCAAAGAAATAGCGATTACATTCTTCAATATAAAAAGCATGAGAAGGAAAATAGAAAAAGAAGCAATAAAATTTCAACTTCAAGAAACAAATAATAATGACCTAGAAGCCAAGTTAAAAAAGAGATTAGAAGCGATTATAGAGGAAGAAATGAGAGGGAGAGAAATTAGAGCTGGAAAATTCACCCAAATTTATAAAACAGCAGAAGGATTGTACAAAAGAGAAGAGAGAAGGAAGGGAGGGGGGAAAATATTAGATAAATTAAAAACAATAAATTAGCAACAGAACAGGGGAAATTATGAACTATATTGAAGAATTTTATTCCAATCTATGCAAAACACAAAGCATTCAGAGAAAACAATCGATGAATATTTGCAAGATATCCCTTGCGATTTGATATCCTCAGAACATAAAGATTTATGTGAGGATTTCATCTCGCAAGAAGAAATAAGGGAAAGTATCCAAACATCGTATAAAGGGAAAGCACCAGGAGATGGACTCGCAGATTTCTATATAAAATTCTGTGGAGAGTTGTCGCCCATACTTGAATGGTTATACAATAATATATTACTTAGTAACAACAAAATGCCTGAAAGTATGAGGGAGGGTATTATAATTTTAATATATACAGAAATAGGAGAAAGAGAAGCCCTAAAAAATTGGAGGCCCATCTCCCTCTTAAATATGGACTATAAAATTATAAGCAAAATATTAGCAAACAGATTAAAAAAAGGTATGGATCAGTGTAGACATGTGGACCCAAAAAAAGAGATATACAAAACAACATACTTAATATAAAAACAATTATATTCTACTTACATGAAAACAAAAAAAAGAGCTGCTGCGGTACTTTTTGACCAAGTAAAAGCCTTCGTTAGATTAAAACATAACTATACACAAAAAGTTCTAAAAAAAAAATTCGGTTTCGGAGATAATTTCTGAAAATGGACTAAAATACTGGACAACAACATAATCTCTAGAGTACAGGTCAATGGAACCATGACAAAAAGATTTGAATTCCAAAGATCAGTGAGGCAAGGATGCCTACTATCTATGATATTATATGTAATAGCAATCGAAATGCTGAGTATTAACATAAAACTCAACAAAGAAATAATGGGTATAAAAGTTCCTAATATAAAAGATGATGTGAAAATGCTACAGCATGCTGATGATTGCACAAACTTTCTAGAAGATCCAAAATCCTTTAAACACTTAATAAAGGAATTCGAAAAATTTGGTAAAGCATCCGGGTCGCAAATCAATCAAGATAAAACAGAAATTTTGGAAATAGGAAACTGGAGAGGTAAACACTCGAATATGCCATCACAACTATTTTAAAAAAAGGTTAAATCATTAGGTATATACTTTGGAATAGATCGACTAAAGGAAAACTGTAAAAAAATAGAAAACGAAATAAATAAAAATGTTGATATCTGGGCATTTACGCCACTATGCATCATGGAACGAGCCCAAGTGGCAAAAACATATATGTATGTTAATATAAATTATATTATGAAGTCGACAGACATAAATAACCTTACACTAAATAAGATAGATAACCAGATTGTAAAATATATATGGAATTTCAAAATGCATTATATAAACAAAGAAAAGTTATATAGGGCAAAAGAAAGTGGAGGAATAGGAATCCCTAGCCCTATACTTCTCAAAATAACAAATACACTAAATAGATTCAAAATATTAAATTCGGCCCCTAAACTACCGTGGGAGGGAATATATATTTACTGGTTTGGTTTTGCCCTTAGAAATAGAACTGACATATATAAAAATAATAGCCTTTCAAAATTACTTGTAATACCTAGGAAATTTAGAAGTACCAAAGAATAATTACTTAAATATAGAGATAAAAAGGAATTGTGGGAAATTGACGAAAAAGTGACATATAACTGGATAAGTGAGTAAATAACAGGGAAAATAACATGAAAAGTAGAAAAAGAACATATGTATATAAATTGGAAAAAAGCATGGGGGCACTGGTCAAAACTAGGCTCCCTAAAAATCCAAAGCCTCTACTTCAAATACATGCATGATGCATGGTTGACGGGAGAGGCTGCAGTGAGACGGCAGAGTACCGCCAAAATGTCCACTGTCTAAGAAAGGCCCTTTTAGTAAAATACACACAATACTACAATGCATATAAACAAAAACAATAGGGAATAAGTTATAACAGAAATACAAAAAATGAGACATTCAAACCACAAAACCTTATGTACCTTGATGGAAATTTTAGCAAAAACACACTATACAAAATAACAAATTACATTGTAACAACCATGAAAACTTGTGGACAGGTGATAACAATAGATAAGAGATGATAATATCCCCCATGAGGAAAGTACAGACAAGGACGCCATGGGGCTATGTCAAATGGCGCTACGCGAAGTGAACAGGCCCATGGAAGAGTCGGGAAAAGAAACCCTTATGGAAGGGATAATAAATATATAGAAATGAGAAATCCTTAACAATATAATTACATCACCCTAGTTTTCCATCCCCCTTTTTTTCTCAATCTTTAAATACTAACCATAGTAAAGCTCCATACTGTACTAAAAAGACAAAATATAATAAAAAATATTTTTGAAACTTTGACATAAACTTAAATAAAAGAGAACCTGCTCGAGATGGGAGACGTACAAATAATAAAGAAAGTACAGACCCCACCTCGAGCACAGTTCAATCTTTCTCAATATACGAGAGCGACATATAGTGCACACATATAAACCAATAGGGTTTTAAAGTTATATACATAACGCTACTCGCAGAAAATTCCAAATTAAAAGAACACTCCCGGTATATTAGAAACACGGGAGAAAGTAAGACAACTGGGAATAGATTTGACACAATATGCTGTCCCCACAAGAAAACAAATAATATCAATCACAACACATAGCCCACTCATATAGCAAGCATGGGACATAGGCGACCCTAGCAAGGTCGACAAATTTACTAGGGAAGGAATCCCGAGAGGATAATAGAAATCATTATCTGATGAACAACCCTATAGACACAGTAGGGAAACTTTGAAATACCCCATTCCAAATTGTTTAAACCAAAAGTTTCGAAATTCTATTTAAAAACAACACAACACACCTTCCGGGGTAACAAATACACATAAAACTATTTAAAAGCTTTGGCTAAGTGGGGGGGGGGGGGCATCTATCAGGTGCCCCCCCCCCAAAAAAAAAAAAATCGCACATATATCATCAGTGTCATTATAAGTAGCATGTGATACGGAATACATCAAATTATAATCGACGCATACAAATTTGTTTCACATATGTGTAGGACTTGAAACAATTTCGCACTAGAGATTTGCAATATCTAGCTATGTCGTCATGATCTTCTAACTTTGTAATTATATGTTACTAATATTGTGTAATTGTGCATTGTTATATCATTTGCATTGTCATGTCCTTAACATATCTTTTTTGCAACTTTGTTTTATAATTTGTTGTGAAAATAGTTTTTATATTTTTCCCCCCAAATATTAGAAATATCCATGAGCAGTATCATCTGTACAATAGTATAAATTTGCTCTGCCAATTACATTTGTGTTGAAATATAATGCGTGAACCTTTTGCAAAGTCTATCATCAAACATTGCATCATTTTATGTAATCTCATTTATCATTGATATTTCATTCATCATTGGATTATTAATAATCATCGGTATTCATATTGATGCTTGTATTTTGTTGCAGTCTTGATTTAGCTCAAGATAACACTACATGGCGATTCTAATACACATAATAACATAGTTATATATTTTTACATACAAAACACACTTTGTGTTTGTATCTTACTCACACCTGTTTTTGAGAGTCTGTATTTGATTAGATCACGTGTTCAATACAGGTTTTCAACACGAAACTAATTTGCACAGTATAAACCCAGATTGTACTGTTTTATGTATACGAATAGCGTAGGCGTTGTCGTTATTAATAGTGGATCAGGTGACGATTAATAATCACACTGGCAACGCCAATTACTAACCGACACCTCAGACGACGAGAGTTCCTGACCTTTGTTTCAAACAAAGACTTTGATAAACTGACACATCATAAAACGTGATTTCGTGACTGACACTTCAAATACGTGACAGTACATTTGTAGTCAAACATCTTTTGTAAATAGTAACGTTAACAAAATGATTTTAGATGCATGAAGCAGTGAACACAGTCACTTATAATGGAACAAAAATGTTGGTGATAAACATTCTGGAGAGAGAGAGAGAGAGAGAGAGAGAGGATGACCTAGTGTAAAAATACAAAGACACCTGAGTAATGAAAAAAGTATAGCTCACTTTAAATTTAAAACAAATTGCAAAGGAAACAGAACAATCTATCTCATATGAGCCATCATGATGAGATCTAAAGTTGAAATTTCTGTGTCGACTTCAATTTCATCCATGCTTTTTATTCTTTTTTGGTAAAGGTTTTCTTTAATAAAGTTCTATTAAGCGGTGATAAATTGTTTTATCAATTTCATACACTCAATGCTGCATTTGGTTTCCAGACTTATTCTGCTGTCATGTAAACATTATTGCAACGTAATCTTTCTGGTACATCATTATGCAATAAAACGGGGCCCGTCATTTTAAAATCGAGTTTAATGATTTTTCATGATAGTGTTTATATTCCCCAAGACAGTATACGTTCATTTTTTCGACTTCTTCTTTATTGTATGTATGTATGTATGTACGCACGCACGCACGCATGCACGCACTCACGTACGTACGTATGTATGTATGTATGTATGTATGTGTGTATGTTTCATATATAATATTGCTCATTTCTTTTATCAGAATGAATTATATGACGAGATTCCATTTGCATGTCCAACGGGTTTCCTGTGTTTACATTTATCTCTTTCGCTAAAACAAATGTCCAGTCTTTGCTAAAACAATCACACGTACTCTCATCACTTTCCTGATAGCGATCAAAAGCACTCATTATGCTTAAAGTATGTTTGTTCTCAGTTGTTATCGGCATAATATTTGTAATTTATACTGAATAGGTGTATCGTTTCGAGGTTTCGTCTCAGATAAACACTTAATGTTGACTCCGCTCCTCTCTCTCTCTCTCTCTGAAAACTTATGGGACAAAGACCCATTTTTGATGAGCGAGTGTTTTTCGTTACGTTCCGGCGAAAATTAAATCGCTGTATGATTTATTGCATGCACATTAACTATAATCATCATATTTTTAATGAACATATGCACGGAAAAAATGACTAAAGATTTTCTATTTGATGGTTACTGTCTTGTTCATGTGTGTAAAACTAAAGAATTATGATGAACCCGTTTATTTTTAAGATGAGAGAAGTATGAAATGAACTAATATTTTTGCACTACGTTGTTTTCCTTTCATCCTTCTCTGAATTTAACGAATAAACGGATATATATAAATGAGACGATTCCTTTTAAAAACAGTATTGATATCATACTCAAATGTCGAAGTAATCACTCTTTATGTCACTACAATATGTTTTTGTTTTTCTTTCAATGCAAAAATGAAGCATGTACTAATAGCATGTCTTGGGCTACAATTAGCTCACGTGCACAGACCGCAGGACTTTTGTGAAATTTGTTTGTTCTGTAATCTTCTTTTCGAAGTTACACTAAATGTTTATGGTTAAATATACATGTAAAAGAATACAAATGATTTTTCCCCACAACGTCGAAAATGCAGAACCTACTTGGCTATAGACATAACTCTCTTGGAACTTATATTAAGTCGAAGATGGGAGTGTAGACGTTAATGTGTAAGTCTGTGAAAATATATATATATATTTTTTTCTAAATTATTTAACATATTTATCCTACTAATAAAATGGAAATCAATATAAAAAAAATTATTATAACAGCACGTGTTTCAGTGTTAGAAACTCAAGATTAATGGATGGAAGGTGTCACAAGATGAAGCCGGGTTGGAACTGGAGTAGGGAAGACACCCAAAGCAACTGCGTTAATAAGATATTTATTTATAAACGCAAATTAAATATTAACAAAATCTGACACCATTATAACCAAAAAGATAAGGAAAATTATACGGTTCCTAACATGGAGCTATTAACAACAAGTAACTCAACGAAAAAAACTCAAACATGAATTTAACAAATGGAATTTCAAACAAACGTGAATTAAGTCCTATCACCGATCAACAAAATAAAAGTTTATGATCTACACCCCAATATAAACAAAGTCTTGAATGTATCGTTCATATGACGATATTGAAATGCATGTAGATTTGAACGTATCGTTCATATAACGAAATTGAAATGCATGTAAATTTGCTCAGATAGCAATAGTGAGAATAACATGGAACACATAATATCGTGGCGCCCAGTTGACGTCCAAGATGTATCTCCCGTTCCGCTCGCTCTAGTCAATGACCAGAGAAGCGCCCAGGCACGGTCCGCCCCTCTCAGTCTGTTGAAGGATCCATCGAGAGCCATCACATTTAACACAGACCCGATGGTCGCGAAGCCCTGGTCCCTCGTATCGAGAAAACCAGTACACCCTTCCGAACCAACGTCACCAGACACAGCGTACACGTCACGAGAAACCACAAAGTTATGTGACTCCATATCAAACCATGTATAAGGCAGCTAAAATTATAACACTAAAACCGTGTAGTACATATGACACGGTTAAGTACTTCTGCATTGGCATATGTTGCGCATGCGCGCACACGAATTCGTTACCCATTACATTAATCGTTTAATGCATGCAGCGTATAATTAAATTCAATTTGTCTGTTCAGTTACAACAAATAGCTAACTCGAACCAGACTATGTATTTTTAATATGGCGTTGTATAAACTAGGTATTGACTCTCTGTATAATTTAGAATAAATTCGAAAACATCTAAAGTATGAAACAATTCTGTGATATAAAACGAATAGTAATAAAGAATATTTAAATTTCATTACCTCTACAGCTGGAGATTTGCTCCCGTAAAGGGTTTATTGGTGTGGTCTGTCTCAGAATTGACATCATTTGACGGACCCCCTAGTTCCGAAAGTTAAAAGGTTTTTATGTTTATTTGTTTTTCCATCGATAGTGTGTATGCTTGTTTTATTTATTTTAGAAATTTCATTTTGAAAGATTTTGATCTAGGGTTTCTACACCTGCCTAATTAGTGTATCATTTCTCCTCGACCCAGGCTGGTTATTGGAGTTAATTATACAAGTGATCTAGGCCAATGGATCAATGGTGTTCAGTGTGTGCTATGCATTTATTGCTATATTGTTTGCATGTTTTTATCCCTTTTTGTTTTTGTACGGACTGGCTTATATGATCAAATTCCATTCGAGTTGTTCTTATTTTACTTTGTTGGAGTTTTTAGAAGCATTTTAGTGAAGGTAGTAGGTTGGAAGATAATAGGTATATATGTGTGTGAGAAGGTTTTGAATGTGTTCTTTTTATTGTTATTTTGTTGTGTTAGAAAGATGAATAAGTAGGTATATAATATTATATACTGTCGTACAAGGATATATATATATATATATATATATATATATATATATATATATATATATATATATATATATATGTGTGTGTGTGTGTCTGTGTGTGTGTGTGTGTATGTGTGTTTGTGTGTGTATATAATTTCTACATTTTGAACATTCGCGCAAAATTACAAGTTATTTATGTTCCACTTGTGAGGCCACATTTTCTGTTTTGTGGCTGCCGTGTCTGAATGTGAAGTGACAGACCACGAGCTCGATGCCTGTCACTATCATAGTTTCAGCCAGAGAAAACACTCGTGATGTATTCGATTGGTCGGCTCAAAATAATGTTCATGTGCTGTCTTGCCGTACACTGTACGACTGTATGTTGTTTTATTTTCTTTTCTTTCTCTCCAAACAGAGAAACACAGAGAAAGAGCTAGAAATTAGACAAACACACCCACTCGCATTATATATATATATATATATATAGAGAGAGAGAGAGAGAGAGAGAGAGAGAGAGAGAGATCCCTTTATTCGTTAAATTCAGAGAAGGATGAAAGGAAAACAGCGTAGTGCAAAAATATTAGTTCATTTCATGCTTCTCTCATCTTAAAAATAAACGGGTTCATCAAAATCCTTTAGTTTTACACACATGAACAAGACAGTAACCATCAACTAGAAAATCTTTAGTCATTTTTCCGTGCATATGTTCATTAAAAATATGATGACTATAGTTAATGTGCATGCAATAAATCATACAACGATTGGATTTTCACTTGAACGTACCGAAAAAACACTTATCAAAATGGGTCATTGTCCCCTAAGTTTTCAGATAGAGAGAGAGAGAGAGAGATGAGCGGAGTCAACATTAAGTGTTTATCTGAGACGAAACCTCGAAACGATACACCTATTCAGTATAAATTACAAGTATTATGCCGATAACAGCTGAGAACAAACATACTTTAAGCATAATGAGTGCTTTTGATTGCTATCAGTAAAGTGATGAGAGAACGTTTGATTGTTTTAGCAAAGACTGGATAGTGTGAGTGCTTAGGTGAACAATGCATTTTTTTTTAACGAAAGAGATAAATGTAAAAACAGGAGACCCGTTGGACTTGCAAATGGAATCTCGTCATACAATTCATTCTGATAAAAGAAATGAGCAATATTATATATGAAACATACATACATACATACATACATACGTACGTGCATGCGTGCGTGCGTGCGTACGTACATACATACATACATACACACAGCAAAGAAAATGTCGAAAAAAATGAACGTATACTATCATGGGGAATATAAACCCTTCCCAACAGAATGTAAACATGTACTCCATGGTGTATTACCAATTTAAACGGATGATGAAGCACGGTTGTTTGTAAGCGTGAGTGTTCGCTGTTAAGGCAAACCATGTGTGATACATTTTAATTAGCATTTTTTATTTTGTCTTTAGTTTCTAAAAAAGACAATAGCTATCGCTCGCACACATCATTTGACCATATCCACAACTGAGATGTCATTAGTGGCACACAGAGCTCAGTTCCTGACATTAATGTCAAGGTTGAATCCTGGTGGGAAAGATTTGAATGATACTTATTGTTAAAAACGGTTCGAGCGATACATTATACCATGTACTATATTCTCATCTTCTGATAAAAGAAATGAGCAATATTATATATGAAACATACATACATACATACATGCATACATACATACGTACGTGCGTGCGTGCGTGCGTGCGTACCTACATACATACATACATACACACAGCAAAGAAAATGTCGAAAAAAATGAACGTATACTATCATGGGGAATATAAACCCTTCCCAACAGAATGTAAAGCACAAGCACAATAAGCCCATTTTTTTCCCAGAAAGTCTGCACGAATACCTATATCATAATTAATAGCGTAATGTTATATTGTTAAACAGAGGGAAAACATATCTTCAAAGTATCATCTTGTGAGTGCCTTGTGCGTTCATACGGGGTAATTGCACAAACACGCACACACGCGATCTCACTTGGGCACACATTTACATACGTGTGTTCATCAAAAAGAAACATGCTGACAAAACTAATCACTGATTTGAAAAGAACAACTAAAATAATTTAACATGAGAGGGAACTCCAAAGAAAACTCAACAGGTGGAAACCAGTGATGGATGTGGGAGGGACAAACTGTTACACACTCGATTCCCTATGAAATTGAGCGCGAAGTAATTGAACATTTTTTAGCAAAAGTTTTTCTCGCGTTATGGTCGTTCACATTCTGATGTGAAAACTCTTAAAAAGCAGAAGATTATGTGATCTTCTCCCCCTCGGGTTACCTCATATGGTTCCTCCCCGCAGACACTTTGCCCATTTGGCCTCTCGCTCCTGAAGACAAAATAGTGAACGATTCGGGAACCGCTTCTGCATGATATTGTCCACTGCATTATAATGTAAAGTATACTGTTCAAAGGCTAGTTTACCAGGTACACATACTGGTACATCTGTGTCCACAACGATTCCATTTTTCTTATAATGGCTATTAATGAAGTATAACTGATAACACAAAAGAACGTTCAGCAAAATAGATTCATCAATGTAAGACAAAATGAAAAGTCACGTTGGGGGAGATGCATATTGGAGCATGGGAAATACTGGAATGCAGTTGGACTGTATTGACTTTGGATTGACAAATGTTCCGAACTCATAAATAATGAATAATATGGACCATATACTTTCAGATCTGCAGAATCAAGAAAATGATACACTATCACAGTTATTTTTTTTTATGTAAACACTCATTTGCAGAAGTTCCTGAAAGAACAAGCAAAACATTGCCCTGACGATGAGATCGTAAATTTCAAACCTGTGAAACAACACTCATACAAGATGAATCCCTTCAAACAGGAATACTTGCAAAGAAGATTCAGTTTTTGCTGAATAATGATTTCATAGAGCCCAGTAAAAGTGACTAGAGTTAACTATGTATATTTGTTCCGAAACCAGAAACAACCTTCCGTATTTGCACTGATTATAGGTCGGTGAACAGTGTGACTAAAACATATTAATTTCCATTACCAATATTCGATGACTGCATTGATAAGATGGAAAATGCCACGAAGGTCACCAAATTTGACTTTCTGAAAGGATTTTGGCAAAGTCCACTGACAGAAAGGGCAGAGAAAGTTTCGGCATTCGTGACACCAGAGAGACTTTATCAATATAAATTGATGTCGTTTGGGATGAAAAGTTACCCAAGTACTTTCCAACGACTAATGAATATGATCTCCTCTGGTGTAAATAATTGTGTTGCTTACATCGATGATGTCATCATCTACAACGGCACCTTAAAATAACATTTAGCAACAATTCGGAAATTATTTGACAGACTCAATGATGCAAGTTTGGCAATGAATGTATACAAAAGTGAGTCCTGCTCTGCTTGTGCAACATTTATAGTACATATCGTGGGATATGGACAAGTTAAACCTAAATATGTTACGGTAAATGTTATCTCTGTATAACCTGTGTATGTCTGTAAAAAGTAACTAATGCTTTATTTAGGTATGGCTGGATACTATCGGACATTTGGTTCCAATTTTTCCTGAACCCTTGACAAATTTAGTGAGCAAGAAAAACACGTTTCATTGGACTGAAAAGTATCAGGAGAATTTTGATAAGTTAAAAGTCTTACTTAAAAGCGCGCCAGTTGTTACAGCTTCACATTTTAGCCAATCATTTAAAGTGTATGTTGATGCAAGTGATGTTGTGCTTGGAGCAGTATTGATTCAAGAAGACGAAAATGGCGTTGATGAACCTGTGTGCTATTTTTCTAACAACATAAAAAGCACCATTTTTTTAACAATTTAGAAGGAATGTTGGGCTTTGATATTGGCATAACAACATTTTGATGTTTACATTAGTTCAGTTCCTTTTTCGATTATTGTGTATAGTGATTACAACCCCTAACGTTCATCAGCAAGATTACAATAAATCGACGTCTGGTACGGTGGAGCTTGTTATCTGAATATAACATTCACATCAGGCACATCAAGGGAAAAGACAATTTAATAGCAAGTGCACTTTTCCGTGTATATATATATATATATATATATATATATATATATATATATATATATATATATATATATTATTTCAAGTACATATCGTATAATTAATAATAATTCTTCTTATTTTTTTAAACCTCATGTATAATTAATTTTATGTAAAAGGAAATCTTTATTTTACAATTCTTTCATTTTCTTTATTGGGGCTGTGTTATGTATATTTGATTTAATTTATATTTGATTTAATTAAATTGTTTGTTTGTTAGTTTTAATTTTTTATATTCCATTACATGGATTTTTAATATAATTTTATTTACTGGGTTTGATAGTTTCCAGAAATGCAGTTAAGTTTGACCTGAATGTTTCTCGTAAAGACTAATAATATAGACTTTGTAACCGATTCTTACATAGTACCTGACCTTGATTCAAAAATTAGTAAGAGCTGAAGTAAACAAGCTTTCTTAATGTTTTTTAATTCGTTTTTAGAGTAGATTCATAACGTAAAATCGAGGCCACACTTGTATAAATTGTTTCATACTCTGATTTTACCGGAGGATCGACTAAGACGTAATATCAACGTGTTGACAAATTCTCGCCATAAAACTTGAGAAGTCAAAGTGTTTTATGTTGTGACCAGTTTAGTTGAATACTTAAATTTATGTTCTCAAATTATTTGGATTTGGTTCCCCTGGTATTACATGTACTCTAAATTCGTTCTTTGAAGAGGACAATTGTCGAAATTTACAAAGAATTCAAACACTGGAATATGATTTTCTGTGATTTAACAAAGAAATGTTGACACATCAGTACGACACTGAAGCTAGCATACATAAACGTCTTTCATTTCGGATTTCATCGGGATTTGAATTTAGTTTCATGAGGCATTTTTATTACTATGACTTTTATTTTTTTAATTCCTGAATTATTCTTTGATTATTTTTGGACTTGATTCGTAAAAACGTAAGTTCTTTTTCTCATTTTGAACTTTTTTCTAGGGAAATAAATTATTTTTTAAAATGTACAAAGCTTGTTGTCTTCGCTCCTTTTTTGAAGATATTTATATAAAGAATATAGTTACATAAATATATATATATATATATATATATATATATATATATATATATATATATATGCGTGTGTGTGTGTCTGTTTGTGTTGCTCATGACATAAGGGATTGTAATCGACGTATGGTTTTCGTTCGCTGTTCTACCTGCCACTGTCATGTACTTACATACAACAGCCAAGAAGCCCATAGTCCTGGTGATAGATGTTACCCGATTGATAGCAACTGTAATGCAATGGTTCAAGAAAGTTTGCGATTGCTACAGTAATTAAAAAATGAGTAAATGACAGGTAAAACGAATACAAAAAAAAAAAAAAACAACATATGCTGGTCACATCGAAAGAGATTGAGTATGCAGTAGAAACATTCAATGCAAAAAAAAAATGTATAATGAAAAGGTAGCATTAATTACTTGTTCCAATATCCGACTGACATTCTAGTATCAAATGCTGATCTTTGTATTTTTTCGATAGCAACTGTTTTGGAGAAGTTATACAACTACTACATAAATTAATTATGAAATTCATTTTTCTTGATCTAAGATAACTTTCATCTTAATCGTATACATGCAATAAACGAATTAAAACGGGGTTGTTATAGGACGAGTACAAATTAGGATTATGCAGCATCATTTTGAAAAATGGCTGTCTTTACTTGAATCGCAAAGTTTCGATTTGTAAATATCTGTCTATTAAAAATAACGTTGTAAAATGTTTATTGTACTATTACTTCAAGATTTGTGAGTGCGTGGGTAGGCATAAACAAATAAGTTATTGCTAAACAACTGTTCAACTGTTGTGTTCAAATAAATTAACCTCTAACAGAGTTGTATTTTGATTTCAGTTTGATTTGATTTGTATTTTATTCAAGTGGTCCATGTAATTTATTTGCATATACAACTATTTACATTAGTTTAGTATGATACGATGGAATGCAAATATCGGACAAAGTCTGCACAGTCCTGAGAGATTGTAAATTTTCCATCTCAGAAATGTCGTCGGAGAAACATGTTTATCAAATTCCAGTTATAAATACGTCAAAGTCCATATCCTCCCTTTTTGATAATGATATATATATATATATATATATATATATATATATATATATATATATATATATATATATATATATATATCAGCCTTAAGAAGTAGCTTGATAATGCACCCTTTACATACAAATCCAGTAAATAATATTAATAACCGGTGATTACGTCCTATACTTTAAAACTTTAGCAGGTACATTTTACAAAACTACAATATTTCTTTGTAACTTTATACTTGGCACCGATCACAAAATAAAACATAACACAACTTTCGCAAATATTGTCAGTGTTTCTCATTGTTCATTGATCAACCATGTGGCATTCTTTGCAATGTGAATCAAAATGTGTATGACTCTTGCAATGTCACATTGTTGAAAATTTAGCTTTCGTTCTTTTCTTTTTCGTTCGTTCTTTTTGTTCATTTCTCTTTCTTCGCATTTCCTTTTTGTCGGTAAATATGATTTTCTCTAAGTTTTCCTTAATTCATTCACTCTCACTTGTTTTGTTTTCTAGCTGATTTATTTAGATTCTTTATAAGCAATGCAGAAAACAATAGCAAACATCTTTGACAAATTTGGTCACAACTTAGATATTTGTTCTTCAATATTGTAACTCCTGTGGTTATAATAATAATCTAGCATAAACTCTTAATAGGACAAAATGTAATTCTACAGTAGAAGCTTTATATATGTATTTTTTCTCTTATTATTTAATGTCTGAACATTTTTAATTAACACAGGCTTTCTGTCGTCAAGTCTCTGATTACAATACTGATGGAGAAACATGCTTATGTGATCATCCGTGTATAATTGACATGACATTAATTACAGAACAAGCAGAGTGCTCATAATGAGTCGACTAAATTGTCTATGTCACATGACTATACTAGTATGGTCTTCGTCAATCGAGACGACGATGACCACTAGTGTGTCATCCAACATTTTAGGGTAATCGATCGATCTGTGGATGCGCAGGTATTTTAAGAGGATGATGTACGAACCGAATGTTCTATGGCAGTATGGACAAAAGATGGCAGCAGCGCAGATTGTGGTCTTTGGTTACGGCTTTCATGGTCTGCCTCCGTTGTTCTGATGCTGCTGTCATGTTGGCCTCGCAAGCCGCAGAGCCTTTTCCGACGGAGGAGCGTCACTAGCCATTGTCCTGAGCAGTCGGCTCCCACGTGTTCTGTCTTGTACAAAAATCCTTTAATGACTTCTTCAAGGTGTCCTTGTGGCGTGTATTGTGACCTCCTTTGGTGTATTGTCGTTGTTTGAGCTCGCCATAGCAATGATATTCTCATAAACTGGCGGTCGGATATGTGGGCTACGTGGTCTGCTCATCGTAGCTGTGAATCCATAATGAAGGTGTGTATACAAGGCAGGCTTGCTTTGGCAAGGACCCTAGCATCCGGGATCAAGTCTTTCCACTTCATGTTGAAGAGTCCTCTGAGGCAAGTTGTATGTATGGCGCTGATGAACAGTTCAGGTTTTTCAAGCGTATAGTAGCGTTGTAGTTACTATCGTTTTGTATACTTTCAAATTTCTATGTAGACTAATGCTTCTTCTGTTCCACACATTGCCGATGGCTGTGCTGACCTTTGCAATCCTGGCATTATCTTCGTCATCGATGACGACGTTCTGGTACAGAGTACTGCCAATATAGGTGGACCTAATCAATAAGCAAAGATAGTGGCCGTTGATTGTGCTTTTCGGCTCAGCATGCGGTTTCACTTGGGCTTGATGGTATGTTATTGCAGTTTTTTTTGTGCTGATAGTAAGATCAAATTGTTTGTAAGCATCATATAACTTGTCAAAGCTGCGTTGCATGTCAGTATGTCAACATCAGAGCCAGTGCTGAGGTCGCAATCATCATCAACTAGTAAATATCTGACGATGTCGGTGTTGACGTTAGTTTTTCTTGAAGCTTCCTGAGATGAAACAGTTTACCATCAGTACAATTTCTGAAGATGGTTCAAGCGTTATATAAAGTCATTAAGTAGAGACAAGTGTGCCGTTGCACAACTCAGGGACCACGGAAATCTTTATTCAGAGGTATCCGACAAGGCTAATATAATGACTCATCAATACCAGTAAGTCTTCACACAAGAGGAAAATAGTGATATACCAAACCCACATGAAGATCGTTACTCAAAAATGCCTGGCATCCAAGCTACTGAAAAAGATATATACAGCATGATGCGAAAATACTCTTATAACTGATTATAGTATTTTAGCACCCCACATACAGCACTAATAAGCTGAATGAATAATAGTTATATTTGCCCTGTTAAACAGACATGTACACATTACAAACCATATGTGATTTGTGTTTTAGATCATTGGATATTGAAAGTACAACACGGTGAAAGATTATAAATTCTTTATCTCTCTGTTTAGTCTTACACTTATAGCACGGCACTGTGAGGAATGATACATTTTCTATTTGTCAGTTTAGTATAGCACAAATAGTAGAACACTGTGAGAAATTATAAATTCACGCTATTCTATTATGGACACTGAAACACTTTGAACAATTTTAAAATCTCTACCTGTATGACTAATCTGTTAATGTCATTGATTTGTTGTAAACAACATCTCTGGTATCCTTCGTGTATTTGTTCCAAACAATATATTCTTCAGTGATGGTATAGTGAAGAGGTTAAGGCGGATGACGATCTTCGTACCATGGTCGAATTGCGAAACTTCGTTTGGGTTCGCATACAAATGACGGACAATATTAGTCATTGTTTTGTACAAAACCAATATTATAATTATGGGGCCTGATGCAAGATGCTGATATGTAGAAATAGGAATCAATGGATAATTGTAATGAATATAACTTGAACTTGCATGCCTCACCCAACCCACTAAGGGTGTTCGTTTTTTCACCCTTTGGTTCACCTTGATGTATGTGCCTGACTAAAAATTAAGAATTATAACAATAAATTAATATTGATCAATAATTACCGGTAAAATATTATATGAAATATTCAGTTAATCCCGGTCATCTGCTTTTGCTAATCAATTAAATATATTTTGCACCATGAGAAGACATGTGGGCCTTACTTTTTGTCATTCTTCAGTAAATTAGTTGGCCCGTGTTGATTTCAAAACACAATCATCGGCTTACATACATGGCAAACATTCACTTTTAGTATCTAAGAAATTAATATTTTCTTTAAGGCCCCGATACTAATAACTGACTTTTTACAAGCACATTAGCAGGTATGAGCCCCTCCACATACCATTTCGTAGAAGGCTTGATTTTCAAAATGATCGCTACCTCCATCCACCCCCCACCGCAACAAAAGGTATGTTCACCTACCAACCCCCCCCCCCCCCCCGCGGCGGCTACACATGTAGTTAAAATTTGACAGGCGTGTATATTCAGCCTTGTGACTGAATCATCACATGATTTGTAAATTCAGAATTTGCCCATTAAATTTAAAACTCATTGAATAAAGTAAATGTATAAACATATTCAAAAGTAAATCAAACAACCTTTGCTAAATATACAGAATAGACATAACATTTTTCTTTTATTTTTTATGGAAATTAAAATCACTTGATTCTTGAAATAGTATCTGATTGTAAATCACGCATGACCTTTTAGTCTTTCCGCGGATGGTCATCATCAATTGAATATTCAAATTGTAATCAGTAAGACTATTGTTTTTATTAACTAGATCACAATTTAAGCTATATGTATAACGTACAAAGCTCCAAGGTATTTGTGTAATTGAAAGGCACGTTGGATAAGCTGAAATACATATCTTCTGGTGCTAACATTGTAAAACTCTGTTTACAATGGTAACTGCTTTGATTTCTGAGGATAATCCACTGAAGCCAGGTCTTTATTAGGGAGAGACCGTTTCCGTTTTCAAAGAGGCAGGGGAATGAATGCTAGAAAACTATTTTCTCATTCTGATTTCTAGTTTAAACACGATGCTATTCCATTCCTTTCTTTAAGTGAAACAATTTATCGTGTGATGATTACAACAAAGCAAAACTAACTACAGTCATACATAATAATTTAGCTCCTTACAATTAAAATGCCAGTCCCGTAGAGTATACCTTGATTCAGAATTGAACTATTTGGTAGTTGTTTACAAGTAAAGTCAACCTTGTAAAAGGGTCATTACTGCTCAGGGAATTAAAACGTCATTGAGATTTAAGTGTATATTTTGTATTCCTTTTATATGTTTTGGTTTTTGTAGTTTTAAACAAGCTGTTGTTATCTCGAATTTAATTGTCAATACCTCAGAGTATTACGTTTCATATTTATACAGTAGGATACATTTATTCGTTTCAAATGAAGTTCAACAAGTTGGACCTCTCGTCAAGTCAGGGTGTAAATTGTCTACATATACAAAATACACATTTTAAATTAATTTATATTTTCCATATATATGATCAAAATAAAGAACTGATTGGTGAAATGGTACTTGATTGTTAATCCTTCAGGACGAGTCAATTTTTCCATGGGTGATCTTCATTGATTGGCTGTTCAAATGTCAATCAATAATACTGATCAGCTGCTGCAAATTGGAGATGCCATCTGCATGTCAACCAAAGCCCTGTGGTGATTGTCAGAACCGTTGTGGGGTTCCGAAAACAAATGAATTCCGTACTGTACATGATTAGTCAGAACATAACATACAACTAACAATAGTTCGCTGCAAATTAGAGTGTTACAGTAACAGTGTCATTAGCACATATAAGCTACCATTGGATTACTTTCAACTGATACTGCTGTCTGGTTGTGGATGTTACACCATTATGGTCAGATCAAACAAAATTAGCTAATTAAGATTACTTCTCTAACTGCCAAAAATATTACCACTTCCATCGAAGTTAGAAAAACGATCTCTAGACTACATGTATCAAAAATTATTCGGAAAATAATATTATATCACACATTTTTCAAATGCCCCAAGACTTTTAAATTTTTCCTCAGGTTGTCTTAGCTCTTGTCATTTTCCACTTCTCGACCTCCTGTTAAAATTGCTCTATATCTGTCTCTAGCGTTTTACCTTGTAGATCCTAATTAAATTCCACTCAAGCTTACAAACAAGATAGCTTAACCGTCACTAGCTACCAAATTTGTTCTGATGCTAGCACATACGTCAATCTTAATATTCATGTGTCAAGCTGAACGTACTGAAAAATTATTTGTGCAAAATTTTGCACCATTATAAATAATTTCACATGACATTACTTGACATGCTAAATCAATTATTGCCTCCAACATTAACAACAGTATTCAAAGAATATTGTTTAGTGGTACAAAAATATGCAATCTGTTATAGGAGATGTAAGTAAAAAATGACGAACACTACGGCATTTTCAACTGTAGCAAACACACACATTTACAATGGATGTTGTTGTTACGTTTGTTGTTTTAGTAGGGTTTAACGCCATTTTTCAACACAGAATAGGACATACATGGTGGCCAGTATATCTGGTGGAGGAAGAACCTTGGAAATACTGGGGAAGAACCACCAACCCACGAGAAGCTATTGGCATGCTTTCTCACGTACAAACGTAAACCGAGCATGTGACGTAAACCTACGCAGACAAAAGAGCGGTGGCAGTGACCTGGAAGGGAGAACGCTTTAGACCACTCGACCACTCGGGGCCCCTGTCATGCATCTAACATTTGCTATATGTTTACATATATCATTAGAATTCATGACATTATTAAAGGCTTAACCATACTATGCAAATGTAAAGTGTAATGAATATAGCATCAAAGTATATTTGGACTTAATTTAGCAACACATCAACAATTTCATCCAAAAATGATAAAACATCCTACATTCGTACTCAAAGTAAATTTATGGGCATGTAACATAATTGCATTATTTTGCCCTTAAAGTAAAGTTATGGGCATGTGACATAATTGCATTACTTTGCCCTCCAAGGCTCAGAGAGGAGGGCATTTATTCAACTCATTTCACAAATTTCATTTGAAATTAGCATATGCTATGATGTTTGATTTAAGACTTACAGAGAAAATGTATTTCTTCAAATGATTATGTAGTAAACTTTTATTTTTTACTAATCCACTTCACTTTGCAGCGCTTGGCCAGTTGTTGAACTGACATAAAGAATACAGCTATATGCATCCATTAACAAATTTATTCTTGTGATATAATTCCTGTAAAGATTAGAAATATTAACAAAACACTTATCTGGTAGTGAAGCTGCTTTTCATTTGGCATAAAGATGGGAATGCAACAGATACTATTCAATCAATTCCTGCTATCAAGAAGGACTGACTGTACCTGATTTTTTAAAAAAGAACAAAAAATGTAAGCCGTACAATGTACTTCGTGTGCGGACAATCTGGAAAACTCCATTTGTATTTAAAACCAACATTTTTCCTTGGGAAGAAAGACAAATATGTAAATGTGACATATTGTGTAGTGAATTAAAATAAAATTAAATAAAAATAGCCCAATATCACAATTATTAAGCAGAATGACATAATGAAAGTCATCCAGTTTAAAACAACAAAGAAACCTCCATAAATTAGTAGATAGTGTTACCAAAGCAGATTCATTTCCATTACCAAGAATCGCAGACTAAATTGATATAATTGGAAGCCTATGTCACCACGTGGGGCCGCTTATAATGATTTTGTCAGCTTCCACTGACGGAAAGGGCAAAGGAAATAGCTGCATTATTGACTCCAGATGGACTTTATAATTATAACATGATGCTATTTGGTATGAAAGGTTCGCTTAGTAGTTTTCAAAGTTTAATAAACATGATTACATTTTGTCCATATAATTGTGATGCATAAATCAATGATGGAATCATCATTTAGCGACTATTCGTAAATTAGTTGACAGATTCACTGAATGACAATTAATGTATATAGAAGTGAGTTTTGCCATGCTTATGCGATATTTCAAAATACATCATAGGATATGGACAAGTTCAAACTTCAGTTGCTACAGTCAATGCTATATCTGAATTCCCTGTGCCTATCACTAAAAGAGCTGCTGCGCACTTTGGGTAAGGTTGGATACTATCGGGACATTTTATGTTGCGGTTGGTGAAGTATTCAAGAAAACACAAATGGTGTAGATCATCGAGTGTGTTATTTTTCCTAATAAATGAAAAAGTACCAGACAATTATGCTACTAACGAGAAGGAATGTTTGACGTTGATAATTGCATTACAAAACTTTCAAGTCTATATTAGTTCAGCTCCTTTCCCGATTATTGCGTTTAGTGATCACAACCTCATTACTTTCATCGGTAAGATGAAAAAGCAAAACTCAAAGACTATTAAGGCTGAGATTCATATTGTAGTACTCATCGGGCATGTCAAGGGAAAAGACAAAATAATGGCAGATGAAATACTCTGTAAATAAATAAATTCCTTTATTAAGATTGTGCGTCATTCATAAGATTTAATCTTATGTAAATCTTTGTGTCATTTATATTTGATTAATTGTAAAAATAAAGATTTATTGCGTGAATCTTTATTTCGTTAAGAGGATAAGTGTTATGTTTATTTAATTTAACATTTTATAAGTTTTATTTCGTTATATGCTTATGTAATGTACCATTGTATGTTGGACTTTACCTTGCCCTTAATTACGTTCAATTCTGCTTGACTTGAAATAATTTATTATGTTATTATGTATAAACAAATAGTATCCGTCTAAATTATCATCTATATGTATGGTTTTAAAACCAGAATTATAACTAATAAACGTAAGCATTGTTATTCGGTTCCATATCTAGGTTTTGGAATTCTCAGAGTGTGTTTTCTATAATCAAAGTTCTGATTTTTATTTTGTTAACATCAGGATCATTCTCAAATGTTATTTTACATTAGGTATTTTTTTTTATAAAAAAAAAATGCCAGTTGTCACCTGACGTCAAGTATATAACTAGGTATATCAGAAGATACTACAGCCGTGCTTTAAGATCTAGCACTTTCAAGTTGCAGTATGTGTCGTGTCAGGTATTTCATTTTGGAGCTGGAAATTATATTTAATCAAAATGTTTAACTCAAGTGATTATTTTTTCTGGATTTACAAAAGTGATCTGATAGATTTCATGCATAAAGCCATTCATTGGAATTTATAACGAATTCAAAGCTGGAATTATGTAAGAGTTTAATGTTGTTTTTTCTGAGTTCATCGTGGTATAAACTGTCAGTTGCCGACTCACACGGCAAATAACGCCCGAAGGGCGTTATGTAAGCTGTGTGAGTCGGCAACTGACAGTTTATACCACGAAGAACTCAGAAAAAACAACGTTAAACTCTTATAATTGAAATTTTAATTATTTGTTATGTTATTTTGTTTGCATCATTAAAAAACAGAAATCTTAATTGAGCGTAGTAATACATGTTTGTGGTTTTTCTGTTACGTAGCTATTTATAGCACTTGGGATGTCCAGCTTGATCGCAATAAGGTCATCATAATATCAATCCTTCAACCAATGGAAGCCATTTTTTTTTAATTATTTTTTGTTTGTTTGTTAGAATGTTGTTTTTCTTTAATGCTTACTTCATGTCTGCCTTAACTGGCGGTGTTTATCTTATGCTGTACACGTGACTCTATTTATAGAAGTGGAAAAGTAGTTCCCCTTACAGTTCATACAGAAATGAACGCAATTCGTTTTGATCACGTGTCAACATTCTGACCAATGGAAATGTTACTTTCCTGTACCAGCTACTGGCATTGCAATTATATTACTGTGAGTCAACAAAAGACTGCTGACACAACAACACGATATAATCTACCACATACACATAATCGCCTTCAGGTTTCGGATTTATTCTCGATTCCTTAACAATTTTATTCAGGATTCTAAATTATTATGACTTTTTCTGTTTAGTTTTTGGATTGCTTTAGGATTTAGTTCTCAATTCCGTAAGTTTATTTATTCTCATTTCCTCTTTTTATTATTAAGGAAATACATTTATTTTAACTGTACAAATCTTGTGGTCTTTCACTCTTTGCTGTTACTTATTTTAAGAGCATAGAATCGTAACAGTATATAAGAGAATGACAGAATCGTTAAGTCATTATCACAGCAAACGCATGCTAATAACGTATTTCGAATCTTCTCTCTGTGCCAGGTATGATCAGCTTTCCCCACAAGTAGAATACGTAATAGACATGTACCTATCTTTTCAAGTTAATTTGTAAAAAGATTAATACGCTGCTATGTCAAACTGATGCATTTAGAAAAATGTGTACACAGTTACTGTTTAAATGTTTAACTGCTTTTCAAAGTGTGAATTAGCTTAGTGTACGAACGGCTTCTTTACCTGACTTAAACGAAACATATTATGATTTTGTTAGCGTTTGGTTTTTTTTTTTTTTTTGAATTCTTTGAACCTGGAAACAGACACCATTCCGTCCAACAGCAACATGTTCCAATGCATTTCGATACATTATCCCAGAAACTGCATGAACTTCAAATGTTTTATCGGGAAAAAAATGTTCATACTACAGCATATTTGTTCATACTCGTTTCTTTTCTTCTTCTTACCTGAGTATGTTTTTATGTATGTATATGTCATTTGTGTTTCATCCTTTTTGTCTTGCTTGTGTACGTATACTTTGTTTTCATGTGTAATTGGTGATCTTGTATGTGTATTTATCATTTTTTGGGTTCTGTGTGTCTCTTTGCCTTGCCTTTGCTCCTGTTTGCCTTGCTTACTTGTCTTATTTTTACCTTACGTCTGTGTGCAGTTTTGTTGTCGATATGCGTCCTTTTATCTTTTCTGTGTATATTTTGTCATGTTTTTTTGTGTATTTTCGCCTTGCCTGTGTGTTTGTGTCTTCTTGTCATGCCTGTCTGTGTTTGTTGCATTGCCTGCCTGTACGTGTCATTCTGTATTGCCTATGTGTATTGTTGTTGTACCTATGTCTGCGTTTTGCTTTACCTGTGTCGTTTTGTTTGCCTATGTGTGTCATTTTGTCATGTTAATTTGTGTATATATCCATGTCTGTGTTTTTCAGTTCATCTTGGCTGTCTGGTGGTTTGTGTTGTCTACTTTAGGGTTCACATAAATGTTTGAAGACAAACAGTTGTTAAAACGTATAAAGAATGAAGTAGGTGAATAGACAAGTGCTATTTCATGCAAAATAGTAATATCATTCCTTATATAAATAACGCAAACTACAATATCAGAAATTCCTGAAAGATATATGTTCTTGAGGCATGTTATATTTCTAAATTTATTATTCGCTTACCTGTCATGTTTATGTCACCCGTCATTATCCCACCAGCAAGAGGAAGTTTATCAGATACAGCTATAGTTACTTGATTATAACTTACAGCTTGTTTGTTATCAGCGTTGATTTGCGGATATGCTGTGCTAAGATTTGTTATCTTTTTTCACGACGTATTTATGTTGCCGGTCGTTATGCCAAAAGCAAGTGAACGTTTATTAGATACAGTTGCTGTAAGTTGATTATAACTTACATCTTGAATGTGATTAATTTTGATACGAGATATCATGTTTTGGATCTAATATTCGCTGTCCTGACATTATAAAATTGCCAGTCACAATATCACTATTTCTCTTGAGATAGTTTGCTAGATCTACACGTGTCGTAGTCGCAGTTGTTTTATCAGATGAACTACTGACTAAAGCTCAAAATGTTTTGAAGTAGCTCATGTAAATTTATGGTTAAGCGATATAACTATCGAGATAAATTTGTGTGCGCAATCTATGTACAAGATGAGCATTACAATGTGGAACACCGAACGAGCAAAAAAACATCAACACAACTATGAATTACCAGATTGTCATTACCATTTAGTTGGACGAACTGGAGCTTGCAAAACCAATATTTTAGTTTACCTATTGTTGAATGATATTTTTAATTACGTTCGAATTTATAACTACACAATCAAAACTCAGCAAGACAAAAATGTTTCTTTTTAAACGAATACAACAAAAAAGCCCCCCAAAACAACAAACTTTGCATTGGCGGAGACATATTTGTTATAGGAACGCCTGAAGTTGTTGCTCTTCTTGCAGAACTCTACGCATATGAGCATCAAATTATTGTACTGGATGACATTCCGTTTTGTTACAATACAATGGGCAAGATAAAATCTTACTTTTCTTTGTCGCGAAAGCGACGATGTAGTGCAATGTTTCTTGCCCAAGGGTTTATAACATGGATCGTTTTATAAGAAGAAAGACAGGAAGTTTCTTAATATTTACCAGGATTAGACCACATCTATGCGCAACATATAACAGGAGATCAATGCGGTGATGTTTCCAAGGATAATATTGTTAATCTCTATCATGACGCTTCAAACAAGACATTAGCGTCGGGGACGCTTGTGTTCCAGCGAAAGCACAGATATTTCTTGTTTAACAACATTATCAGAGATCGAATTTGATTTGTTATGATTAATACGAAAAATTAATATGAAATAAATCAATTCCGGACAAGAAAAGGATTGATTTTTTTACTTACGAAATACGTGGCAACTAGAGCTGCGTTTGAGACAAAAAATGAACAATAACGTGCAGGACAACAAAAAAAAAAAAAAAAACAGCAGTAGAAACTGCAACACCTTTTAAGCCGATCACCGTGTTTGTGTCTGGCAAGCAACCGGGCATTGACAAAGTTTTATTAGACGATCTAGGAAAGTTAAAAATAAAATCTGAAAGGTATCATCGAAGATAGGAAACAAGAATTTTGTGAAGATAATTCTGGGCGATTTGGTTCTCCTTAATAAATTTAAAGGAGGATCACAGATATAAAATTACGTCCAGAAGAAAAAATGTGAAAGAAAATAAAGCGCTTTCTGACGTTTGTATTTCAAAACTAGATACTGAGAATGCAATTCGACTTCACATAGCAAAATTCGAGGGAAATATTAATCGCTGAGGATATCAACAATGTTTTGCGTGATTGTGTTTAGAATTTGAAAGCCTTCGAATATGGGGAGATGACAAATATAGAGAATTCAAAGATGTGATGATTATAATTGCTGCCAAAGGTAAATTAGCTGACAGAAAATTATTGATTCGAGGTCTGAAGAAAAGGTCATTACATTTTTATTCAAATACATAACGGAATTATCGCTGATGTTTTAATCATAACTGTTGATAACTATAGATTTCGATAATAACCTTATAGCAAATCAGTGCCTTCTCAAGATTTCTTAAAAAATATTTGACTAAAATCGTGACTAACGTTTCGACGAAGAAAAATTAGTTTCTGGTATTAAGATCTCTATCTCTCAGTCTGATGTCTTTGATCGACTGATACTGCCTATCTCATCGAAAGAAGCTGGAATCATAAGCACATAGATACCGAACTAGTTGACGTACAAGAGCATCTGCGATCGAATGGTTATTTAACAACGGACGAGTATTATGTGCTACACGGTGATTTAATCGAGTAACGACAAACGCATCACGGTTCATAGTTTTATTTGCAAATAATAATTAAAGTGTCATCGATGACACTGTCTCTATATTCATCTCAGACAAGATTGAACATCGCAAACCATTCAGTGTTATATAACCCCATTATCGAAATAGACAGTGGTAAACAATACGATTATTTTACATGTGGTACTCTGTTATGATAAAACAAGGCGCCTACAATAACACAGATCTTACCAAAAATATAAAGTATATGATAACATGATAACCGGTGAAAGCAGTTGCATTTCGTCTGATAAATATGAACTAGTTCCAAACTACAACACATTTAGGGCACTGTAACACTAAAAGAAGTTGTTTATTGATCTCAGTAAACGAATCACAATCAGATCATTGCTTGGATTCAATAACCAGTACTTCGAATCTGATGCCGGAACATCATGAAGGTGAGTCAGCTGTCAACATGACTGATGTAAATACAATTATGATAAACTGTTCGATTGCTGCATGATCGTATACGGTACTAGGTAGGCAAGGGCAACCGATTTACCTTTTAAGTCCAAATGTTTATCCTGGTTGGTTAAATGTAAGTCAATCCATGACAACTAAAATATTATATGTTGAAAATCAAATATATTCTATCACAATGACGCTTACTGAGCAGTCTGGAAGACACCTGGATCTTAATAACGAATTTCTGACTTACTAAATATATGCGGTCAGTTAAATGAGCAATATTTAGCCGACCAGAGTGAAATATCTCGCCACGGTCAGTTTGACCACCCACGATAAGATTACGTGTTACGGCCAGCTGACCCAAGTGAATTGCATCGGACATTTGTAATCAAAACGAAACAACGAAAACCTTATCACAGAAAAATCGTATGTGGCTTTTTTATAAATAGATTTCCGAAATAAGGTGAAAATATACCTGGCATAACACATATAGTAGGGCCATTAGCGTTAGACAGGTCTAACGCTTCTGCAACAGGAGTTGCATCTGAAGTAGGAACAGTTGTTGGACAAAGGATCGCTGTTTAAATAAAAGTTACATCAGGTACCACAGGCGCTCCAACTATAGCAGCTATACCACAGGTTATTTCTGAAATAGCACCAACATCATAAACAACACTCGAGTTATTATAACAACAAAAATGTGTTGTCTCTGGCTGACGAAGGTATTGTCATAAACATGTTGATCAAAGCCAGACCACAACCTGACATCACTGAGTTTCAACGAGTGTGTATTCATGTTACAATATATAAGGTCAATTAAAAATTATCTGTGATGTGGTTAAAATACAATGGAGACGGAAGTACTGTTTTAACTGAGTTTGATCCGCCTGGAAATGATCCTACAGCAGGAGATGACTGCTTAGAAATTATCTTATCTATAATGCTGCTGTTTTTGGTATTGCTACACCTGATACTGCAGAAAATGCTGATGTTCCAAGAGTTGCGCTAACAAACGTTTGTAATAGTATTGGCACTACTCCACCAGGTGCAGCAGCTGATGGAATTGCACTGTTAGCAGAATTATATAAAAGATTAAATGTGTCTGTTAGAAAACTAGGTACAATTAAGTTCATGCTAAGCGAAGAGCGTTTACAAGTCAATCACATCAGAATACGATGATGCTCTATTTTGCACATTATTTTGGCATTTGTAGGCACTATAAAAAAGCATTTCGTGGCATAAAACACGGTCTCATACTTGAACGTGCTGGTCAGAACAAATGTCTTATAAAAACGAGTAGTCTTGTTGATTGTCAGTGTGTGATTTCACGATTGGCTTTGAGGATTCCACGAGTTTTTGTATCAATTTCAAAAAAGATTGAACCTGAGACAATGTTCGCCGCTTGCAGCAGAAAATATACTTCGTATAGAACAATGATTATAAAACACCTGTAACAAAATTAACAGATAACACACCACCAAGTGAGCAATATCCACAATTTATTGTTGTTCAACGACTAAACCGACGTAATAATCAAATGCAAAACAATTCTGTTTTGATAGCTCTGATGTCAGACGAATATTTGTCAGAAAAAAGTATAAGCAATAACCAGAACGAGCTATCGAATGTAAATTTGCAGCTAACGCTAAAAAGAAAACAACGTATATCGTGCTAATATGTGTCTGATGAAGGCGATGAAAAAAATATCAAGACGCTGATACTGGATCTCAAATTTCGATCGAAAGGGATCGAACACTTTACCCAATATTTCACATTGAGTATTCTGAGCGAGCTATTGTATGGACTGCTGATATCGAAATATCATGGAAATTAGGAGATGTTGCAGCTCATGTACATTACGCGTATGCGCTAATAACATATGACTGATACATTACACTGTTAAGGGCTGAATGACTGTGTAGTTTTAAAACAAAAAACAATTTTATCTGTCAAAATTCATAATGAAATACATTTAACAGGAGATTAACCTGTCTCAGGGACAAATAGAAAGCTAGCAGGAGCAATAGCTGAACGAAGATCAATTTCACTAAAAAAAGATTTTGATCATACTGGAATATCAACAAAATTACCGCTCACGCAACAACTAATTAACAAAATACTGAAACAAAAACCTTTTACACTTGATCTGTCAGTGGCACAAATCACATCAGTTGCAAGAAGTGGAGGATCAATCAGAACATCAATAGCTACTATGGCACAAACACTACTGCCAAAGATATTACCTATTCTTAGATCATTAGGTGTAGCTGTAACATCGGGTGCTAAAAAACAAACAACAAAAAAGCCGCACACAGTGACGGAATCAAACAATTATTGTAAGGTACTAGCACCTGGAGTTTAAAGAATTTCAATTTTGTCTGCTTGATAATTATAAGCATGCTCCCGACACGGGCGAAAAATAAAAACCTTAAACTGCCACACAAAAGACGAACCAGAAAAAAAAAAACAGGTTCATAGGTACAATGCTATAAGAAGTAGCAGGAACTTTTGCCAAAGCTGCCAGGAATAAGACGCGGATTGCAAAGAAATTCGATGCTAGCGCGTCCGACACATTAATCGAATGCAATCATTGGAGGACTAGAATTAACTATAACTGGAATTCGAAGATTATTCAGTTAATTAACTTTGAAAGTGCTAGCAGATTAAACACGATCTAAAATGTTATCGGATTTTTTTCTAACGATGAACTGGGATCTATTGGTTTCCTACCATCACAAAGTTGTGTCATCAATATCCAAGACTTTAAGGATGGGTCTGCAAATCATTGGATTGCGCTTTACAATAGAACGTATCTTGATTCCTTTTGTCTTCTACGAATAATGTCGTTAAACAGTACATTCGATCATCCCTAAATGAAAACTAAATTATAACTCGAAACAGCTTCAGCAAGTTGGACCTGAAGCTTGTTGTTATTAGTGTATCTTGTTTATGAAACCAATGTCAATGCACGGCAATCTTTTAAAGTTTTTCTTGCAATTAACAATGTATTGCCTCAAATGTAGAACCGAAACTGATAAGATCAATTAAACATAAGAAGCAAATAGCAACAACATATTAATGTTGAAAACTATATGTTCGTTATGTGGCAGGCGAAACATTATGTTTCTCAAACAAGCATCTGATGCCGTTAATGGAAACAGATTTACCGGTGATTGCTTGATGCCTGAATGCGTACCTTGAGTGTAAGGCAAAGTTATTTTAGTCAATGATTAAATTATTAAATATAAAGTATATCATGCAAATGTGATCTCGATAGATTGTTTTGCGATGGGTCGCTTCACGATATATGCCTGGAACAAGATAAGATAGTAACATACTGCCAACGCTGCAATCATCTTGCTGTTATCCTATCAGGACGGAACACATATAAAATCATTGGCAGATTACCAAAACCTGGCCTCGGTCGGACATTACCTGGACATAAATATATGGGACCTTACAATCCACTTAAACAGCAACTTGATGAGGATGACAATCCGTTGCCTGGTAATGAACCTTAAAATGCCGTCGACGCTTTTGCGATGTGTCATGATATATGTCACCGTGAGAATGAAAATGACATTTTAGGCTCTGACCGGGTCAAGCTTGACGACCTTCGAGAAATGAAACTGAGCAGAATGAGAGAAAGAATTGATCGAAACCATGTACAAGGTGTCATTGGAGCAAACTATAAACTCGATATCTTGGCGCATGAGCTACATCAAGCTACAAATATTTCTTGGAACAAAGGTCGTCGCAAACGCAGTCGAAGCTTATCTGGGCGATAGCTCTTGCTGAAAGGTCAAAAATTGTTCAGAACAACGAAAACAAAATATACTTGTTTAAGATCGTTACTGTTTATATTAAATACGCGTTTAGTGTTCCCATCGCAGATACAGCCGGGTCAACGAAAACAATTGCGTTAAGAGATATTAATGTTAGCACAGAAAGAAAACCCAATAAAATATTGACCGATCACAGATCAGACATTTTTAACAAGCAGTATGAGCAATTTCTGAAACAGAAAAACATCAACAAAATGTTAGTGTTCATGAAGGAACGAGTTTTGTTCTCGATCTCGCTAACCGTACTATGAATTAAAACATCTATAAACATTTCACATAAAACACATTCACATATATATTGATGATTTACCTAAGATGATATCAGATTGCAATAGCGATATGCACAGCACGCTGTCCTAGCGCGAATCAGTTATGTCACGTAACGACGCTATACAAAAAACATTTCTTGCAAACGAGAAGATGTATCGCAGACACAGCGTGGGTTATCCTGTCATAATTTCATGAACGAAAACGACTTTTTGAGAAAGGTTGTACTCCGAACTGGTCTGAGGAAGTGTTTGTCATTGACAAGGTTCTTACGACAATGCCAAAAACATACAAACTAAACGATCTTTCCAGTAATAATGTCATTGGAAGTTTATACAAGCAGGAACTTTAAGAACGACATGGTTTTCATCGAGAGAGTGATAGCAAGACGAGGTAATCAAAGCTTGGTTAAATGGCGCTATTATGGTGACAATTCTCATAGTTGGATACCTAGTAGCGACATTAAAAGTCTTTGATTAGATCTCAGGGTACGTAGCTTCCAACAATTTGATCGTGTGATGCATAACATGAAGCGATCCGATAATATCGCTATAAGTGTTTCCGTATTTCAAAAGTACAGACTTATATTTGATGGGACTGCACAGTGAAATTAGATGCTGTCTTCGAGTGTATTTAATGTGATGTTTTGCACCCAGAATATGTATCAGGTTCAAAATCTGTGCAAATGAAAAAAAATCAAACTTTATATATTCTTACAACCGGAAACGTTTAGCTGTTCACGATTCAATGACGGCTTAAGCATCTCACAAGTTATAGGATGCTCTGTGATAGTAAATTTAAGCCTTTTAATCTTTATGAAATCGACGATGATTCACAAATAATATATCCCAGACACCACAGTAATCGAACATCGTGAGATCTCACGAGATGCGCACAAACAATAATAAATCTATTGTTTGATAAAAACCACTACGCGTGGATACAAAATATTTAGCGGGTTAGACAGAGGCAAGTATTGCAAACACAAAGAAAGAAAATATTTTTGTTTCAGATGCTTGCATTGACATTAGTAACATCATGTGCTTGATCGTCATCACAAGTACTGCTCTAACGTATAGCGAATACATGCACCCTGCGAAGATGAAACCATGTGAAAGATCACTGTCATATTACTGGCAAGTTTCGCGATCCATCAAATGACACGTGTAATTTAAAATATGCCGCACCAGATTGGTTTCCTGTTATATTTCATGATTTGCGTGGTTTCGATCATCGTATTATAGTTGAATCTTTCGGAAACAAAGATATTAACAATCGTTTAAAGATCAAAAACAACGAAAAAATAAAGTGCATTTAATACAATACTGTAAATTATATAAATGTGACGCTTGTCAAGTTAAGATATATTGATAGTTTACATTTTTATGCAGCATCACTGTCAGAATCTGGTAATTAGTTTTGATAATTAGACTGAGCAACTGTAAAAACTTCGGTGATTATTATGATCGGCATCTTATCACGCATGTTTTGTTGCTCTCAGATAAATTTGAGAATTTCTGATATGACAACATTGATAAATATTAATTAGATACGGCTTGGTTTTATTCAACGCCAGGATTAAGCTGCATTACTGAAACAGGAATATAAAAATAAAACTGTTACCAGATCCATGCATCTTCTGTTTTATCGGACACGAAATCCGAGACGGAATAAGTGTTATAAGAAAAAATATGCTAGCACCAATAATAATTATGTAGCAGACCACGATAAGACAATGCCATCAATTGTTTTAGTTTATCTTGCGCACATAAACGTTATGGTTATGCGATATCCGAGGCAATGCATAATGATGGTTTTAAAAGAGTCAGTGAAAAACAGTATTTTGATTAACAGAAACAAATGTAATTGAGGATTAACAGAAAAAGAAAATGCAATTGATGACATCAGTTATTTTGTAGAAGCTGTTCTTGACCATCATATTGAGAGCTTCATAATAATCTAAATGATTTTCCGTTTTGTCCAGAATCAATGCTGATGGATTACGGTTTATTATCTGATAAACAACGAAATAATTTGCAGTATAAATCTATGATAAACAAACTAGTTCCCAATCTGCTTGACAAGCGGAGATACGTAATGCATTAATTTAATGGTTCCACAATGATTTTATTAAGGATAAGTAGCATAGCTGTTATTTACTGACACTGATTCGCTAATGTACACAAAAATATGATGATGTTTATCAAGAGCATTACGATAGCCTATAACTATTTGATCTATCAAATTATCAACAAAAAATAAATAAATAAATAAAAAAATAAAAAAACAACTAAAACAACAGATTTCATTGCATTGTTAATACAAAAGTTATAGAAAATTTAAAGATGAAAAACGTTTGCTCATATCGTCGAGTTCATCGGATTGCAAAGTAAAATGTATTGTTCAAAACTAGCAGATGACAAAGTTATAAAAAAAACGAGCCAGATGAATCAAAACAAATGTAGTTGGTAAGTAATTATATTCGATAATTATATGCCTCCGTTAAACGGGATTAGTGGTCCTGTCGAAATGATGGCAATACAATGAAATTGTCATAACATTGAGTATGAGGTCCTTGTCAAATCGGGACACAGTAATTTTGATGACATTGTTCCGATGGCATTAATACATTCGCGTTGGTTTATAACGTTTATGTCAGTGTAAACTTTATCTAGGTGGACTCTTTGGACAGGTTATTACAGTACATTTTGTGACAATACATTTTAGGTGAATATTAAAAATAAATCGCTAGCGACTCTGTGTAAAAATAGCATAAGTCTTCTACAAGGAGTGTTTCTGGATTAAACCCCTTTTTTGTGCGAGGACATATTATGTTTTCCATGGTGGTCCCAGGTTAGTAATCAATGATGAAATCAACACTGTTGCCTCAACAAGGTTTTTTTCGTATTTATTAAGTATAATTTGGGAAGACCAAGGAGGATCTAATATAATGAAGTCGTCCAAATTAAAAATAGGGGTTTGAACCAGGAACCTCCTTTTGTAAGACTAATTTATTCATAGCTATCGATACAGTTATATTTGCAAATTGTACCTACTGAGTAAGTTTGTTTAGTTTACATATATGTTCTCTCTTTGGTACCTTATGAATAAGCATGTTTTGCATATGTACAGCCATATGTACATTATGTTTATGAATGTATGATTTATTTCTCTGTACATCATAATTTACCTTATTGTTACGTGTATTTGGTTTGCTTTTCTGTACCGTCTATTGTACCTTATGTGTAAATATGGTTTTCTTTCTTATATGTTCTGTCTATTTTGCCTTATGTGTAAGTATGGTTTGCTTTATTATATGTACTGTCTATTGCAATTATGAGTAAGTCCGTTTTGTCAACTTATCTGTATCGTGCCTATAGGTGAAAGTACGTTTAGATTACTTCTCTATACGGTCCATTCAAATGTTTGTTGTAGTTATGCCTTTATTATGTATCTGTACAGTCTATAATGCCTTCAACGTCTGCCTTGTGTATGTTTAGATGACTTCTATGGTAAGTTCGTGGCTCTCTGCCGTCCGATCTGATCTCAATTTGTACCATATATATATATATATATATATATATATATATATATATATATATATATATATATATATGTATGTATGTATATGTATATATATGTATATTATGTACATGTATATTATGTACGCTGTATCAATGATATACCACGAGATGTATAACGCGTTTCATTTCTAATGAAAAATGTATAAATAAGTGGTATATAATTTATACTGCGTACATACTGTCCATATATTTTATTTATATCACATATAAAATAGATACATTTGCCCTTTCAACGGAGTTATTATTTTTTAACAGACTGCTGAGTATTTTACCGAGTGATAAAACTCCTCACATCCCGGAGTGTGTCGGCTACCATTTGTGACAATTCACACACACATTTGCACATTGATAAGTTGATAGCTTTTTTTTATAATACACATGTAAGTTTAAAAAGGAAACATGGTTTAAATGATAAAATTAGAGCACTACAAATATATGGTTAGCTACGCCATTCAAATGAAAACCTAGCCATTCAGGTACCGGCCCATACAAATTAATGTGGAATAGAAACGAAACAAAATGACTGACCATCAATAAATATTTTAATACATTTACAGGTGATCTAAGTAATTATTCTGCTTTAGTAACAGTACCACCGACCATAAACATTCTCTCTTTTTCTGTCTCTGGTCAGTTCGACTTTCTCTCTCTCTCTCATCCCTTATTCGTGTTGACTTAACTTTTACCATCATTCATAAGTCCAGTAACATTTTGGGATGACACAAACGAAAATCCTCCTATACGCTCGTCATTTCATAAATGCTAGCCCTTATGGAGCTACGATGGTCCAGAGAGAGAGAGAGAGACAGACAGACAGACAGATAGTGAGAGTGAGAGAGAGAACGCTTTGGATACTTTGATATGTAATTGATAATAATCGCATTTTAGAACATCATATCATGTTTATGAAACAACAACAACAACAAACATTAAATACGTCACAATATGTGTACCACGTAGCCGAGAAATTTACCATATGATGTCCACATAGTTTGCAACTTTTTATCTTTGATAACCACTGTAGATAAATCCCAAGGAAAGGTGCACACATATCGTCACGACAAACCGTTGTCTTGTAGGTTACTTGGTGTCATTTCTATTTCAATGTTTTCATCTAACCAGGATTCAGTTCGCTCTCACTTCACATTTCTATGCAGTGTGTCCGTTATGCGTGAGAGGAAGGGGGATAAATACTAATAAATAAGCAGAAATAATTGTGATGAATTTGTGTACCATATTAAACTAATTTACCATACGGGGATTATTAATAATTGGTATCGTTATTTGCATACGTCACTAATGATTAATGTGTGGAAATTAATCATTGGTCTAGAATCAACTGCAGACGGTCGTGAGTAGTGAAGGGGGCCACCATAGGGACAATGGGAATTAGCATTACAGACCCAACCCCGGGCCACTATAGGGACTATGTAAATTTAACATGGAGAAAAACCCTGGGCCACTATACGGACAATGGAATTTAACATGGGAATAGAGTTTGGGCTTGTTTAGAGACAAGGGGAATTTAACATGGGAGAAAAAAAACTACTTTAGGGACAAAGGCAATTGAACACGGGATTTTTTTTTTTTTTTTAAATTTTAAAAAATAAAAAATGAAAATAAAATTTAAAAAAAAAAATGGGGTAGGCAATGGAAAGTCAATTTCTTTTCGAGAAATGTGGGTGGCCCTGAAAAGGGCCTTTGGGTTTCTTCTGCTTCTAATTTCTTATATTTCTCCACCAACTTCTTATTTTCTTTCCTACACTCTTTCTCTTCTTTTCTTTCTTTTCTTCCTTTTTTTCTCTTCTTTCTTCTTCTCCTCCTCTTCTTTCTTCCTCTTCTCATTTTCTTCTTCTTTTTCAATTTTTTCATTCCATTCTCTAATCCTTATCCGTTCCTCTTCATCCTCCTTCTCCTCCTTTATTTCTATCATCACATCAGTTATCATGTCCTTTACTTTTCGTAAGTTGTTAATCTCCATCTTCACTCGATGGGGACTAGAAGAATAGTGATCTTCGTTTAGTCTCACTAGCATTTGTTCCATCATGCCCAAATTGTCCAGGACGTCTTGCAATGTTTGCAATTTATCGAGGTGGTTTGAAACCATCTTCTCTGTAGAATGGTTTGAACGACGAATACTGTGGGTTCTTATACGACAAGCGCGGACGTGATGGAAAACATCCCCCAAGACATAAAATTGATATTACCTAGATCATGACCAAACAACAAGCGGACTTGAAGGAAAACATCCCCCTACTTTTCTCATTTCATATAATATACTATAAGTGAAGCAACATTTAACAAACCCCAAATCTACTATTTACACACGCAAATCATTAAAACAAAATCCATAATTTACTATCCACACAATCGTACGTGAGCGTTTACAAAACCCAAACTATACTCTCCACATACGCTAAGAAACAATAAACAAACTCATAATCTACTATTCTCACAAACGTATGTGAGCGCTTACAGACACAAACACACGAACACATACCCTCACAATAGGAAAAAAAGAGTCAGTGTTTATATTCACACTGCTCTACCTACACACATTGGCAAATCGATTGTTATTTCTTTTCTAGAGCATTGGGCAGCCCTGAAAAGGGCTGTTTGTTTTTGAACTCCATGACACCTGGTTAATGATGGCACCTTCCAGGCCTGGCACCACACACACATCTTCTTCCCCAGTCTCTTTTCACTCGTTTTGGGGGAAGAGCAGAGGCGGGATAAGTGGCTTCAGAATCCCAATTTTCTGTCTCTGGGATTCTGAAATGTCCTCTCTCCTCTTCTTTGCCTCTTCTCTCCTCCTCTTCTTTGTTTCTTCTCTCCTCCTCTTTCATCCTTCCCTCCTCTACTAGGGCCTCTGCAGCCAGCTCATTCACTATACGCCTGGCATATTCCAGGTGTACATGAAGTTCAAGCAGTTTTGCTAGTCTGGTGTTCATTTTGGTGGTGTTGATCAATTAACAAGGGTAGCTAGATTGCCGAACGAGTTTCATTTTATACTGAAAGCGCGGACGTGAAGGAAAACATCCCCTTAAAAACAAAATTGATCTTACCTAGATCATGACCAAACAACGCGCGGACCTAAAAGAAACACTCACTTACTTTTTTATGCTACCCTTTACTATTCTAAAATTTTTTCATTAATCACTTCAAGATACTATCCACATACGCAAAGCAATCAAACCCCACATCTACTCTCCCCACACGTGAAACACCAAAAAAACATGATCTTAATCTACTATCCACACTAACGTACGTGAGCACTTACAAACACACAATCTTATACACAAACACATACCCTCACACTATAAAAAATTGTTAGTGTTTATATTCACACTACTCTACCTACGCACTTTGGCAAATGGATTGTTATTTCTTTTCTAGAGTATTGGGTAGCCCTGAAAAGGGCTGTCTTTTTTTTTTTTTGTTTTTTTTTTGTTTGCTATGGCAATCTTTTAGTTTCTAAGAATGCGACGTCCTCTGAGGATAGACTTTCTGACGATAGGTCTGCTTCTTCGGAAAGAGAAGAAGAACTCTTTGGTGTCGATACGACAATCGACAAAGCCACTGTCAGGTTCAGGTTCCTGCTGCTGCTGCTGCTGCTGTTGTTGTTGTTGCTGTTGCTGCTGTCTCTAAAGTCTGTACTTCTATGTCCATTCTTCTTTCTCCCTGTTCACTTCTTCTCTAAAGAGCTCTTCTATCAGGTCTTCGGTGTGTTTTAGCATTCTCACATTCTCTATCTCTTCTGGCTTCGGTATCAGACTGTGTCTGACCCTATGCAAATTCACGTAGGCTTCGTTTAGCTTAGCTAGTTTGGAGCACATCTTCGTAGGAGGATGAGTCGACAATGGATGGTTTGACTGGAAACTGCCCCGGTTCTTAAAGTCAAAGCGCGGACGTGAAGGAAAACATCCCTCTACGGTTTTCGAGCCGCAACGTTCAATGAGTGCCATGAGAGGGATAGTAAGAAGTCAGAGCATAAATCAACATTCTTATAGCCAAACAAACCACAAAGGCATTTTTTTTTCAAAACACAACATTTTTTATTCAAAATCACTTAACACTAACCAACAACTCTAACATTTTTTAACAATAATCCAACCATATAACATCAAACTTTTTTTTTTCAAATCACAAACATTTTTTTCAATTCACACTCTACTTTAAACAGGGCTGACAACATTGTGAATGAAATTGTGATTTCCACTGTTGGAAGTCATTAGGCATTGATGGACACTACGTTTCCTAGCTTGAGACAAAAGATAAGCATAATGGTCACAAAACCATCGATCTACTTTCACATCGTTTCAAGAAGAAGAACGAGGATCAAAATGAGTCACTAAATGTTCTAAGGAATAGCCCAGGCTGCGATGATGCAGAAAATACACACAGTACTGTCCGCACACCAAGGAATTTGTGCCTTGTAATTTCACATTATTGAATCGGGTGGTCTGAGCATTTCTTCTCATAAAGTCAATGATATCGTCTTCCAAAGGGGCAATCCGTACGAATCAAAATATTCCACACATCCTTCTTGAGGAAAGTAGACGGCTACCCAGTGGGTTCCTGGGAGATGACTGTCGTCCGTGTTGATGACATAAGCTAGATGGTCTTGAGGTTTGCGATGAGGGAGTTCATCTTTAGCACAGACGACAGGATTCCAAGAAGCCGTATACGAACTGTGGTTCAAAAGGTAATAAATTTCCCAGGTATCCATGTTTTTTTCTTCTTCACAGGTAATAATAAGTCATCAATTCGATCCTGACTTTTTGCTTGAAAATGTCTGACAAATAACCGTTTCTTCGTTTCGTCTCCTCACTCGGATTCAGGAGAGCTTCGATACGATGGATCTCTTGAGTAGTTAATGGTGGACAAGAATGTTCACGCAAGTCTTTATACCACTGATGCAACACGACTTCGTCCAAGATGAGACTCCAAGCTTCGTCCAGATACTCGTCCAATTTTTCTTCTTGACTCAACATCAGGCATTTATCGTGTTGAATTTGACTGGGATGATCGTTTTGACATCCATAGCAATCTTTTTTGATCAATTCCGTCATTTTTTCGACCAAGTGTTTGGCAAAACAGGAGACTAAATGGGCTTCTTGTTCTGGCCATCTTGACTTCATCATAACTTCATCGTCTTTGTCTTGGGATTCTCCTTCCAGGGTCTCCTCACATTCCATCTCCAAAGTTTCTCCACTAGGTAAAGAGGGATAACAGTCTTCCATAGCTTCTAATAGTCTAGAATGACTTCTCTCAAACTGTTGATTTCTATGGTATTATCGAATTCGGCATACAGAAGGACGTTCACCGTCTTTGTTAGATTTGTAGTAAACTGAATTTCCACACGAATCTGGCCAGATTTTATAGGGTGGAAATGTCCCTCGTCGCTGCCTTGGTCTGGAGTGAAATCGAAAGCCCACAAAGCGTAGCCTCCTGCATAATCCTCGTACGTAATGCCGTGACTGGTATTGATTCCTAACTGTCCGGTGGCTTCGTAGAGGGACAAGTACGATCTCAAGTAATTCTTCTTGTCAAAGTTAGGTTCGAAAGGTCGGGTACACAAGGTCTTGCCATTTCGACTGACTTCGATCTTGGACACGTCAGAGTGTTGAAAGTGGAAAGGATTTTTAGCCAAAGCTCCGTTGAAGGCTGCATTCTCGACGATACCAAGGATCAAACGCTTGGGTAACTGTCCTTGAAACAGATGATCTTCGATCATGGATCGCAGCCCCGTAGGAATGGTGAAGGTTTTCACTTCCACGCGTCGTATGGGATACTTGACGGTCGTTCTGCTCAACGTCTGACTGATGTCGTTTCCCACTTTAGGTAACACTTCCACGCGTCGTACGTAGAGCCTGGCTTCCTCGATGACAGTTTTGCAAGCAGTAGTACCTATCAAATGGAAAGCGGCACTACTACGATTCAGTCTCAGGCGAACATTCACCCCGTTCAGCAAATATTTCTCTTGCAACCACATGTCCAAATGTAAACGATCCATCAGTTCTAAACTGTGTAAGTCTTTGATTTTGTCTCTTCGTTCTACAAATCCCGCATTGTGTGGATTCTTTGTATTAATTTCGAATTCTTCAAACTGGCCTGCATCGTCAGCTTCCCATACCACACAGGCATTGAGATGAGTGTTCTTGGCGTCTATTCCGTACGTCAAGCGATTTTCCAGGTAGGCACGATAAGGGTAAGTATCCATGCTGCTACTGACTAGTTTGTTATTCAAGTACAAGTCCACTCCACTGAACAAGGAATGTATGAAATTGTTGACGGGAGCTATTACCTCATCGCCATCTAGGGGCGAATTGTCCTCATCGACAAATTTGACCTTCAGGTACAAGTAACTGCTATTCAGATCGATGTAATCTTCGGGCTGTCCTTTGATTTCAAACTCGATGGGAGCTGAGGCTGTCAAAGAGGAGACGGGGTGAAATTCCACCAATTGGGATTCTTGCATGGTCATCATAGTGGGTGGCATGGCAAACAGATCCAGTTCCGACTTGGAATAAGCGCAAGACTCTCGGTGCATCATTTTGTCTCTGTGTCTCAATAATCGGAAACGTCTAAGTCTCGAACGGTTCTTCTTTTCTTTGCCTTTCTAGCCTTAGACGTGTGAAGTCTGGTGAAAGGGTGTTTTCTTCGTCGTCTCTTTCTGCCTTGTCCTTGCTAAATGCCTGACTCAGTAGCGTGCAGGGCATTTATAGGTGTTTCTCGTCGGCCCTAAAGGTCTTTGCCCGTTTGTAGCAAGACATTTTTGCCTGCCCTCATGAAGGCTTCTTTAGGATTTTGTTTGTCGATGATGACATTTTGGAGAAATTCTTTGCCTTGCGTCAGTGCCGCATCTTTCAAGGCGTGCAATCCGCGTGTCACCATCGGTTTCAACACCGGGGCCACCGAACGAAAGGCCGATTTTAACATATCTCCTAAACCGTGTCCTCGCTGTCGAGCAACCCCTCGGTACACTGGATACATGACTTACGAATCGTGAGAGAACCGTTTTCGAAAATGGAGTTTCACCGTGACTTTTCCTTTGGTGAATGCAATATTTTGTCCCAGATCTCCTTTTATAGCAATGTTGACCGTGTCCAAATACGACTTACTGACAGGCAAATAGTGAGGATGTACAAATTCGCGGTGAACGTGGTAAGTGTTTCCACCTTCCTCGTCAGCAGCCGTGGCAGAATCCACTTTGAAAGGAATGACACGCAGTAACGGCACGGAGGTGTGTCCCACCACGTTATACTCCACCACATCGGAATACACAAACATCAAATTCAGTCCTTGGTTCAGTTCTACAGGGGCACGAAATAACTTGCTAAAAGACTCGTTGTCGTAAACGATTGGTAGTTCGTTTTTCTTGAGCATGGCCTTTCTCATGTCCATGTCTCCACCCAACATGTCAAACAATTCAGGACAAAATAAAATGGACAGGATTTTACTCCCGTCAAATTGCATCAAGAAGCGACGAGCTGCTTTGTGGTATTCCATGGTGACACTTTTTTTTGACACTTTCCAAACCTAGAGGCTATGGTGCTGACCAAATGTTGACCACTAAAATAATAGCCTGGATGAATGAACAAATGATATGTGGTGTACTTTTGATTTTTTGTGCTCGATGTTTTCTTGTCATATTTGCCATAGGTATCCAAGTACTGTTGCAATGGTTCGTCATGAACTTCAACATCAAAAATATTTTGATTGGGAAGGACATTGAGGACTTGGGTTGGGTGAATGATTTCTACTAAAGCCACTTCCCAATGGGCTTCGTGATCCGATGGGATGGATTGAGGTAATTTGGCCGTGTAACAGCACAACGTGTTCTTGGGAAACACCTCCATGGAACTGTCACTGGGTAAGGTTAAGTAAAATTGGTTTTGGTGACTCATAATTCTAGAGTTCTGTGGCTGTCCGAGGGGATATTACTGGACGTCAGAGGCGTGTCTCCGCCCAAAATGGGGTTCTGGTTGTGGATGTTGGAGTGGTGACTGGCACTGGCACTGGACACAACGTTCCCGTTCGAGGAGAATTTCAGGGAGGGATTGGGAAGCAGGTAACCGATGCAACTGCTCAATAAAATGGTCCACAATTGTTTGTCTCCTTGTTGCAAACTCAAATTGGCGATGGCTGCCCCGATGACACAATACACCACGAAGATTTGGCAGAAAAAGACGATTTGCGTTTTAGGCACACGTTCTCCACACCACACCCACAAGGGTTGTTTTTGTAAATCTTGCACAGAAGAACTAGGGGAAGAAGGAGTGGTCGACGTAGCTGCGTCTGCTGCTGTGTGAAAGGGCATGATGGTCACTTCTTCTTTTTATAGTCGATGACTTGCGAAGCGTCGATCCAAGAATCAAAACTGGGTGGATATCTTTTCCAACGTACTTTGACTTCTTTGACACGTCGTTTGCCCACTTTACGGGTTCTGCGTTCGAGAATGCTTTCGATGTCGTACACGTCGTCATCTTTTATGGTGACACGTTGTAACTCGGGCAAATTAAACGTTCCATTGAGCACTTCTCCGTTCAAGTCTTCCAATTTATAGACGGCAGGATGACGGTCATGCACTCGTCCAGTGACACGAAACAATTCGGTCGTCCACTTAGGCAAGTAACCTTTGTCGAAAGTGCGTTTGGTTTTGCCAATGCGCACCCAATCTCCTACGGCCAACTCTCCACTTTTCTTGGGGACAGCCCTCGTCGTTGACGTACCAAACAGGCGCTCAAACACCAGCACTTCGTTGTCGGGAGTCACTTCTTGCGGGGCACGTCCGATGCTTCGATGGTAAGATTGGTTGTACGCTTGCACCAGGTGCGGTAAGATGTCGATGTACTTCAGAGTGTGGTGATGCGTAAAATATTTCCACATGCGTTCTTTCAAAGTGCGTTGAAAACGTTCCACGATGCTGGCTTTGGTTTCAGGATTCTCGGTGGTAAAAAATGAATGTTACGTTTCTTTAATTCGTTTTGGAAAGCTTGGTTCAGAAATTCGGTACCTTTGTCCGATTGCCATCGAAGAGGGTAACGACCACTTTGTTTCAACACCCGTTGCAGGGCTCGCACTAACTCGCCGTTCGATTTTGAAGTCAAGGGTACGACCCAGGCAAATTTGGAAAAGACGTTATGACACAAAACAAATATTTGTAGCCACGATTGTAGCTGGCCAAATGAGAGACATCGGCTAAATCGGCTTGCCATTGATGATCGATGCCTTCCACTCGGGTGCGACTTCTGGCAAACTTGCGTCGAATGGGTTTGTGTAAAGTGTAGGTAGCTTGTTCTTGTAACCATCGTTGCACTTGAGGTAAACGGAGACTTTTCAATCGAGTTTTGGCAGCACGATACAATTTTTTAACTCCTGTGTAACCTGCAGGATGAGAGGGATCGTAGTAAATGCTGGCTAAGACTTTTTCCATTTTTTTGTGTTTCTGTGTTAATAAGACACCCACTCTTGGAGGATGCTACTCTTTTTCTCTTGGGGTACTTTCTTGGACTGCAATGCTTTGCGTGTGCGACCGGCAATAGGTGTTGAATAGGAGGATGTCTGAGCGGGGGATATCGGTTCTTGTTTCACTTCTGTCTTCACTTCTGTCTTCACTTTCTTTTTCTCTTGTGATGAAGAAGGGGTGGTCATCATCTTTTTAATCCATCCAATTCTGGAGGTAGGTGGTGTTGTTAACTTGCGTACTTTTTCTGGTGGAGTTTGAAACCCTTCTTCTTCTTCTCCTCCTTTTTCTGTCTTGGTCACTGGTAGTGGTGGTACTGGTACTGGTGATATTGCTGAACTTTTCATCAAGGTCTTAAAATCTTTCAGAGTGGGTAGAGCTGTTTCGTCTAAAGCTTTCTGGTGGAAGAGTTGCAGTTGTTGCAAGAGTTGACCGTACTTTTGCGATTTTTGTAACTGGGACATCTTGCTCAAATGAGGATTGGGAGGTAAATGCGGGGTGCGTTGTTCTTGCCAACGATGGTATTCCATCCATAGTTTGTAAGGCACAAAAGCTAGTTTTCGTCCTTCCATGGGGTTGTCAGGGGTCGATTCTGAGATCTTGGGACTTCCGAGGGCCATTTTATCTTGCTCCCACCAGTCCTCCCAACATGGTTCCCAAGACTCCTTTCAGTAAGGGACCTAAGAAGAGGGGTAAAATTCCTCCACGTTGGACCAACATCTTCTTCTTTTGACGAATGGGAATTTTCTTTTGAACCATTTGGCGAAGAACGTGACGATGTTTGCCTAAGCATTGTTTCTGGTGTTTGGACAAAGGGATCGTGCCTTTCAAGACGTTCAAACAACATTCCCACACGGTATCGATGACCTCTTTGGAGGCTGATTGAATGAGTTTTTTTCGTAGGGGTGGAGAAGCTTTGGACAGGACAGATAACATGTCCCATGTTTGACTAAACGAGGAGGCAGTCCTTTCCTTTTCTTTCCTTCGGGCTGTTTAGAAGAGGGATGTTTTCTGGAGGGTGACATCTTTGAGTCTTCGGCACCAAAAACATTGATACCCCGACTTGGTCACAGGCCTTTTTTATACTGGAACGCGTCGCCACTGATTTGTCTTTACGTCGTATCAGTTTGAGGACAGGCATGACACGTCGTGCAGGGATACGCAACGGACTAAATCGAGCCAGTTCTTGCTTGGACAAATCCAGTAAACTTTGTAACATGCCCGATCTTTCTTGGACTTTGATTTTGGGAGAAGGTACTTTGTGAGCAGCAGCCACTGCCACTAAATTGGAGGGTCCTGCCACTGGAGAAGTAATTTTTGGGGTCATCAACGGAGAAGTTCTTGGTGTGATCAACGTCTCCAAGTACTCTTCAGTTCTTGGTATCATCAACGGAGAAGTGGATCAACGTGAGGCTGCCGGAGACGCAGTCACCGTCGTGGCAGGTCGTGGTTTGCGAGTGTAAGGTTGCGCCCTGGCCGAAGTGCCTCTCTTGCGACTAGTTTTCTTCTGTGGACTTTTCTTTTTCTGGGGACTTCTTTTCTTTTTCCGGGGTGGTGTCTGGTAAGAGGAGGTCCCGCCACTGGATAAGTTCTCCTTGGGGGCCTGGTCTTTTTCTTCTTCTTCTTGGAGCTTCGTTTGACTTTTTTCTTGGGGAGAATTTTGGGGGCATTAGGATCCCATCTTAAGAGAGAGAGAATGATGACCCCTCCTAGAGTACCGCTCCCTCCAGGTTTCAAAATGATTTGTTTTTTGGTTTGAGTGTCGATGCGATGATCGGCCAGTTGGGTCAAAGCGACATTGTTTCGATCAAAAAAGCGTTTGGTTTGATGAGGAATCTGAATGATTCCTTGGAGTAATTGACGTGCCGTCACCGTGAACCATATAAGACTTCTTTGAGACTAGCTTCTAAGACACGAGCTCGTATTTATGGATTTTTTTCTCGACTGATGCCATACAAAGCACGAATCAATTTGACTGGAAGATGCAACTAAAGGGACGTCATGTTCAAAATGTGTGTGAGACAGACGAAAAGGGTCTGAGGTGTTTATAGATTTTTTTGTGGAGTGAAATTAAGTCGAAGACGGAGACGTGTATAGAACAGGCCCTCCGTCTTGGCACCAGTGGTGAAACAAGTGGGTACAAAATCGCAAATCCTCGGGGGTCGTAGGTTTCAAATCGACGAGTAAATAGGCGTGTGGCGTTTGAGTGGCATCGTCGTACGCCTGAGTCAGCCAAGGCGTTCCTAACTGTTTGGCTAAGACTTGCACTTGCGATTTATCTCGAGGGCTTTTAAACATGACCGCGTAATGCGCATTGAGACTGATGGTGCGATGGGCTTTACTTTGTTGAAACAAATTTTGGGTGATGTAAACGACACTGGCATTACGGTGATGCCCTTTGCGCGTGAACCACAGTTTAATTTCTTCTTCGTCTTCTCCTAACATGTCGTCAAAAAATGACCAAATGGGTTTGACTGGAGTCAGAGACGATGCCGTCGTCTTCTTTAGGAATGCCTTCCACAAAAACGATGGAATCGCCTTGACTTTCTCGCAAGAGGCTGTACGCCGATTGCCACTCTTTGTAACACCACACGATCCGCTGAGGTGGTCGATCGATCAAATGATGTTTATGTTCGATCAAACGTTTGACAAATTCGGTTTTGCCTGAACCGCTAGGTCCAGCAATGAGCATGTTAAAGGGATGGCGAAGATACAAAGCCTCCCAACTGGCACAATCGAAGTGTTCGTCGATGACTTTGACAGTGGAGGAAGAGGGAGCGGAGACAGCAGAAGTAGCCATAGTGTGAGGAATGTCACTTGTGACACGAAAACAAACAAGACAAGAGTTTATATACTTTTTTCAGAACACGTCTATTGAATGTTTTAAACATGAATACGAAAGACAAAAATACATAAAAGCCAAAGGCTTAAGTTCAAGGATAAAAGACACATGATAACCATCAACATGGAATAAACACAAGTGTCTGTACAGCATGTTTTGGGTAAAGTTCTGACCAGTTCTATAGGGGGTAAGGTCACACAAGTGTCCTCCCGAAAGGGTCTTTCAGGCCTGTCCACAACAGTCCTGTCCTGGGTGACGGGTTCTTCTGGCACTGTCACTAACACTGGTTGAAAAGTAACTTTTTTCCTTGAACAACTCTCGTGCATACTGTGCCACATCTTGAGTCCAAGCCTCAAAATCCCATTCTTTCCAGGCACGGACATCTGTCCAATGGGGGTGTAAGTCACAAGCTACACACACATCGTCATACACGTCTTGGGTAGCTAAAAGTTGACGAATCTTTTTTTCCCGTAGAGGTCGAGAAGCATCCAGATGAAAACGCAAGGCTTTGAACAAAAGCAGTTTTTCGTGACCATTTAAGTCCATGAGGGTGTTGTAAGTACTGATCGTAAAGAGTCCACAATGAATCGGCTGGTAAACGAAATCCTAGAAAACAAGTCACTAAGACACACACCACTTGTCGACCCAAATTGAATGGATACAGTTCTTGTAATAATCGATGGTACTGATCAACGGTTTGAATATGGTCATTGAGCTCCTTCCACGGAATCTGTTCAATCACTTGTGACATAAGCCGTGGCATGGATTCCTGTTTTTATGCTCTCTTTTTTTCGGAAGCAATACACGTACATTCTACCCAGACATCTTCGTTCTCCAGGAGGAAATCTAGAATACTGTAACCTACAGTTCGATTAGAAGTTTTCACTTCCACTAAGCAGATTCCACGTAACATATGTTGGTAATCCTTTAACTCGTCTTCCTCAATGCGTTGCTCTAGGTGAATCTCGAAGTAACCAAAATGATGAACATTTCGTTCATTCACGAACTCACTAACAAGGTCCGACCACTGAAACAATTTCTGACGAATCAGTTCTTTTATACCATTCAGGTACCAGTGGTTAAAGATCTGGTGACGTAACGGATGCAACTGTTCTTTACGTTTCACTTGTATTTTCACCAGCTCTCGGTAAATCCTTTCTCTCACCTCCACAGGCAAGCCCAAAATTTTCTCTTGTAAAGTATCCATAAGTATATACATTGTTTTTGGAATCATTGGGTGGTGGCCAATAGCCTCGTTTACCTTTGTGGCTGATGTAATATCCACTCATAATCAGTCTTCTTATACTTTGGAACAGAGCATAATTTTAAAACGGATGAATAACTTTGAGTTTGCGTTTCACTTGTATTTGATCAGTTCTCGGTAAATGCGTTCTCTCAACTCCACAGGCAAAGCACGAATGCTCTCTTGTAAAGTATCCATGAATTGGTCATACTAAATCCTCTTTTGTCTGACACAAGAAATGTACCGTTTGCACAGACATGATTTTACTTCAGTGTCGAATTTAAATCGTTTAGTTACTAATTTACACATTACAATTCGTTCAGAAGTTTCCTCTTTCACTAAGTTGACATTGTGTACAAGATGTCAGTAATTCGTTAACTCTTCCTCTGGAATTCGATGCAGTAAGTTTACAATGTAGTAGATAGAATCATCCATAGCAAACCAATCCTTTTTAAAACTAGGGGATCGTTCATCAATGTCTGTCCAATGGAACACTTTCAACTGAATCAGTCCGTGGTTCAAACACCGATGACGTAACGGATGCAATTGTTCTTTACGTTTCACTTGTATTTTGACCAGCTCTCGGTAAATGCGTTCTCTCAACTCCACAGGCAAAGCACGAATGTTCTCGTGTAAAGTATCCATGAACAGATTATGGTAAGTTACTTCAATATCTCGGTCCCACTAAGGGTAAGTAATGACAATTCGGTGACCATCGAGCATGTTCTACGTAGGCCGAATCTTGCGGTTCCCAGTGGTGAAGTGACACACCGCAACTGAAGTGCTTGACTTTATCTCCTTCGCCCAAGTAGAAAACTCCGGCTCTGGCTAATTCTTCGGGGGTCGGTCCTCCCAGATACTAAGGCCATTTTCCTCTGAACGATTGAAGACGATTGTCAAAGTCGCAGTATTCCGACAAACGCACAGGAAACGAATATTCGTCTTTCACAGGTTCGTTTAGATGAGGGTAGGGTGACATGGACCAGGAGTTTGCTCAGAGCTGGATGACATCCGTAGGAGGGTAGACGTGAAGGTGAACATTTCCCTTTAAAAAGAAACCCAGTAAAATGTCCAAGAGGACGAGCGGCATCGCTTTCTCATCCCTCAGGTTTGACACACACAGCATCCCTTTCCATGATAGGCGTAGTGAGAACAAAGTTCACATGATGCTTTACGGCATCGCTAAGGTCACAACGTACAGCATCGTACCCATCGCAAGGCTCACAATCGCATTCCACTTCCGAAGACCCACACTTGAATTGTGCCTGTCTAAACTTGTTTAGTGTTTCTCTGAAAGTATTCATCTTGTTCGCTTGGTCTTGGTAGTCACAATGAACTATCGATCTACCCTAGGGTTCCTTTTTATATACATACCAATACCGACGTGTCCATACGGTAAGGTGAAATGATTGGGAAGTCGCACTCGCTTCTGGTACACGACTTGGCAGACTTTTTCCAAGGGTCGACTGACGATGTGGTGAGTGGGTAAACGTACAATCTTGTTCGGTTGATAGGTGGTCACTTTAAAGTTTCCATCCTCTCCCGATTGATTGCAAGGCTTCCTTCAGTACCCCAAAGTTGACCACTCGACTGGTACGATAATTCAGAGTCAATCCTTTCACTTTGCACTGCGTGTGCACTTCTCCTTTTTTGTCCCGGTATTCGAAACCGTAATTTTTAGGACCGCCACTGGCTAAACTTAGAATCTTGTCCTCGGGATGCTCGTCTGTCCAGGCTCCTAAACGGTCTCCTTCGATGTCAGGGTGCTGTTGACTCGGGTGATCGATGTAAATGCAACTGTCCGTGTCAAAGTACAGGACGCGTTCCCCTAACAGTTCTAATTTTAAGCGAGCATGAGCTGCCACGTAAGCCGCAATGATGACATTTCCAAATTCGTCGGCTTCTACAAAGTCCAGATCTTCTTCGTAATTGACCAAGATCAAATCCTCACGAACGACGTCCACGTGTTTCATGTATTTGGTTTTGTCGTGAATCATCTGGAAGTAGCGGGAAGGTTCGGTCAAATATTCCGTCTTGGGTAAACACGGTAGTTGTGCCATTTTACCCCACAAGCAATTTAACATCACTTTGGCAAACGATCGCCTGCCTTCGTTTTTCTCGATGTGGTCTAAAGAGATGCCTTCTTGTTCATAGTATTTCTCTTTGAATGTCTTTTCGTCTTCGGAAGTGTGACACCAGGACGGATAGTCGCTGGCTTCTTGTTTCAGTTTCAAAAAGGCATCCACGTAGTCGGCGAAAATGCCTTTCTGACTGGGGTCACGCTTGTGGTATTGTTGTGTCTTGGGAAAGTGGCACATTTCGTACACTTCTAACAGTTGGTATCCCATGTCCAGAGCTTTGAACAATTCCACACTAACCCACGTCCCCATCAAGGCACGTTCTTCCTGGGTGTGATGACAAGGCTGATCTTGGTTGCACGTTTCGGCACAAGTACGGCACAAAGGAAACATCAGTTTGCCTTGGCAATGGGGAGGTAAGACGGGATGGTACAAGGCCGTGGGAGGCAAAACTTTGCACTTGATCAGACCTTCGTATTGTCGAATGTTTTTCAGGTCGATGTGTTCCGTCAACAATTGCGGGTGCCCTACAGGAAAGCGACAATATTTGCACACGTAGGGATACAGCGAACACACGTCCAAGTATTTCATTTCTTCTCCTTTCTCTTCGTCGGTTTGATACAGCAAACAGGTTGCATTGGTCCTTCCTCCGTACAAACTATCCCTCGGGTTCAGCGGGTCCATGAACTGGTAACTTTCCATGAGGCGTTTAAACTCGGGATCGGTTTTCAAACGGTGATCGTATTCGTGTTCCCACATTTCCACCACTTGGTATCCTTCCTGTTCTAACTTTAGGCGTCGCTGACAAGTGTCCTGGTACAAGTCTTCCATGGTTCGTTGTAAAAACTGATTTTTAGTGCCACGGTCAGGATAACAGACGGGACATCCGTGAAATAAGCAACCGTTAAACTCGTACACGATCTTGGGGTTTTCTAAGGCCCAGCCATCGACCGAATGCGTTCCGATGGTCTTTTCACCCCCTCCGTTGCGGGCATGCTGAATCCACTTGTCTTCCTTGTCGCACAAGTAATGTAACCAACGTAACGCTTTGACCGAGTATTGACGTTTGACATAGTTGGTCGCTTGAGGACTGATGACAGCCACGGTGTTTTCAGGCATGAATCGTTGCCGGTACACTAAGGAACACGCTTTGGCAATGGTGCAAGCTTCTTTCAAAGGATCGACCCCTCCGTGTTCCATGAACAGTTCTCGAAATTTTCCACAGCAACGTCGTAAAATGTCCACGTCGGAACGACAATACTTTCACATTTCTTCTTGAAAGTCGAAAGGATCGGAGGCGTGAGCCTGGTACCAAGCGTAGAAAGTTTCTCGTTGTTCGGTACGCATGTTGTCGGGGTCGTAATAGTGAGCCTCAGGTAAGTGGCGTAGAACGGCGTGTTGATTGGCTTCCGTATTGAAAAAGTGTGGAAAGTACCCTTTAACCATTTCTGTCATTATAAACGTTTTAGGCGTTCGGCTCAAAGGCATGGCCAAGTAACTCATCGAATCATTAAACTGTACTTGTCCCACTTGCATGAAAATGATTTTTGCTCCGTTCAAAGTCACTTTAGGACGCTCGGTGCCTTGTTCCGTATAGTATCTCAAAAGAAACTGTCAATCGTATCCGGAAAAATTGTGAGGCATCACCGTGGCATGACGATGACAATTACCGTAACGTTCTATGTCCTCTTGGTTCCACGTCTTGTCGATGGAGTCTAAGACCCATTGGGCAAAATCGGCTAACGTGTTCGGTCCTCGAAAGATTTTTTCACGCCCTCCGGGAATCTTACTGCAATGAGGGCAATGACTGAAGATAGGTTCCTGAATGCACTTCTCGCACGCTCGATGAGCCACGCAGAAATTAGGAATGTGAATACCGGTCTCTTGCATGCATTCGAAGTCAAAAAAGATGAAATTGCCTTTCTTCTTGTGACCGTCCTCTTTCTCTGGTGGGGGTTGGTATTTTTGCACGTTGCATTGGTGTTCCAAGTCCACGATGTGGTGACAAATGTGACATTTTTTCTTTCCTGAACATACGTGTGCCTTGGCATTATTGGTACGTATGCCTTGTCCACACGTAGGGCACAATCTCAGCAGTTGACAAGCACATTTCTGCTCTGAACCTTGAGTCTTCAAATGTTGTTGGTAACAGGTAGGGCTGACAAACGTGCGCAGACAAGTTGAACAATGCACTGGTCCTTCGCTCAGACAGGGTTGAGAGGACAAACATCCTGAGCATTTCAATCCACAATGGTTGTGTTGCTCTCGATTATTATAACCATGGTCACATTTCTCACAGTAATATCTGTATCCCAGGAATCCGGTGACACTGGTAATGGTATCGAAATGGTCATCGTGATAATAGACATGAATGTATTTTCCATCCTTAAAGTCTTTCCCTCGAAACAACAGAGGCCCTCGCATTTCTTGAGGGTACACTTTCAAGGTGTATCGTGGAGCTAGGACATCTTGCAATTTTTGCATCTCAGGAATGCCACAGGGTGTGTCTTTGGACAGTCCGGCTTATTGCAACAGGAGTTCTGCTTCACTTCGTTGTTTGGCTGGGTCCGATTTTCGAATGTTCTCCCAGGCTCTTTTCCATTCTACCGTGTCGTTTTTTTTGGCATAGGTTCGTCCCACCACGATAGCCCTGGCTAAACACATCTGGTCTTGAGGGTTGTAAATTTGGACGAGGCTACGCTTAATGCTGCGAAGCTCGTTCACCAATAACATCTTTTTGCGTCCAGTCCCTTGAGGAGGAGAGACGTGGGTCATGTCCAGTGTGGCTTTTCCATCGGTGATGTCAAACTGGTCATTGGATTGTTGAACGTGTTGAATTTTGTCCATGACTTTGGAAGTGGTCAATTCTGCAGGGGTGCTAAACTCGATCGAAACGGGATTTCAAACCGTCGTGTTGAATGGAAAGTCTCAAGCGATCGTCTTCTTTGGGTTGACATTGTCGCTTGAGTGTGGTGGGCAAAGAATCCCCCACTCCGGTGATGAACCCTTCTGCTTTCTCTAACGGTACTTCAGCCTTGAAATCTTTAAACTTCACCGTGTATTGGTAAGCCGTGGTTCTAAATTTTCTAGAGGAGCGCTTTTCCGTCTCTCGAATGGAATAGTACTTTTCAGGGTTGACTAAGGGTGGCGAACTTTGTTTAGAGGGTTCGGATTCTGGTTCACTCATGTCCTCTTCAAAATCACTGGCATGAATTTGTGCCAAGACTTCAGTCCTGGTACGAGGCGATATATCACGTTTCTGCCTCTTACTTTCTTCTTCTTCTTTCTTCTCGAATGAATAGGATCGTTTCATCTTGCGTGCAAAACGTCAAATGATTGAAATTTAAACACCATATACTAATTTATAGTCATGGCAAACCAGCGTATATAAAAGGGTGTGTGTCTTGTTCTTTCACTATTCATTTCACGCTCAAACCGAGCACAACGATGGAAGAGACTAGCCAAATCGAACGTTTCATCAGAGCTTTGCGAGGGGTCATTAGAAAATTCTCTTCAGACCAGACGACGGACTACTCTCCTTCCTTTCAAGATAAAAGTCATGATACTTGCTATATCTGTCAAAAGAAAGGGCATTGGTCTTCAGAGTGTCCAGACCGTCAAAAAAGAAAAGAAAAACAGGGGCTAGAAAAGACAAAAGTCAAGATACCTGTTATTATTGTAAAGAAAAGGACATTGGTCTCCAGATTGCCCAAAAAAGAAACAAGAGGAGGCGGAAGAAAAGAGGGATTCTTCAGAAGAAGAGAGAGTTTCTTCAGAGGAAGAAAGCAGCCAGGTAAAGAAAAAGAAACAGGAGAAGAAAAGAAGAAGGGAAGAAAGTGAGGAGGAAGAAGAGGAAAAGGCTGTGACGGTGAAGAAATTTAAAAAACAGAGAGAGACTAAACAATGAGACAAAAGAAGTGTATGAACTTTTTAAAGTGCTCTGTTGTGAATTGTGAATTGGATTGTAACTATGGATAAAAGAATAAATTAATTATATAAGGTAAGTGTCTTTGAGTTTTGATTTTAAATAAGAAGCTACACTCACGCACTCATATACACATACTATAGGGGTAAAATGTTTTTTTTTTTTTTTTTTTTTTTTTTTTTTATTTTGAGTTATTGGCAAATTGAAAGGCTATCTCTTTTCGAGAGACGTGGGTGGCCCTGAAAAGGGCCTTTGGTTTTTTGGTGTAGGGGTTAGTTTAAGCAATCAACTTTAACTGTCTTAAGCCTTTGCCACGGCCAGGGCCTACTTCTGGACTGCGTACTGTTGATGATGATGATTTGGTTGAAATCACTAAGGGTGGTACGGTAGGCTTAGTCACAGGGTTGACGTGTTTAGCTCGGGAAGGTCGTATTCTCTTCGGTCGTAATAAAGAAGTCTGATACATTTATTTCAGACTTCTTAACTCCGCTAAAATGTCCAACAGTACCGTGACCGTTTGATTTTCACCCTCTTGTTTCTTTGCTGCTACTTCTTCTTGTTGTTTTTTTCTTACCTCTTCTTCTTGCTGCTGTTGCTGTAGGAGAAAAGCTTGTTCCGCTTCCTTTTGTCGTTGTATAAATTTCTCCAATTCTTGTTTCTGTCTCTGTCTAAAATTCTCCACTTGCGGTAATGAAGGTGACGAAGGTTCCGGAACATATTCTTGCGAGGTAAGAAAATCCACAAAATCCCAATTTGCCTCTTCTGAAAGTAAGTCCGGGTTCCCTTGGACGGTCTCCCCTGCTGGTGCACCCCAATGAATCGTTTTCTGAGTTTCCGTCATGTTGAATCACTGTCGCATAGATTGACTGCAGACAGGCGCTAGCGAATCTATATAGACCAAGTGACGTCACAGACTGCTTTCTTCGGATTGGATGCGGGCTGACTGAATTTTGTAACGTGTGTTTGGATTGGTCAATGAACTCAATCCGTTTCAATCCTTCCTCTACCTATAAATAAGCGCAGTTCACTGCATTGATTCGCCTGTTCTCGTCGCCTCAAGATGTGGACTACAGTCGAATCATCCACCCTTGTGTCTTCAATGATGCTCATATATGTCCGATCCAAGTGGATCGTTGTCCACAAGTCAGACACCATTCTGTGGATACGAAGTGTGTACGTGGAAAGACAAGGTTGCCTCAAGAGGACTCTGATTTATGGCCCTACACTAAGACGAAGCTTGAGGACAAGAAGATGCCGCAGATGCCCTTTATGTTAAGGGCATATTAACATAAATCCAAAGGCCCTTTTCACGGCCACCCACATTTCTCGAAAAGAGATTGACTTTCCATTGCCTACACCATTTTTTAAAATTTTTTTTATTTTTATTTTTTATTTTTTTTATTTTTAAAAAAAAAAAAAAAATCCCGTGTTCAATTGCCTTTGTCCCTAAAGTAGTTTTTTTTCTCCCATGTTAAATTCCCCTTGTCCCTAAATAAGCCCAAACTCTATTCCCATGTTAAATTCCATTGTCCCTATAGTGGCCGAGGAATTTTCTCCATGTTAAATTTACATAGTCCCTATAGTGGCCCAGGGGGGTCTGTAATGCTAATTCCCATTGTCCCTATGGTGGCCCCCTTCACTACTGTCGTGAGAATATGCGAACTATTGCGTCATGGGCGGATCCCAATTTGATATGCCAAAAGTACCGGTATATCAAATTGCTTTATACCAACACTTTAAATGTAATGTCATTTTTAATGTTTGTGGTATAAATAAATAAATAAATAAATATATTTATATAGTTTTCTTTTTAAGCACGTTTTCCCCTACAAGCATTGAGCTCAATGGAGGTTGGTCTTATGATGGTGTAAATGTGAGACACGACAAATCGACTTAGTAGACCAAGCGATAACACATATGGTTACACACTAGTTGCTTTTATCTGCGATAACAATTAGTTACTAATTGATTTCGCACTTGCTTTTATGATGATTTAGTATAAGCTATTATGACATATCATCTCTTCCATTCCTCTAACGATCACATTGATTAAAGACCGAATAATTATATTGATCCTCATGACTTTAGTTGAATTTGGTGTTATGTGGTTGAATATTATCGAGTGCAGCATGAATTATCACTCTGCAAGCTATCTCACGTTGTGCAGCATACGATGATTACAATATCAGAGCTGTTCACGCCGTTGAAGCGACACTTGTGTCATTGCAGTAATGTTTCATTTTATGTCCATTTTTGCGAACATATTATGGACTTGGAAAATTTGTATTTTCCTAAAAGGGTCTTTACATTATGGTGAAGCAAAAAGTCTCATCATCTATTCCATATATGTAAAGTAGGCAAGCATATGTACAAGAGCTGATTATTGTTTTAATTTTTTAAATAGTTTCAATCTATTTGAGTCTGAAGATTTCGTGGTTTGCATTGAGTGGAGACAAACATGTTCTGAAACACAACTCCTGTTACTCCTGTACTGCCATGTTTGCAGAACAGCACAGAACATATCCTAAACATGACCGGTGTTTATTTGACGTTACCGAATATCTTTAGCTCATGTAGCCGGCATGATCTTTCTTAAGAATATACTATTACATATGATCAATAAATTCAATTTTAAGAATGCTTTGACAATTAATAATACTACTCTTAATAATAACACTTAATATGCCTTTTGATGAATGTCTTATTGTATGTTGGGGTTTCGACGGTTATATGATAATTCAGTAACCTCCTATTGTTTGGGATAGGGTATATGAACAGGTAAGATTGACGCAAAATCTTTATTATGACCTGTCACGTGGGGTATATTATGAAATAATACTCTATATTAGGTGTAAATAAGAAGGGAACTGAGTAATCAGACTCATTCCGAATTTGGAGTCATTATCATTTCCTTATTACTACACATTTTTCGCGAAAGCAGTAACTTCAGGTGTGATCCACTGTACTCGATTATGAATGTTCGATATATACATCTATCTCTCTTTCTATATATCTGTATATAAATCTATATATTTATCTATATATCTATCTGAGTGAATGTATGCATATACGCAGATTCACAGAGAGACATACAAATAAGAGAAATAGATTAATGTAATGAAAGACAGAAAAATGTAAAGCAAGACATTGGATAAATATAATACATGAATGGCTATGTAATACTCCCCTTTGATACGTATCACCCTTTACACCAATTGATAGATGTATCTGATGATTTAATAACTGCTTTAAAAAGCTTGAAATTTCGCTTGTGTTTGAACCGCCTTTGTATCATTGATATTTTGCGTATTTGCTTGTGCGTTCAACCTTCCCAAAAATCATCAACGTAAAGTTGCATGGATGCAGTACATGGTATAAACTCTGTATGGCAAAAATTAGATAATTGTTTTAAATAAAAGACATAAATTTCATATATAAGTAAATGTTTAAGTTATATTTGAACCATTTCACATGAAACGGTTAGTGTGTATAAATTAGAGGCAGAAATACATCTCGAAGTGTTAATTATAGTTTAATATGAAGACTCTAATATCTATAAAGACGGGTTGTATGACAACGTAGGAATATAAGGGTTTTCAACGTATATGTAATCTAAGATTGACGTTTATTTTGCTTTTTATTAAATAAAATATGATGATCAATTTAATTTTATTAATTTAATATATTTTGATTTTTGATGTATTATTATATCACATGTATAATCTTGTTATCGATAATCATACCGGTATCACGTAAAAGAAGCACTAAGTCTTTCATTCTGGACAAATTTATAACAAACACAACGCACCTATGTAAAAGATGTATAACCTAACATTTTTTGTGATTATTCTATGATGTGTTGAAAACTCTTTCAAAGCTAGTTATTTGCAAGGAAGAAATAAGAAATGAAAATCTTTTGTTCAGCAGATACAAATTTATTTCAGAAAGTGAAGCAGATACATGCACGCATTAGCGAAAGTATAACAAATCATCCTTTCAAATACAGTCCAATCTAGAAAGTAAAACGAAAAACAATCCAGCACAGTATAAACTCAGTAATTTTAAAAAGCGATCTACCTTTTCTTGTCTGCACAGTTTACCGGTAAGTGATTATGGGACAGTAGAATAAAGGGCTTTAGTTGCAGTGAATTGCTTGTTTACAATGAACTTTCGTCAAACATATATCCTATAACTCTCTCTTGTTAAAGGAGGGGAGTTTCTCCTGGTACCGAAATAAACATAAGGCGTGCACTTTGCATGATAAGCTAAGTAATGATGCACCCTTGTTTAATTTAATCATTGAACATGGTTGCACACAACAGAAGAATGAAAACATTATAAATGTGATGACATAGCGGCTGTGGAATATTCAAAACTCTCATCACATAGTTGTGTAAACGAACATGTAGTTTTGAGACAAATAAAGCTACTTTGTGTTAATGTTCGATATTATTTATTTGAAAGTCTTGATAAAAGTGTCATCCAGTTGTTCACTGCAACTGTTTTTTTTACGACAGATCAAGTGTCGGTTTCAATCACAATTTACTAGATCTTATAATGAAAAGAATATGTTTTGTCTATATTGCCTTCTGATTTGTATTACAGAAAAAGAAAAAAAACAGTCTGTCACGAAGCTCAGTCTAGTGAGGAATAAGAATATTGGACCTGCTAAATATGATACTATCCGGGTTGGATAATATTTGCTTAGTGATCATCGAAATCAAGATTAAATATATGTGGCGTTAGATTTCCCAATGCATAATATCGCCAAGTAGACTATTGATATTTAACTATCCTTTTCGTCATTGAATTTCATTTCAAAAGGCCTGAAATAAAGAAAAAATCTCTTTGAATTTCCAATTGAAGCAAAATAAATCTAATATATGAGTAATATAGAGAGCGACAGAGAGACAGTGAGAGAGACAGAGAGATGAAAGAGAGACAGATATTAAAGTCTGATATTAATGTAGCACAGTGTTAAAAAAACAATTACATGGTAATTAAAGCCTATACAACTGGAAACAGCCCACTAAGATTTTCTAAATAAACAAGAATAAATCAATTCGGCTTTTGCTAAAACAAACTCCGATGAGTGCCTACCACGGGAATGTAGAGGTTGATAACATACAGCATACAATATTTTCTTACCGTGCCTGACAGATAAAGCTTAGCCTAGAAGCGCAGTTTTCATCGTTCCACTTGCTATTCAGTCCCCAATCAACTTCTACACAGTCTTCATCTTTATTGTTGGGCTCTCCATTGTTCCAATTGGTATATGAAAACGCGAAAGAAGCCCCATTGGTTTGCATCCATCGCCATTTCCTGTTCTGCAACATGTCCGAACCATCGACCCAGTAACGTTCGTTGGGTACGATACCTATACAATAACACCCGAAGAATGATTAATGTCCCTTTCGAAATTACTCTAGCATTAAACATTATTGATCATTCTTCTAGGTTTTACTTCATTTTGGCAAAATCATTACGCCTACACGGATATGTGGTAATATTCAAATGTGATTTGAAAGGACTGACGCTCTACGGGCTCGAAAGGATTTCTAGAAATCCCCCCCAACCCGAAAAAAAAAATATATTTTCTTCTTTTGATATGCTGAGTGTGGAAACCATTATCTATCTTCTAAAGCCAGAACACAGTTTTTAATATTGCCCTATTGTCGCCCTCATCAGATGTAAGACGGTCACCATAATAACTAGGGGCAATTATATATGATGATGAGTAGAACACTGGAGACCCCCTAGTCAGAACGAAAATCTTTTTTACGGATGTAACTGTGCTACTATTTTCAAGATGGCCGTCATGTTTGACACATTTGGATTGTGATAGGCATCATTTTCATAACTTGCCAACCAGACACCATACAATTCTTCTAGTGAAATTCACCAGACAATATGTTTTGCAATTTAGTAGAAGTAGACGTTCAAGATGGCTGCAGCTGCGACTATATTGCATCCCTTGCATGATGTGATGGTATACGATCATGTTCAAGATGACTACTGTTGTGACCATATTGGACGTCCACGCAGCACCATTTTCATTTAGATCCAAGTTAGCTTTGGGATGAGCGACTGTGCAAAGTAAAACGATTTGGAAGAGTTTCGAAAACATGGGAACGTTTCCTAAAGAGTGGATGGACGACAAACAAAATGTCAGCCTATAAACTCTTCGGCTACACATAAAAGCACTCTATTGCTTTTCCGTTTCTTAAATAAATTCCTCAATTTATTCTATATAAATGTTTCATGATTCCTGTCTTTCCGGAATTAAACAAAAATTTAAAGTAAAATCTACGAGATTTACTGTTACTCAATTATTTTTTTTCACTCGATAAAGTTGGCTATTTGAATTCATGCTGGAAACTCAGTAAAAACAGATATTCTTCAAACATTATATCGCTCCATATTACAAATTATTGATAACAGTCTTATGACAGCATATCTATCGAGCTGGTAATACCGGGGAAGATCACGTTCATTGCGATCATTGATAGCTAAAAAATGGGTAGATTTAGATGAAAATATATGGTAATAAATCTAACTGCAGAAATATTTCATGTGGAAAATTTAAAGTAAGTGCATCTGTTATATGAAAGTAGAAATAAAATGAGAGGCAAGACCGTAATATAGCAAGAATATCATGAAAGTATTTTTTATACCATGACTTTTGAGAACGAGGTCATGAATTATGGTCTGATCACTTTTACTAGTGATTCGTGCAAGGTCGCCTCCAAGCACTTTACAGATTACCTGAAGAAGAAAAAAACGTTTATGGGGAAAATAATGTGTTATTATCAAATCCTCTAAAACGTCACAAAAAGCAAGGAAAAAAAATAAATAAAAATAGACAACAGCTGAGCAAAATACTAATGAAATGACTAATTTCTGTGCGAATGCTGATTATCATGATGCATGTATAGCATAAAACAATCGTAACCTGCCTAATATGAATAGAATTAATAATAGTATATTATTATGTTTAAGGTAATAAGTATACCAAAATGAAAAATCTTGGCGTTGAAACACTGCTCATCATATTTCTATTACAGTTTTGTGACATTCATTAATTGAAACAAAAAAGAATTCTTACTACGAAATCATTATTGTAGCAAAGTCTTCATACAATACCGTATCATAATCATTACTTTCATCACGTCGACAACATTATACTAAATTTTATGAATACTAAACTCTAACGAGAGAAAGAATATTTTGTAACTCCACAAACATGGGTTGCTCGTGTGAAGCAAAACTAAAAGATATTTTTAACTAATCTCAATATTATTTCCAAGTGCTTTTAAAGGAAATTATATTAATTTTAGACGATTTCGCCTTCACATGCTGAAACATACTTAAATCCATAATTATCAGATCATTTTTTTGGAGAAATTTGAGTTTGAAACTAAAACGAAAAAAAAAACAACTCCTTGTATCTCTAAATTATATTCCTTGAACCCACACACTAAAATCAATCGAAATAATTATTTCTTAAAAATACGAAAATCATAAAGCAGTATAGATCCTTGGATTAATATTGTTTCTAATTAAATTACTTCATGCAACTTTCATGTTCCTGTTCAATATCTCATATATGTCAATGTCAAACAACACAATATTACTTGCATCCATGTCCGTGTTCAATTCAGGTTTGAATGACTATATGTTTGTGTGGTCATTTGTTTGTACCTGTATGAGTGTTACAGTTATTAGCGCATAAGTATATGAGGCAGATATTTTTATAGCATTCAATTGAATTTTTTTGCTAGTTCTTTTAGATCTTTGGCATTATCAATATGCTTCGCATTGACATTGTCTTGTCAGTTCTCTGTCCGCAGTATATATATATATATATATATATATATATATATATATATATATATATATATATATCAGTTCTTTATTACTGAAACTCATCGTGTAGATTGCTGAAAAATTCAATAAATAACTTTGTAATTTCTCTTGAGCCAAATATGCAGTAGATCAGTTCCAGATAAGCACATTCCTAAACGCAGTCAATATATTTGTTAGTAAGAGCCATTAAACATCAGTGAAATATAGCACATGCTTATTCAGGAAAGGAAATTGTATTTAGTGCACTTCAGTAATTGCACAGAATTCAAACAGAATACAAAATGATATGTTGAACAGCATAGGTTGACAAGGAAAAGCATGTACTTAATACATTAATGCAACAGATTTGTAAAAAAGTCCGTGTTTTTTCTTAAATCTTAATTTGTCCAGAGGTTACACGTAAACCAAATGTCAGTCACAAAATCACATTTAGCCATAATCTTGTCATATGTTACATGTATCAAACGTCGGATTAGAATAGCATATATATATTTGTAATATCTCAAATTATTTCATGTGAAATAAATATATTGTAAAAAAAATGGAATTATTTGCGAATGAAAAATGATCACCAAGTTATTAATATAATTCAATTCGTAACAAGCTTAATTCGAGAATTTATGTGAATTTCTTCTCTTGGATAACAAAGAAGCAACATAGATTTATATTAGATTGCTTTAATTGTCCATCATATTCTCTATCGACGATGGTAACACATAAAGTTTCCAACTCAATAAACTAAACTTGCCATTTCCCACACAATAACAATAAACGCTGATAAAGCTGAGCGTGCATGCGAATTAATATAATATAAGTATATCCTCAAGCAACTTATGTTCAGAAAAAGCGACATTCACGCTCTCTCCAACAGGTTATCTCGAACATATCTTGAAGCCGAAATACATAGTGTTAGTGATCGACTCATACATATATGTTCCCATGTTCGTTCTCCATGTCCTGTGCACTCGAGGAATACGTAGTCATCCATAAGATATGCTTTTTTATGTAAATTTATTTTATTTTATTTTATTCTTGTGATTTGTTTCTCTCGCTCCCCACAACTTTCTCTTTGCATGTCTTTCTGTTTGTCTGTCTGTCTCTCTCTCTCTCTCTCTCTCGTGTACTGCAGATTCCTCTCGCAATATGCCAATGCCCTAGCCATCTAGTCTGCTTCAAGCAAATGATGAGAACTTGTTCACTGGTTAAAAGATATAAATTATGATACAATTGTGACACAGAAAGACACACAAACACACACAGACATACATACACACACACACACACACACACACACACACACATATATATATATATATATATATATATATATATATATATATATATATATATATATATATATATATATATATATATATATATTGCAGTTAAGAAATATTTCATCTAGGAAATGTATGTGCTCGATGCCGTCTATTAATTGACCTGTGCAAATAATCAGCAAGACTCTTGCACTTATATATCTAACAATATCTAGCTTCTTCTCCCTTTAAAGTATATGATACCCCTTACCATATTACCTCAGCCACGACACCAAGGAAGAAGATTTATACTTATTATACTCATTGTCGTACGTATCGAAACCGTAACCACAAATTGAAGCAAAAGAGGCTCCGCAGAAGCCTTTATCAACATGTTTATATTCAATTTTTTCATTGTTTTTTGTTGTTGTCTTTAATAATTTATTAAATAACATATGTTTGAGGTAATATGTCGCCAAAAACATTTGAAAAATGCATTGCTGCTGGTCTTTCTAGTAACTTACTTGTCGCTAGATATGAACACCTTCAGACTCCAAAAGTAACATTTCTGGAAAGCTGAAAGCAATATGGGACTTCATTCCCTGTGTTAAATTAAGAATTGGAACCTAAATTGCTCAGAAAGCATTATAATCGTAATTATTTACCTTGGCTTCCGCCCAGGTAGCCTGGACAGAGATTACTTTCAAACATTTATGTCCGTGGAGTTCGAACGCTATTGGACATCTAGTAAGTTGAACTTCATAACCATCTGGAAAATACAAAACTTTCGTTGAATTTGGAAATAATATTTTCATTGATGTGAACATTATTCTCTTTCCTTTATTCTGTTCACAAGATTTTCCATTTTGTTTCTAATTCGCTTGCATCTTGACACTAAGTCTAAAGATAAATTAGAAATGAAAAACGATGTTCTTTTGCCAAGATACATGGTTCTTCTCTCTTTCTTGGGATATATCTTTATCTCCCCCTGTGTTTGTCAAATATGTATGCGTGAGTTAAAATTATTTTTGAGAGTGTGTGTATTAGCATTATGTCACTCTTGTGTGATGAATATGTTATAATCGTCTCCCGGTTTCAGGGACTACAACATAAAAGACTGTAAATATCATGACACGTGTGTAAATAAGAAAAATACAGAGCAACTAATCAATAAGGTAATTAACTATGTTACTAACGAAAACGCAAATGAATCAAAGCAACAGTAAATAAACAAACACTGGGAACTAATAATAACAATATCAATAAAATTAAAAGGTAAACATACCAACATATGGAGTGATAAAAATGGCTACAGTGATGAATATCGATGAGAAATCCATTACGGTAATGAACGATGTTGTTGCATGAATGGTCACTTTCAAACTGAGTCAAAACGAATAGAAATACACGGATTTATCATTACTGTCATTATGTCTGAGTGAAATTCTCTATTTAATATTCAATTTGCTTGTATCTTAAGCTCCTCCTTCTCATTAACATATCGAACACTAGAAGCTAAAAATTGTTGTTGTATATTGACATATATTCTGCACCAAAGTTTTGATATTCACACTCTCTTTATGTTAACATTCTAAGAAAACATGCATCTGAAAAGAGTTCAGTAATACATATGCAAGGATGTTCGTCGAAATGATAAATGACACGCCAGTTCCATATCTGGCATATTGGAGAAGACGTAAACACATTTTGTATATGTTTTATTTATGAAATAATGTATAACATCAAATGAAAAGTTATATCAGTATTAAGCTTGTTTCGTACCGCAGTCGTTTTACTTGACGGTATATATATATATATATATATATATATATATATATATATATATATGTGTGTGTGTGTGTGTGTGTGTGTGTGTGTACCGTCTCAAATATATAAATCAATTAGATTTTGCTCACATCCCACAACCACAATACATATTTGGATTCTATTTGAAAATACGTTAGGCGTCCAGTTCTTAAACTGAGTAAAATGAATAAAATGAAACCCATAGTATAAGATAACAAAAACAAACAATTTATTTGTATAAGATACAAAGTGATAATTTTAGAGACACTTATAACAATGTAACTTAAATTCCAAATAATCCCTAAAGTACACCACAAATCTACAATTATGGACTGTTTCGAATAAAGAATAATAGTCTTCATATATATATATATATATATATATATATATATATATATATATATATATATATATATATATATATATATATATATATATATAGTAATTGACCTTCGTCAAAATTCGTGCTAGTGGTCTATGCGACCAGTGACAGTAGGTTGTAAAGAACATTAGACATGGCAAACATTTATCTAAGATTATAGATTAATACTCAGGATATTATTAATGGAGGTAAACATTTTTACGTCTATCTGAATTGAGGATATTAGTTTTTCTTACTTGGAAATAATTAGGTTGTTGACAACTTAGACTGTTTTAAAAATGAATCTGTTCAACGTCCTTGCATTTTTTAAATTTATTTAGATTTTTATATCAGTTTGTTTACCTGCAATGTTATTCAATCCTGCCTTAACATCCGAAGCGTAATTTGTCTTATTGTTGTATTCCGTGTTTAATTTGGGTGGGTTTATTTATATAAATTATTCACTGGGATTAGAAAATGTTCAATACTAATTTTCGAAATAAATCGTAAATTTTTCATTTTAGAGAATTCAGTCAAGCACAGTCTGGATTATATTATAGTGATACATCAAAGGACTTCGCCACATGCCTGGCCATTGGCACATTAGCACGTTATAGACTACGGGCACATGGACACATTCAATATTAAATTTTTTTGGGAGCATCACAGAATTTAAGTTGGAAATTCAAACGTTTTGACTTGTAACAGAACTTTCAGGACCATCATATAATATGCATTTAGATGATATTAAAGTATGCCAAAACAACGATGATGACGCTTGTTATCATTAAACTTTAATATTTCAAATGATTGCAGTGCAAGAAATGTGGCTATAATTTATGACAGTACGTAACACCTTTTTATTAGGATATCCAACCAAAAATTGATTGCATAATACAGAAGGAAATAATTGGATTGTTTGTCTACGTTGTGACATCACAAAACAGAAATTTCATTTAATATCCTGTTCGGTTATGACTGGATAGTGTATAAATGTCCTACATATATAACACAAGTGCACATAAGGCGACTGGTTACCATATAGTAAACAAAACTCTTCAGTAGGTGTTATCGGCCTTGTTCCATTTCCGATATATTAGTCCCACATTGCAAATGATAATGACACATACCATACAAATATAACCTATATATGTAATGTTGAAGTGAGTGTGTACGTGGGTGCGTGTGTAATACATAGACAAACATACAGACTATGTTTGAGTGAGGGGGGCAATTAGCGAGTGATAGAGATTTAACAAGTATACAAATCATATAAATATGACAAGCATCACATTCACAGCACATCTGTACGTAATGGTTCGCGTATCTGGCTTGGCCAATGTTGGTACTTCAGTTAGACTACCAGTAGCTTTTTGTGGGACGTTGGTTTCTACCGGACTATGCCGCGGTTCTTAAACCACCAGATATAATGGCCAATATGCATAGCCTATCTGGCCCTGTAAAATAGCATTAAACCCAAATATAACAAGAACAACATGCATAACATAACACGGCACTGCGTGAATGGTGTGCATGAGTACGTAATATACAATATTCTTATAAAATAAATCAGCGTTCGTCAGTGTTATTTGCGGTTACACGCATAACGCAGCATAGTACTATAGTGACATGAGCACACAAGTTGTGTAGGTAAATATAATAGCAAGCTAGATTGTGGAATGAAAGATGATTCTTAACTTATCTAATAGTCTTGTTTATGGTAAAGAACATTTACATTAAATACGAAACACGGAAAAGATAACAACTCAAACTCGTAACTTGCATTTACATTTATTTGTTTTTCTTTGTTTTCTATTCATAGACATTTATCCTAATTTACATTCACTAAAGGTTACTGTATTAATCAACAGGTGAATACTTGCTAAGATACTCTTTTAGTTTGGTAAATTAATTTCCCGTTTCATTAGTTACTTGTATATGCAAAAACATTCTCGCTTGTTAGCCCGTTTCGTGTTGTGTCTTTCTTTTCTCCCTTCTTAAGTTAAAATTCATGACTACATCATTACATGCATTTCCGATTCATCACGTGGGTATCATGTAACGTCATCTCCCTCTGACTTCTTTATTTCGTTATCATCAGCAGTATTGTTTTCTATCTGATTTTAGCTTCAGTCTAGTTAGCTGAATCAGTATTCCAAATCAACATTCATACATTTATATATTGTTTCTTTATGATCTTTCGTATTCTATGCATTCGTTATTCCTTCATAATAACGTTGCAACTGTGTCGTTCTTCGTTTTTCTACTTGTAGGCATAGGAGGTATCATTTTATGTTACAGATTGAGAACTATTTTCCTCTACAGAGTTAATCTTGAGGCAAATTCGTCTTATTATTGACTTTAAATTATAATGAACGCAAATACTTTTTCTAATAACTCACCAATTATTAGAAGCGGACTCTTTCAGGGGCGGACTCTTCCAGGGTAGCCTTAGAAATATACCTAGTAAGATTAGGTAGAAATGTAATACTGCTCTATGTATCAATCTTAGTTTTACATTGGAGAAAGATGATGTTATAATGATGTTTAGTTAGATTATTCTTATCCCGTTTATATCTTGTGAAGTTGAACTATCAGAGATTTTTACGAACATCATAATTATGTATGCATATACAATTAATCTAACGTGTGTTTCATTATGGATGTTACTAGTTCTTTCAGCATCCAAGGTAATTGAGCAGCATTAAAGGTCCAATATCGATGTCAGATTCAGATGCATATTGAGCTGAATCAAGGTCTAATATCACTAACATATTCAGAATTATCTGATTCGAACAGCCACAGTACTTCGCTTACATTATTAACATATAGTATATTATATTTTATACAGTTAAAACCTCTATATGTCCGCCATAAATTATATGTCGTCATTGCATAGTTGGATCATTTTGACTTTATTGCAATTACAAGAACTCATCTAAATGACATTATAGCTGATGATGACCTTACAGTAGAAGATTATCATAAAGCTATTAGAACAATCGTGGGTGAGGTGGATTGTTTCCAAATCCTCCTTAGAACAAATAGTTATATGGGATAATTTATCTAGAGAATAGAGGTTGCATGTCCTCTGTGGGATATACTATGACAAAATGGTCCCTAAGTTATTGTCCAGGGGATTCTATGACACGAAATATATTGCCTCAAACGGTAAGTGTTATAAGTGGCCAATTTCAGTCGAGTGTGACAGAAGAACTTTGTTCTAGTTGTCCTCAATAGGCGTCACTATATGATGTAAAGAAAATATAATGTTAAAAAAGTCCATAGATAAATACGTAATAAGGAAGATTAATTAATTTTTGGCAGTAACTGACGTGCAGAAAAGTTTAGCATTAAAATACTATGGTGATTTGAAGATAAGCGTTTTGTTATTTGTCAACGAGTCGACATAAATTCCACATTTAACCGGTCAAATTCAATTGAATGCTTCTGCACAAAATATCACCTGTTCCATTGCAAATTAAATATACCATGGACATGAGCACTCAAAACATCAGAAGCATCAAGACAACATCGATGTAGAGATGTCATTGAACTCAGTACTCGTCTAGCCAAATAAATATGGCTTGTCTGATAAAAGAATGTATGGTGTGCCTTTTGTAAATCAAATAAATGAAAAAAATAATGCAATTTTAGGAGATTCTGTTGCTTTCAATAGGAGTCACTGAACGGACCCTATATCTATTCCTGATCATCTTTATTATATAACGGAAGAAAAACATTTAATTTAGTCTAGATAACCGGAGTCTTAGTTTATTCATTCTAGGCATCCATCCCCCGTATGTTTCTTAAATAAGTTGATGATTACGACCGCCGTTTACTCGCATGGCTTCTATAGTGTATTCTTAGCTGACACTAGCCTCAATAATTTTGCAGGTCAATCGTACCTTCTCTAATAACGGCTTTAGTCCATTAGAGAAAGGTGTCTAGACTGATAGTTAAAGGATCACTGGATTGCTTGTTGGTATTGCTTGAGTGACCACAACCGCAAAAGAGAGTTTCTTCTAACTATATTCCAGGTAGCGTTTAAAGCATACAAAATCGTCTTGTATGGTGCCATCTTTATGACGTTGAAGATGAGTCTAAGATCTTTTCACCAAGCGGTGAATGACGCGAAATCCGAGATCGAAAAGAGACTAACCAATTTCGAAATGAAATGAAATATTTTCCGGAGATATTAACGGGCTAAAGAATCAAGTCGATTGTTAGAATTCTGTGTGATAAATATTGGTTCAAAAACGGCCGGTAGCTAACTGGCTGTTATAAAAACTGCCTTGATATTGCCTCGATCAAACACGTAGCGATCTAGGAAGATTGCGGGTGAACAATCAATGACTGATGTTCGACAACATCTTCAACAGCTGATCGAGGATGCAGTACAGTAGGATACATCATTCTAAAGAGCTCAATATCAGCTTGGAATATAAACTATATGTTGTATAATAGAGTTAGATTTCCATCGCATGTCTGAGTCTATGTCTCTGTGCCAAGTTTGCTCTTCTTGTTTGGACTTCCAACCATCCAGGCCCACCACATGCTAGCGACAATGCTGAATCTGCAGCTAGTGGGATAAATGATATGCATGTTGGAATGGCCAAAAAAAGGCAGTATATAAGAGATTCAAACGGAAGTTGTCGCTAATTGGTGGTTGCCATACTGCGATTGACGGCATGTACGCTACATTCAACTGACTCGATACGACCGGTAAGGGCAGCTGCAATGTTACAGCCTGTGCGGTTGGTTGAATTGGTGTGAATGACCGGGTTGGCCGGATAGCTTGATTGATCTTGATGGATGGTCGGCCGACTGGCTGGCTGTCATCCTGGTTGGTTTGACAAATATAAACACTATGTGTCAATTTGGCTGACGATATCGGCTGTCGACGATGTTTATTCCTGTATTCTGACGATGGGCAGCACTGCCAGCAGCCGGTAAACGGGACATTGTGTATTGTCAGTAGAAATTGTGGCTCTATGCGTAGGCCGAAATGTCAAACATTGCACCAAAAACACCATTTATTTTCTTTTTAATCAGACAAGTGTGGGAAGCTGGATCTACACCTAGATTGTTGCTTAAAATAAATAAAGACCACACTATCGTTGACACAGTTCGACATTCTAGTCGATAGCACCTTTGTAATAATCGTGATGATGCATACTTCTAAACTGGTAATCATTGTTTAACGATTCGTCACATACAGTCCTGAAATGATAATGAAGTCAACGTGCAAAGATAAATAGCATGCATAAGTATAACCAGGTATGAGACTATGCTAACTGAGAAACGAAAAGGTAAATGATCCATCGAGGTAAATTTAAAATATATATTACCGATCTAGTGGCGAATGACAATCGCCTACTCGGCCACTACACACGGAATAATAATAATAATAATAATAATAATAATAATGATATCCGATAAGATAATTGTTTTGGCCTCAAAGCGTTTCTTTACTTGCAGAAGACTATTTGCGGTCTCTAGCGCCAGGATTACATTTCATTGGCACTTAAGTTTGTCATTGGTGCTGTAGGTATCAACAAAAATTAATGTATGTTTGAAAGATTTAGATCACTGTACCAATTTACATTTGTAATGTTTTGGATAGCTAATAATTGTATTCAACTTCTTATGTTGACTTTTCGTATTGCCTTAACAATTGTGCATTCATCATATATTTGACCAACCAGGATTCCGATTATATGTTTCTGCGTCATTATTGTTTCAAATCGTTGCATGGGTGTGGCTACCAATTCTAAAATTACGTAGCAGACCTTTAACTAAATAGCCTACTTGCACTTGATTAGACATTTTAGCTGCTTTCTGTGAATGTGACATAAGTGCACGTATGGCAACTGGTTATCATACAGTAGACAAACATCAATAGATATGAATATCTGCCTTGTCTTAAGTATACATTAGTCCTTTCACATCATGTACCATATTAATTTAACTACATGATCATTTACTTCCAGAAAACTGAAATGTAATCAAATAGCGAAAAAATCTTGAACGCTTGGATGACATTCTAGCACGATGAATTATCTAATAATTTCTCCGCTGTTTCATAACTGATAGCTGACAAATAACTCGTGCTACATTTATGAAATCTAACCAATAAATTAAAATCTGATCATTTTATAAGCAGTACATTGATATATATTATTCAGTATGAGTTGATAATAATTATAGTATATTAAACATTTTGCACTGGCACGAAACCAAACAAAATTAATTCCTACCCGACTATTGATTGATAACATAGGTTATTTATTTGTGTATTGGGTTTGTTTGATTGTGTTGGATTTTGTTTAAGTTGCTCGTTTAATGTGCAAGAGAGAGGAAACCAGTAATACGGATTTATCTAGAACTTATTCTTATCAAAAATATAATGGAAGAAATGTCGTCTTATCGACAGTCCACTTACTTTTTGAATGTATCTTTAATTTCCGGAAAAAATAAGATATACTTAAAATCGATGGCTGATTTCTTAACTAAGTCGGTTTTGTCCTCTTTAGTCATATTATTTCATGCAAAACTCAGTTGTAGTTGTTGTGCATCGGAGAATAAAAGAAAACCTTAAAAATATAGCTCATATGCGTTTATGCTTGAGTGTGTATATGTTAGTTATGAGACAAGCAGAGATAATCGATTAGACTGGGTTTGCACATTAAAGAGATCGACCGAGGGAGATACAGTGAGACCATATTGAATATATTGTCTACGTAATTAGGTCGATGGTTGTATTCAGTCGAGTATTTCAAAAGAGAAGTTTATGGGATAGAGGGAGAGACAAGTATTTAAACCTGAATTCCCTAAGTTTCTCCTCCATGAGCATTATCTAAGGTCTCCATAATTTCCATTAATATCATCATAGTTACTACCATAGAGCCATGCATATTATCAGCATAATCATTGTCGTTATCATTATAATCCTTATCATTAGTAGCATTAGAATATATTCGTGTGATTATCGTCATAATAAGTTTTATCATTATCATTATCACTGTTATGCCTATAATTATGTATCAGTTTATATATATATATATATATATATATATATATATATATATATATATATATATATATATATATATATCTGTATAAGCCAGTTGATTAACATTTAGTCAACAAAATTCTTGACATATATAATAATAGTGCTCTCTTAATTCTTCAAGTTTCCTTTCAAATCCGTGACCTAACTTATCAGGGTTGATACTAAAATTATCATTTATTTCCATACGGCATCGTACCAACCAAACAGCATGAACATTCTGAACACGTGACAGGCATTAGAGCAGGATAAATGATTTAGTAGTTCTCTACTGTTGGATTTCATGACAATGCCATTTAAAATGTTTAGTCAACGAGAAATATGTGTAACATTTCCAGATTATATCCAATAAGTTCTTGACAATTTATGTTTGAATAAGGATATCACGTTGCTCTCATTTTCTTAGTGTTGTAACTAGTTACAACGCATGAGAAACAAAACAGAGAGACAGATCCACCTCGAAATTAGTATTGTGTAAACTCTGTTAGACTCCATGTCGCATTATGTGCAATCTAATTAACCATGGACATATATATGGACAAAGTATACGTAAACCATCACTGTCGTACAATTGCTTGCTTTAAACGTATAACACTCCCAATTTTGACCTTTCTACACGAAACTTTAGATTATTTTTCGTCATAATGCATATCCACATTAACATTTCCAGGTGTAAATCTTGTAACAGAATAATCTGAGCACAGGACCCTCTAATGTGATGATGCAAGCTTAAATAATATATACGTGTTTGGACGCTATGCTTCCTCGCTTTTAGGCGGCGTCGGTTTTGCCGCTTGACTAAATATTCTTCAAAGACAGACCTCAGTTCATAATATACAAATGTCAACGATAAATGTTGTGTATGTGTGCGTGGTTTGGATATATAGCGTAGATTTAACAATGTTTTCTGTCATATCACTACGATACATGCACTGTGTCAGTTTATAGTAATGTCTAGCATTGATGCATCTTGCCGCAGACATGCATAATCATGACCCACCCAGTCACATTATCCTCACACCTAAAAAACAAGTCCTCACACTAACTTCTTAATTTTGAGTGCCTAGTGAGGCAGATCCTACATCCATTTGTTAGAAGTCTTTGGTAGTAATTGGCCTTGGATTGGAAACCGGAAGGACAAATTGTATGTATAAAAGACGTTATGAGAATTCACTAACAGTTACATAAATTTCATAGTCCTTGATAATTATATTCAATATATAAGGTCATGATTGCCAATACTGAAGCCTCCACAAAGTACTCACTAACGATAACAGTGTCCGATACGTGTTGTTGGCTCGTAGCGTTTTACTTATTTAGAAAAGATTAAATGTGGTCTCAAGCGATATAGACACGTTTGGTTTTCACACAATATGAAAACTTAATTTCATGACTGTTGCAGTAAACATAACAAAGTATGTTTTTCATTTTTAAATACATTTATAAATGTAAATTATATTTATATTGGCTTTGAATATATTTATTTTCACGGCCTTAAATGAACGTTTCGTATAATCTTATATATTTTGCAATCATTAAATATTTCACAAAACCATCATCAAGCGACATATACACGTTTGATTGATTGGTACACAATATGAAAACTTAAGTTCATGACATTTGCATTAAACATAAACAAAATTATGTTTGAAATTTTTGAATCCATATATAAATGTAAATTATATATATATATATATATATATATATATATATATATATATATATATATATATATATATATATATATTGGCATTGAATCTATTTATATTCACGGCTTTAAATGAACGTTTCGTATTCGCTAATATATATGTTGCAATTATGAAATATTTCACAAAACCAAGATCCTACCGATTAGTTTATGCATCATTGCTTCAAGTACTTGCAATGGGTGTGTCTCAGATGTAATATTACGTAGCAGAAATTTTATTGAATATCCTGCATGAACATGACTGGATAATTTTTCCGTGTCCTACATTCATTACACAAGGGCACCTAAGACGACTAATTATGATATAGTAAACAAATCGTTTAAAATAATTGCTATCTGATTAGTTTCAATTAAGATTGAATAGCCCCACACAGCAAATGATAAGACACATCCTAACAGAAGCCTAAATGTGTTTGTGATGGAGTGTGTGCGGGCGTGTGTGTGTGCGTGAGTGTTTGTGTAGTGTTACAGGGATATAGGAACAGAGAGAGAGAGGGAGAGAGAAAGTCATGCTGGTAAGAAAAAGATCGACAGAACGGATTAGAGTGAGCGTGAACTTAGCCACAGAGAGATACAAACAGACAGAGACATAGAGAGAATGGGCTAGAGTGAGTCTGATATTAAATAGAGAGATAGAGAGAAGTGGTTAGAGTGAGTGTGAAATTAGCCAGAGAGAGATAAAGGGAGAGAGAGAGAGAAGGGGTGGGGGAGGGGAGAGAGATTTAACAAACATGCATACTTTAAATTTCTCATTTTATCAAAATTTCTTCCCATATAAACTAATTTGCTTTTATCATATATCAACTATTTACTTACTAGAATCGGTTTGTAAATCGGAGTTAGTCTGAATCCCATGTAGTATCTGTGTGTGTTGATTGCGTGTTTTGTGATTAGAAAACTTACCATGTTTGCTTACACTCTCTCTCATACACATAATTCGCCTATTATCCAAATTGGGGAGTCTTTAGTCAGTTGATCTCCCCTGTTAAACCTAGCAATGACTGACTATACATTTGTTTTCTTCTCTACGTGTTGTGTCAAAACTATATGGCTTGCAATTAATAGTTTGTATATTTATTTAATTTCAAATTGCTTATTTTATAGGTTTCAATCAATATTTTTTAAATTTTTTTTCCAATTTGGATCATCTGAGCTATTTAGTACATAAGCAATGCCTATAGTTCCAGGCGGCCGATTCGTCTAAATTGCCTGATTTAACACATCACTGTTTTCGCACATCTTTCCTTAGTAATTATAGCCTCGGGTTGGGCCAAAGTGGGTATGTGAATCAGCTAGCCAGCAGCAGGGAAGATTAACAGACCATTGTTCCCAGACCAAATTAACCTTCCTACGAGAACTTTCTCCGTAGAAGCCTCAGAAAGCAAAAATAAAGCCTTCCACGAGAGCTAATTTTCGTGTAATTCAGACTTGGTGCATCAGGTAGGTATGCCAAGTGTGTTATAAAACATACCACATAAGGCAGAAATAATCCAGGTTGGGATATTTTTTTGTGTTATTGTTTTTTGTTGTCACTTTGGGGCTGCGTTTTCATGAATAAATTTGATCAAGACCGATCAAGACCGATTCGATACCGACTACGTGGATCATGCAGATTTATCGTGATGAAACCATGCGGAGTCATCTGAGCGCGGTTGAACAAATTTTTTAATTTATTCATATCCATGTCACCATTGCACCATGTCTGATGGATATTTCTCAGCGTGTGCGTGTCCACGCCGTTGAATACCGATAAAATATTACAATTATCCCTGATCACCTTCGGAATCTGCGTGTATCTCTGTGTCACGTAAATAACATCGGTATTCTTGTGTCTGCCACGCGAGAATATTCTGGCCGGGTTGGTTTGTTTATCTAGCATAACATCGTCGAAAACAACAAGATTATTAGTATCACCGTCCAAGCTTTCCACGGAAGGAGCTTCGTTGATATCTGTGATGAATTCGATTGTGCCGTCATCGGTATTGTCGCTAAATTCCTTTAGTACTTGATAACAACGCTGATCATCGACGGATGGTGCAACCAAGTACAATTTATCCCATTTTAGCCATCTCATGATCAGATTTAGCAATAATTGCGTCTTACCCGATCCTGACGGGCCAATGATTATCATTCTGATCGAATTCGGTAATGCCGCATGATGTTTTACTTGCTCGCGTCGTTTCGTGGCTGAAAAATCAATTACATTCATGTTACTAAAATACATGGATCTATATTGTGTTATGTGTCGCACGCACACAGCTACGATAAATCCAACCGAAATCGTCACACGCAACAACAGGAACGCAATTGCAGGAGAATGCGAAGTTTGTAAGACACGTAAATTTAGATTTACAAAAAAAAACTAGAACCGGAGGAGACATCGCAGCCTCCATGAAAAATCTACCTGGATTACCCTGGGCAAAATATCCCGGAGAGAAGCATCTACCAGGATACAATTACTGCGGACCTGGAACGAGGCTCGATATCAGACTCGACAAGAATAAACGACCAAAACAAGGCGAAAATCCGATAAACGCCATCGATGCAGCTTGTTAGGATCACGACCTCGCGTATTACAGCGGAGATTTACAACAAAGGCATCTTGCTGATATAAAGCTAATTCACGCATTAAACGCGATTCCCAATAAAAATTTCAAAGAGCAATTGGCATCTTGGCTGATTAAAGGCGCGATGAAAGGCAAATTAGTATTCGGCGCTGGTAAATAATATGGAAGAGATATATTATTCTCCGCGAGGATTCTGGCGAGGAAAATCAGCAATCGCCAAACTCGCCAAGGCCGCATTGGCAAAAAGATCCGTCGCTGAATCGTGGCTATCAAAACAGGCAATTTGGCAAATATATCTTCCCCCGCCTAAAAAAATACCATACGCGAGTTTCACTGTCAGCGTCCCTAATGAGGTCCATCAAGCGGACTTGATGTTTCTTCCTCACGATACCGTCGACGGCGTCACATACAAATATGTCCTGACCATCGTCGATATCGCTAGCAGGTATAAGGAGGCAGAGCCGTTATCGAATAAAACATCAACGGAAATTGCTAAGGCATTTAACGAAATTTATTCCCGATCTCCATTAACATGGCCGAATCTTCTCCAGATTGATCCAGGTCGAGAATTCATTGGCGCGGTTACCTCATTGATGAAAAAGAATAACGTTAAAATCCGTCGCGGTATTGTAGGTGTTCATCGCAATCAAGCTATCGTCGAAAGATTCAACAAAACACTCGCAGAACGATTATTCGGATATCAATTCGCGCGTGAGTTTATGCAGGATAATCGATCTCACGATTGGGTATCAAGATTGCCTCACGTAATTAACGCGTTAAATAACGAGACGACTCGAACAATATCAATGAAGCCTGCAATTGCAATTACAAAATCGAACATACCCCTAAAGCGGGATTCCACAATTCAGCCTGTACTAGGTACGGTCACAGTCAGATATTTGTACAAAGAAGGTGAAGCCGAAGGAGGAAGAAAAAGAGCAACCGACCCAACTTGGAGCGTCACAACACACAAAATATCTGCCGTAACAAGATCGTCAGGAAGACCGGCAATTTATATCCTAGATTCGTTAGCGCCACAACGCGGATTTACCAAAGAGGAATTACAAATAGTACCCGAAGATACTCAATTACCGCCAGTGTCACTAAGGTAGTTTACTCGAATTCGTCCTAGCTGAGATAACTTTCTTACTCTCGACACGGCCAAATATACCAAATTTGACCAAGATATTCTATCATCGACGATCCAAACTTGACCATCTACGGTTAATCCCTGCGATGAATGTATCGTTGTTGCGTAACCTAATTTCCATGGCGATTTTTCTGCACTCAACGCGTCATTAACAAGATTAATATCAACGAAGATAATATCATTCAAAACCAAATTTTTTTCCTCTCCGCATGGCAGAGTAACGCTGATATTTTGTCGTCGAGTATTAGCAGGCCTATAGCACAACGGTACCTGTAACGTTGGAAATTTCTCACAATGCAGCTTGAATAACATTTCCTGGATGATATCACGAATAATTTTCCTACTAGCGACAATCAAATGATCAGGACGCCACAAATTTAGAAAATCATTCATCGGAGTCTCATCGATTATTTTCCTCATGACGTCACATTGAATCTTATTCGGTTGTAATCGAATCAATTTTTTAAATTCGGTCAGTAAATTATCTGTCGATCTGTGATCAGCGTCGATTTCCTCATAATAATCAACGAAACTTCTGAGCCACTCGTAAGGAGATTCACCATCAATCGGATTAGGTTGGCCATGATCGCCGCACATTATCACGGCGGTATTTCCCCCCCCCCCCCCAGCCAAGACAGGAACGATTTTAATATATCTAAATTCACTGTGCAAATCTCGTCGAAAATTATAACCTTATTGATATATTTATCTCCCATGCGCACCGAGTCCCATGATCCACCGCTGTATTTGAAATAACTATGATACGTGCAAGAATTAACGCCACGCTGCCTTATTTCTCGCGCTAATCTATGTGTCGGAGTCAACACGATCATGTCAGAATTTGCAAATAAATTTATTACTCGCGTTGTTTTACCGCTACCGCAAGGTCCATTCAGGTAAACGAATTTACTGCGCGAAATTGGGTCAAACGCAGATGCGGCTGTCGAAGATTCTAGAATCGAAGATTCTCCAAATCTACCTCGGTGAAATTCATCGCAATCTTCAACGTCGGCGTCTTCACAATAATCTAGAATATCCTCGTTTTTTATTCTCCAAGTTCCCCATGAGCTACCGTCGGTAATTAAATTTTCCAACCTACATTGGTATCGATATAGAACGAATCTGTTGCGACTCTTACTGCGATATCAGAAAATTTGTTTATCATCGAGAGCAAATTTATACTCACATAGGCGAGCATCGATGATCGTAAATGCGTATATTGCGCTGATTCTCCATCAAGATAGCTAATCACGGTACCTAACTTTGCTCCATCAATGATAATATTCTCCCTGCTACAAAATATTCCTCGTGATACCGTATCGGCGATTATAAAATCCATCTCAGCGTCATTGATAAACAATCTAGCGTGTCGATGCTTGTGATCAACTAATCCACCCTGAGTAAATTTACCGATTATCTTTCTTCCGATATCTTTCGCGTTATCACAATCCGTCGGCAACCACACATCAGTCTGTTTCCTATACGATATAATCGCCTCACTCACCGTCAACGACACTAACATCGACGAATCTAGCATATATCTCAACAACACCGTAGGAACCCAACGACGCTGAGAGAAATGCCTGCCAAACCAAATGTAGCAAATTTTATGTAAATTTTCAGCAAATTCGAATGACGTGACACAAGCGAATCCTGTCATAACAAAATTAGGTAACGGTCCGTTAATTGCCAGCCTTGTCATTTCGCTGGTAGGATGACCGAATTTAGCAAAATACCCTGCACAATCGCCATATCCAAGAAAACTTCCAGGATAACACGCGCTCATGTCAAGGGAAATCATATCCTCGAAATCGTACCTGGTATTCCACAGTCCGCCATGGCCGTATTCGATACAGCTAAGTTGAATATCAGCGAGAAATTCGTTTCTTGTCGGCCTCCACGAGTTTTTCTCTCTAGCGGCATGAGCAGCAACGGACGAAATTGTAAAGCAATTTGTCAGTAACTGGTCGGGATTTGACGAATATTTCACCGCGAGTTTTCTCATCGATTCATGTAATATTTCGTTTCTGTAAATATCGCCACATGGCAGGATAAACTGATCGTATCTTTCCTCGCTCGAGAATAACCATATCGATATCGGATCCGATACACTTAATTTTTTAATAAATCTGAACATATCATCGGAATTATTATTCTCCGCAGAAAATTCCGTAGAATTCTCCGTAAAATTTTTCACGGAAAATTCTGTGGGATAAAATTTAACTATACGATCCCGCGGAAATATCATTACCGAATGCGACCACGCGTGGGAGTTATGATCGATAATCTCAATTGGCGCTCCTCGGGATCTATACCGCGACGAGTATAGTATCTCCCCCGATAACGTTTTCACCGTGATAGGAAATTTTAATTTTTTACTCAACACAGCCACGTCGTCCACCGATGCACCATCAGCGACGGTCCTTGCCCACGCATTAATTTTATCCAACCTCAATTGAGTCAAACCAGATCCACGTCGAGCGTTTTTCATGTGTTCGATAACACGTTCAGCCACGCAGTTTATCATCGATGATTCTTTCATCGCAGGTAGGTTTTTTATATCCGGATTGTTATTTAGCCGATAAATTCCATAAACAACAGCACTGGCTGGATACGACCTAGCATAATAAGGACCATCGATTCCCAATAACAATCCTGGTTTAGAATTTTTATCGAGAATAACGTTTTTCTTGCCGCCACGCACAGGATCTCGTTTATCGCGAATAATCCAAGTATCGTCAGGCATTTGTGCGATAAATTTTATTCCAAAAATAAATCGCTCCTCGGGATGTTCGGTTTTTATATGCTCGATTATTTTCTTAGCTCGCTCCAGGTTCATCGTAGCATCGATGGAATTTGTTTTCCAGGTCGACCAAGTGTGAACCGCTCCATCATCGAAGAACTCTTTCTTGGCTCGGTCAACCTCAGGAATAATATATTCTGCCTCATCAAGATCAAATGCATCCATTGATTATATTTTAGACAAATATCTAAATAATATGCATTGCAAATGGCTATTAATCGGTTCAACAAATTTCTGTGACAAATCCTGCAGAGGCGATTATTGCGGTGCTCACATATATGCGATTAGGCGTGGTAGTAAAGGACCACAGCGGTGCCTAGTTTGTCAAGTTGGCACGCGAGGGAAAACTCGATTGTGTCTGGCGTGTGGAGGAAAGAATTATCGGGAATTGCGGCGATATTATGAAAAAAATCTTCGTCCGTTATAACCTGCGAAGAAGATTATATTAATCGATTTCAAGCTAATAACGATTTAGACAAACAGAATATCTTATATGAATCAAAAATCAGCGATTCTGGAATCAGAGATTCTCAAATCAACAATGATACACGAATTTAAATCTCATCCAACGATTATCGGATACGAGGCGTCGTCCGATGGTGTTGTCAGAAATATCAGAACAAAGAATCATGTCGGTAATGTTTGTAATTCGGGTTATCTTATGTTTACCATCAACAAAAAAGGAAAAGAAAGAACAAAATGTTATTACAACCATAAGTTTATATTCGAATGCTTCCACGGGCCAATCAAAGTCGGTCTTGTTATTGACCACATCGATGGAAATAAATTCAACAATAAAATATCCAATCTCCGGGCGGTAACACAGAGTGAAAATTTACTTTACAGTAGTAATACCGGTGGCGGACAGCGACCAGCCAAGGCAGTCAAATCGATAAATAGAGAAACAAACGAGGAAATTGTGTTTACGTCGATGAGTGCCGCTGCAAGGTACTTTGGTATTCATCCAGCCTCGGTACGATTCGTAGCAGAAAAAATAATAAACGCGACGTTTTCTTATCGATTTGGTATATGGATCGAATTTTATTATATTCCAATAATATCAGACTCGGAACTTTAATTAAATATTACAAATTTGTATAATGAACGAGGAAAATATAAATAACATCATCGAAGCCATCGAGGATTTGAAAAATAAAAATATAAATTTATCTTCAGATTTGGACGCAGATAAAATCCGGTCCGAATTTGAAACGATCGTCCAGGGAAAACTCGAATATTGATACACGCTACCATCCGAATACAAATTCATAAAGAAAATCCAAATTGGAATGTATCAATCACTTGCGTCTGTCAGTGATGATCAAATCGAGGATTTTGTTAAATTATCGATGCTGGTAGAAAAAGTGAGATCGAGTTTATCCGACGAGTATGAGTCAAGAAAAATTACTAGCTCACGTGTTAGGCAGCTAAAAAAGCTAGTCGATGAAAACAAAACTTAAAAATCGAAGATTTTCAAAATTTCTGCCACAAAAAAAAAAAAAAAAATTAAAAAGTTTACTAATTTTTATTAATTTTCCCGATTTTTATTTATTTTTTGCCATTTTTTTCTGCGGGGTAGAACTTAAAAAATCTTCGATTATTTTGAAAATCTTGAGAATCTTCGATTCTAATTTTACGATCTCACCAGCAAATTTATACTAAGTGTTTTCCCGCGTATATCAAGTAAATTTCCATTTTGATCCGTCAGTTTGAAATTTATCCTCGACAATAGTCGATTGTGACATCGCAGGTAAAACGGATTTACTGGCTCTTTTATTATCAAAAATCCCGGAGAGGCGCTAGGTGAAAACGAATATAAGATGAATCCCTGCTGTGCCTGTTCTGACGTAGATGAATCTACATTATAACTACCTTCAACGACATCCGCGTGAAGATTAATCGCGATAACTTCCGTTATGTTAACGATACCCGGCGAGATATGCCGCCCCTGCCCGGTTGGATCATTATTGTGTTTGAAAATCGATTCTGATTGTAATTTTTTAGTCCACGCGGCATGTAATTTCGGAAATAACTCATCGATGGTATCAGTGACGGATTTTCTCATTTCATCAACGTCATAATCAGGAAATTTGAAATTTGGTAGCGTTTCCTCGGTTAATCCAAATACTGTCATGAATTTTTGTTTTTCTCTTGAATTTTTGATCAACTTGAAGCTGCTAATAGGAAGAACATAATCGGCAATTGATATATCATCAATTATCGCCCGAATGAACATATCGTGATAAAATTCAATATCATTCGCAAGTTGATTTAAAATCTTCACATGTTCGATAATTTCGCTGCATGAGCCTGATTTATTTAAGATACATTCATGAAAGGATTCCCGCAGTAAATTTAATTGTAATTTATGTTCTTGATTAAATTCGTCGATGGTTCTTCTTATCAAGATACCGTCTATGGGGGCTATTATCCTGTTAATGTTGGTAGCGTCGAAGATTTCGACATTTGGGGGAATTTTGGGAAGAGGCAACCACGAGAGAATTCTTTTGTCCCTGAAAGTAAAAGCAAGCATCGTTAAGTCAAATTTGTAGCTGTTCATGAGATTGATGGCACTGCTGATTAGAGGCTTGTGTCTGATAGTTCCGTACCATCCTTCATCGGAAATAAAATCAGATTTTTTTGGTTCCGGTTGCTATGGAGGAGCTTCTTCGTGCCAACCTGGAATAATAAAATCAGATTTTTCTGGTTTTGCCAGAGGTGCGATTTCGGGCCAACCTAGCACTATCCTAGTCGATGACTGGTAAATATCGACGACATATGGCGATTTTACTTCGATGATCGATGACAGCGTTGGTTCGTGCGCAGATATTTTTATTCCTGGCTTATCATCGCCGGTTATATTCGATATTCTACCAGTAAGTTCCTTGTTAATTTGCTCAATTTCGTAACTGCCTGTTGGTATGCCAACGACGATCCAATCGGGAGTTCCATCGGGACGGTTTTTATTGGCAAAAACAAGCGAATTGTTCGATGATAATCTACCAAATGATTTCGATCTAATATTGGGCCAACTGTTATAGACACGTAACTGTGACAGCGCAATTTCTTTAACGCTAATTGGAATTGGAAAATCGATACTAAATTCTGGCCTGGTTGAGCTTGCCGATATCAGCGTTGTTATCGGTGGTGTTGTGTTTGTCACGATTTGAGCTAGTTCCGACATTATTGATATTCATTCGTTCAATCTCAGAATAGATATTTATCATCATGGAAAATTCGAGATCGGATATAACTCCGTCGTTGAGACTTTCAGAAAGCAGCGATGATAATTTCGAATACGCCTCGTTGACCTGGGATAATTTACTCGTGTACAGGAACAATTTTTCACTCGTGCATGAGGATATTTTTTTTTGCGATAATATTAAGAACACCCGCGATTGTCGTTGTCGACGAGATTATTATCGTTGCTACGATTGGTGCGATTGTTGTCACCGCGGATAAGATTATACCTGCGCCGGCGATAATTGCGCTTACCGCGTACACAGCAACATCGATGGCAACTAATCTGCGCTGATATTTTTTTATTTTTATCTGATATTCGTCGAGGAGCTTTTTTAAAGAATCCTGCCACGAACGCGCCTGATTGTATCGGTAATCCGATGCGGTCATTTATTAGTTAACTTGTTGGAATTAATTGTGATGAAAAAACGTCACAAATATATTCGAAAATTGGATAATAAGAAATCGGAGTTGATCCTATTACGGTTCTATCCGGTGGCTCTAACTCAAATATTTCCTCGACGCCTTCTTCTTGAGTGAAAATTAAAGTTACAGGAAATTCGCCGGAGGAGTGCCATTTATTCGTCCTGGGTATTATCCTGAATTTTATCTTGGAAATAATGCTTAATCGATATACACCAGAAGTTGGCACCGTGAAGCTAAGTGTGTTATTCCACGGCTCCCATGATTTCGGAATTTGCGGTAATACAATTGGTATACTGTATTGAAATTTCTCCCGCGGCCACACAAGGATCCCGGCGGGAAAACGTTTTATTTTATCAATTACATCTGGTGATATTTTTATCGTTTTTACGTCAATCTCGTTAATTTTTGTGGCTGCGTCAAGAAGTTTCGCGTTCAAATCCCGAATTTCTCCGTCGTACAACGATACATCGACCTTTTGACGCGCCAAATCACGTATCGCGGAAATTTCCTCGTTGATTTTGATAATATCCTCGTTGATTTTTCTTGTTTTCTCGTCAAGGTAATGGTGCGATGTTTTATCGCTTTTCTGACTCATTACGGTATTTATCTCGGTAATATCGGCGAAAATGTTAGTAATATCCTTGTTGATTTTTCCTACCTTCTCGCTGAGATCGTCGTGCGATGCTTGATCGGCTTTTTTCTTTGCTAGCTCATGCGCGGCGGAGAAATTATCGCCGGATGTTTTTATATCATCCTCAAATTTTTTACTAAATTTAGCTAAGGCATAGTCAAGTTTTTTAAGATCGTTATTTAACCTGTTAAGTCTTTTTGTCACTCTGTCCTGAAGATCGTCGTGTAATGCTTTATCGGCCTTCAGAAGCAACGTTGCTGATAATTCGCTATCTCTTCGTTCCGTATCCGCGATATCAGCCTTCAGGGATAACTTCGCTACAAGATCGGCGATATCAGCGATGGATTTTGATACCGATTCTGATAGGCGAGTAAAATGATCAATATGATCGTTATATTCGTCCCGTTTGATTATATCGGTTATTCTTACGTTGCTTGTTTGTAATCTTCCTTCTTTGTTCTGAAAAATGGCAACTTCGTCAGGATCGATCTTTGACAGCGATAGAAGATTATTAATATCCTCCCTGGTGGCGAATTTTGATAGATTGACGTCGGCTACTTCCTTCTTCCTGTAGAGGAATCTTCCGTAAATATCAACCATGATACTTATTTACGGCATATTCAAATACGATTCTGTGATATGGACCGGATGATTTTGAAATCGCATCAAGGACATTAATTGATTCAGGACCACATATTGGTGGATCCATTAACGTCTGCGTCGGAAGTGTCGAATACCAAATCGGAATATTTAACTTTGACACGTAATTGATAAGTTCTTTTGGTGGAGCTAGTCCGTATGAGTCAAAATAAACAACTTCGCGAGGATTAATCGCGTAGGCAACCCAATGTGTACCAGGGCCAGTATTTGAATCGAGATTTATTATTCCCGTCTCGGTGGAATTTGGTTTTCCTGGTAGTTGATCCCGCATAAATACGCCTCTGAAAAATTTTATTTTTTTATTTTTTGCTTCGCTGAATAAATCTAAATTTGAATAGGGCGTGCTAATCTCAGACCGGATCCGTACGGAGGGGATCGTGCCAATCTCAGGCCGGATCCGTACTGGGGTCGTCTTAGATAAAGGCCGCTTCCTTTTTTTTACCGTATCGCCCTCCTATTTTTTCTAGTAGTTTTTTGCCTGCGTATCCAGCCGCGCTTGATGCTAGACCGGTTGCTATCGACGGAGCAATTGCGGCTAATAATCCAGGAATAGCGGCTAGTAGAGGGAACAATCCGCCTGTTTTGACCATATCTTTGATATACTAAGATTCACATGAACACCGGAATTTGCTGATTTGGCTTTGGTAAAGCGTCCATGCTGATTCTTAGTTAGCGATAGTTTGTTAGGCCCGCCCTGAATTTGATCATTTTTCAGGGTTAATTTCACGCTGCATCGCTTTGCTGTCGCTGTTTGGAGTTTTTTTTATCTGACCCGGGGTCAGAGTTACGCTGACGTGTTCGTATGGCATATTAATATCGTTTTAATCTAAATTTAGAAATCTTCGATGTTACATTTTCTCGACAGGCGCGTCGATGACTCTCATTCTGCCACTAATTCCTTCCAGGATCATCGTTCTATCGCTGAGAATCACCGCGATTGCTTTATATAAATTACCTCCCGTGTTAATTCTAGCTTTGAAATGGATATCAACGACGGATTGTTTTACTAAATCAAGATGATCCAGGGAAAAATAGTAGATAGGATAAAGTTTATTAAAATCCAGCTGTGATATTTGCAATCCGGTATCGATATTTTGATCGCGACCCATGAAACACAACAAGCGATCATACGCGCGAGCCGTAGAATGATTTTCAAAATTAATTGATATTTCCTCGGATGGTTCTTGTTGGCCATTTACTCTCAGCGACACATTTGTTGCTCCAATGTGATCAAATATCATGTGACTGTATAATTGATGATATCTTTCGGTACGCAAAAAAGCGATAAAGATATGCCTAGGTGCAGAGGTACCTTGCTGCGATGCAATACACCAGGTAAAATCACCATTAATATCGGTATTTGTGGAATCTGTTGTTGTTGTCAGCCACGACATAACAGATTTACCACCTTGGTTCATAAATGATAATAATTTTTCTTCCTCAATTATTGATGGAGTTATCGCTGGCATCCACAAGGTAAATTTAGTTAATCTTACTATACCGTTATTATTCGCGGCATCATTGGGACCTATCACGCCAGTAGCGTAATCGACAGCACCTTCTCGCCAGATAGCATCGTCGCTATTTCCCTTTCTGACAAACGTTACGGTATGTTTTGCTCCGTAGATAATTTTCCTGAAATGTCTGCAAAATCCGAATATATGGGATAGGGGAATAGCACAAGAGAATCTTCTGCGATCTGGTGTTAGCATAGACTTTCGCGTGGCAAATCCGAGATTATAATCAGGATAAGGTTTAATGATCATATCTTCGATAGCAGCGGCTCCAGGAGGAGCGGCGCGATCGTTGGGTTGTCTAATATTGAACGGCCTACTTTCGGGACGATTAGAATTATCTTTGGCGAACATCATGCTAGGACCAGCTGATCTAGTAAAATCATCCGAGTATCTAGCTAGACCTATAATCGTTGTTGCTAAATCAACATCGTTGGTAATCGATTCAATTTCTCTTCCATCGATCATATAAGTGGCGCTTTTGAATAATGCCATAATGCCGTTGTTAACAAATCCGACTCTAAAATCTGCTGCATAAGCGGTATTATCCGTTTTAACAACTTCCCCGACAACTTCGATATATGCCTCAGATGGGAGAAAATATCTTGTCGTATCGTGAACTTGAATTTCCAAGCGATTAGGCGTGTTTGGTTCAACTGCGTCGTACGAGTAATACTGGAAATCACGCACGGATGTGTCCTTGCCTACAGGTTCGTCCATGTCGAATACCTCATTTGACACTTGTGCGAACATTTATTATTAAAATTATCGTCTAAAACGAAGACCGCTACCTGATATGAAACTTGTATTTGCAACTTCCTTTGCTAGATCATTTATTTTTTTATTTGCTGCGTCATTTATAACTTTACTGACATCGGTAGGCATTTCGCTGGTACTAGGTAATTTGACAGGCTGATTTTTTTTACGCATTAAGTTTGATATTTTGCTTTTAACAACATCGAAGCCTTTACTGGCCAAATTACCAACACCAGAGATGACAGTCTCGCCGATCTTTCCTATTGCTTTTGACGCAATTTGCTTAGCTGTAGGTCCGATTTTAGGGACTACCCTTGTAACGAGACTTCCAACGATGTCGCCAAATCCGTTGCCGTGGATATATTTGTATACTGGCAATCGAGAATTAGCCACGCGGACCTGTCTAGGTCTGCGTTGATGTTTGTGAACGATCATGTTATCTAAATGTGGTTGTTTTAATCGATAAGCTCGTCGACGAGTTCTTTGTAAATGTAGGAATTAATAACACCACCGCGGAATAATCGCTTGCAAATATCGGAGGCTTCGTTGATTATTTCGGAGGAATTGTTTCCAGCTCGTTTTCCCACGATTAATATTTCAAGGCGAGATACGTCGTTGACAACACTGTCAGGGCAAATGGTATATCCGCTTCCTGTTTTTTCTTCCGGCAATAGTTCACTGTGCAACGATGCTATTATATCCTCCTCTTCTGGTTCTTTTATTTTTCGAGAAATTTTTTGTAATCCGGATTATTAAGATCGACTTTTCTTCTTTTTGTGACAAAATATACCGCGGGAATCCAACTATCTTCGGTATATTTATTGATACTTCCGGGAGATAAATATCTATCTCTTTCTTCGAAACCAAATTTGGCAACGTTGATTAGATTATCCTCGTTTTTATCAAGATACCTGACGGCATCCGCAGTAAAATGTGCGTAGGGCATAGATCCATCGATATTGGATTTCCCCCTTGTGGGAGAAAATACCGGAGATGTATCGATGGATTTTATTTTTGGTCTTGCACCTAATTCCAGAGGTTGATTTTCTTTTTGTGGTTTCTCCGAAGATTTTGTTGGAGGTATTCCCCTATTATACAAAAATCTTGAACGTGCAGATTCCAAGAATCGAGTATAAATCGGGTCAGCCTTCTTCGCCTGGGATAAACCAAATCTAGCTCGGAATAGCGTATTATACCAAATATCTCGTTTATTATTTTTTTTAATCCTTCGGGTGTTAAATAAACTTGCTTACTGCTAAAAGAATCTTCCGCGAACATAGCAAACATATAAATATCATCATTACCAAATTTTCTAAATTCATCAAATTGCTTTTTCATCGCATTCCAACCGCTATTGGTAAAATTTTCTATTAATTTCTCGTAAGGATTTTTCTTTTGACCTTCTTCTTCTTCTTCTTCTTCTTCCAATTTCTCTACTTGCCGCGGTTCTTGTGGCGCTTGTACTATCCGATTAGGCAATATTCGAATTTGTTCCTCAATGTTTCTCAACACGGGAAGAATTCCGCGTTTTCTGATATCCGGATCTTTCACATCACCAAGTAAGACTCGTTCGGTTGATTCGGTAACTGGCTTTAATAATTTCGACGATAATTCGGTAAATCCCTGCTCTGCGTCCTCGTATTCACGTAAATTTATCTTAAATAATTCCTTTGTGGGAATAAGTTTCTTTATTGCCGCTAATTGTTCTCGCGCTAATCTAGCAGAATGTGGTTCTCCAACTGTACTAGTACTCGAACTCATGTTATTTTTAATTATATTATTTTAATGTGACGTAAAATGGACCAAAACAACCCCCAGTGGCAACAAAAAACAATAACACAAAAAAATATCCCAACCTGGATTATTTCTGCCTTATGTGGTATGTTTTATAACACACTTGGCATACCTACCTGATGCACCAAGTCTGAAATACACGAAAATTAGCTCTCGTGGAAGGCTTTATTTTTGCTTTCTGAGGCTTCTACGGAGAAAGTTCTCGTAGGAAGGTTAATTTGGTCTGGGAACAATGGTCTGTTAATCTTCCCTGCTGCTGCTAGCCAGCAAATCATATGGGTTGGTTGTTTCTAGCGTGTTTTTCCGTGTTCTTTCAACACTCTGTATACTGGCCGCCATGAATAGCCAATCATGTGTTGAAAAATGGCGCTAAACCCAAATATAACAAAAACAGCATGTATAACCTAACACTGCACTGTCGCGCGAGGTGTACGCGAATAATTAGTGTACAAAACTGTTTTACGTAACTCGCGTCTGTCAGCGTTTTTGCGTTTACAAGTATATCCCAGCAAAATACTTTGCACAAAATAATTGGAATATATAGATTTTATATATTCCAGTAAACTTGATCGTTGCATGAAAGATGAATCTTAACTGACCTTATAGTGTTGTTTGTGGAAAATAAGTTATAATGAATACGATAAGTGAAAAAAAAAAAAGAAATCAAATATTCATACCTTTTATTTATTGGTGATTCTATTACATTGTTTATATAAATGTATGTTAATGTACATTCATCACAGGGCATTGTTTTAAGGCGTGCAATGCTCTTTCAGTTTGTTAATTTAAGTTTCCGTTTCATTAGTTACTTGTGCATATTATAATCTATTCCCGTTCTTGCCAGTTACTTCTTGTTTCGTTTTTCTTTCTGCTATTTAAATTATAATAAATGGCTACATTATTATATGAATTTCCTACTCATCACGTGAATATCACGTAATGTCACATCGATCCCACTTGTTTGGTTTCTTTTTATCAGATATATTGAATTATATATAAACTTTGCTACAGTCTGCTCAGTCGAATTAAAATCACAACTCACCACAGATACATTTATATATTGTTTTTGTATTATATTTCATTATCTATACATTCATTATTCCTTCATAATAGTATTGCAACTGTGCCTTTCTTCATTCTTCGACATGTAACAATGGGCGGTTGCATTTTATGTTACCGTTTACGAACTGTTTTCTTCTGCAGAGTCAAATCTCGAGGCGAAAACCGTCGTATCAGTGACTTTAAATTACAATGCACGCAAATACTTGTTCGAATATTTCACATGGGATTAGAATCGGACTCTTCCAAGAGACCATTTTAACTGTTCTTAGTAAGAAAAGGTAGAAATGCAATGTTCTTTTATTATTTATCAATCTTCGTTTTACATTGGGTGCATATACAATTTAACATAAATCATTGTTTCCAAATCCTGTGTTCACAAATTTGTTCATTTGTACATTATGGCTATTTCCAGTTCTTACATTATCCGAGAACATTGAGCTGAATCCTGGTCCAACATCGGTATCAGATACTGATTTATTCTGAGTAGAATCGATGTCCAATATCGGGATCAGATTCGGATTCGAACTGAACTGTAACTTGGTCCAATATCGATTCAGATTCATTTTTTTGGTTGTTTTTGTAGAGTTTAACGCCATTTTTCAGCACACGATAGGTTATACATGGCGGCCAGTATAAATGGTGGAGGAAGAACCCGGGAAAACCCCGGGAAGAACCATCGACCGACGAGAAGCTACTGGCTAGCTTTCTCACATGCCGACATTGGCTGTATCCTAGACTCGAACCTACGCAGACAGAGGTGAGATGGCAATGATCCGTTACGGAGTTCGCTTTAGACCACTCGGCCACTCGGGGCCCCGATTCAGATTACTAAAGCCAAAACAATTAGCTTACATTATGAACAGATGTTATGTTGTATTTTATACATTTAACACTTGTATATGTCCGCTATACATTAAATTTCGTCATTACAGTGTTTGATAATATTGACCTCAGTGCACTTACAAGGACTCATCTAAATGACATTATTACTGATGATGACCTTTCATGCAAAACTCTGTTATATTTGGTGCAAAGTATATTTACCAGTCCCACACAGTAAAAGAATGAAAACCAGAACAATATTGCCCATAGGTATGCATGCTTGAGTATGTGTGATATTTATGAGAGCGAGAGAGAATGTGTTAGACTGGATGTGCACATTTGAGAGATCAAGTAAAGGGGATAGAGATGAATCATGTTCAATGTTTGTGTAATTATGAAGCGGTGAGTATTTTCAGGCAATTGTTTCAAGACAGAGAGAGGGAGGGGAAAGAGAGAGATAAGTGTACATATTATTTACGTTCTTATCATAATCATGAGTCAGTATAACCATGCATAGTATCATTATCAGCACAGTCCGTATCATTAGTATACTTATCATCATTCTCATTACAACGTGTGAGTATGAATATCATCATTATCAGTATTATCATTATCAGTATCACTGTCATGACTATTTAGTATCGGTATGATTTATGATTAGGCTTAGTATGTATTTTGATTATTACTTTTATAATGGTTTCGTATCACCCTCAGTGTTCTCATATTATTTGCCAATATTATTTCTCACCATCTGCATTTATCTTACTATACTTTGCATATAGTTTGGTCCTACCTGTAGGAATCGCAGTCTCGGACTTTCTAGGCTCTCTCTCTCTCTCTCTCTCTCTCTCGTTTGAGCTCACTGTCCGTTATTACTAATGGGAATGGCTCCTTTGCATCGCTTAAGATTCAATGCAACAATATTCATCTATTGAAAAGGTTCCTAAACAATTAGCCGAACGCGTGTCAGAAAACATGAAACATGATGTCGATTTTGTATAAGATAATGCATGTTTATAGGACAGGACAGTTCCGTTTACTCTGGAAGTTGGACAAACCACATAGATGGGAAGAACCAACACAGTTAATGCAAAGTGTGTGACATTAGCTACACGTAATATACTGCGAAGCCATATAAAGATATTCTAAGGTGAGAGTTAGTATGCGTCCTAACGAAAAAGACATTGACTGATATTTGTACATATTTTAGCATATATGTAGATCGAACGCAAAAAGCATTATGAATGCCCAGGTACAGTGTAGAAAGATGAAACACATCTGACAAAGGAAATAATCCTAACACTTTGCAAATCCCAGCTACAGCAAAACTTGGTAATGGGCAGGTTGTTGTAAAACCACATAAATAAGTAGTTTGTTTTATTCCAAAAACTAAAGAATATTTTTGAACGAAAAGAGCAACACCATATCAACATATATCAAATATTCGGGAAAAACCCCAGAAAAAAAATCAGGTTCTAGACATATGCATAATTCATTAACATAACTAAAACTATGCAAGATTTTCAAATACGTCTTGTCGAAGAACAATATATAGGACCAGTAATATAAGAGATAAATTGGATAAAGATAGAGATATCATCCCAAAAAACTATATTTCTTAATGAAACATTTGATGAAAATGCCTTTATGGAAATTAAAATGTCGTCAAGTTCAAGGTCGAAGAATAAACTACCAAATGTACAAGAACCAAGTGCATTGGAAGCATGCTACCCTGACAAAATACCAATATTGAACAACACGAAAACATGTATATTATCTCTTTGCCACAGTGGGATCATAATGATGAATAGTGATGAATTTCATGACGATAGCGAAGAAATGCAATCAAGTCAAAAACAAAATGATTGCCATATAGTTCCATACGGACCAGAAAGTAAATATGAAACTGACGATGAATAAATGAACTGAGGCTAAATTGCATCAAAAACTTGGAAAACAAGTCATATCACAAATAGTTACTCTTCTATATATATATATATATATATATATATATATATATATATATATATATATATATATATATATATATATATTAGAAGTGCGTGATATGTAGTGTAAAATATGCAATATCATGTTATCCTGAATATTGTTTTTCGCAGTATTTCTGTGCTCTTCTTTAAAAGGACATCTTTGAAGTTGTTTTAAGTATTGCGATTTAAATGATGTTCAAAAGAAAGATAACAAATCAGCGAGATTGCACATCATAGTCGATGGATTATTTTATTCAAAAAGGGTCTATTTTATAAACAATATTTAATTTTTGAGCGCAAGTTGTCTGGAAGCGTCAAGTTGTCATATGTCATTCATGCGCAAAAACTGATATATATATATATATATATATATATATATATATATATATATATATATATATATATATATATATATATAATTCATATGCGAAAATTCACAATGATGCGCAAACGTATATACACACACACACACACATATATATATGTGTGTGTGTGTGTGTGTGTATGTGTGTGTGTGAGTGTGTGTTTTAGTGTGAGTGTGTGTGTGTGTGTGTGTGTGTGTGTGTGTGTATCTGTGTGTTTGAGATGTATTGTTACATAATTAAGAACACATCCTTGGCTGTACACAACCTGACTCGGACAGCTAATAAATCCTTACCGAACTGGGATTGTTATTTAAAAATGAATTATTCAAATAGCATATTAAAAGAGTCAAATTGTGCTGTCGTTCGCGTGCAGTTTCATTTGGAAGGGGTCTATTTCATTTTAGAAAAGATGCTTCGCATTACTCATCCAAGCATTTTCCTTTTTTCAAGACATGGTGTACAATAGGAAATACCAATTTATAATCATGTAAATGTATTTTCTTTCTGATGACGTGTTTGCGTGTGTATGTCGTGAGATAGGTCTGATGTTATATCCAGTCGTTGATACGGCGTTTTGAAAACATAAAGAAGTGACTTATAAGTGTGCCTCGTGTGTTTGTGTGTTTATGTGTGTGTGTGTGCTTAGGTGTGTGTGTTTTTATTTTTGGACTTTTAACATACCATTAAGAATTTTTCATTCATATCGCTACGATGGCTGCAATGTGGTAGTTTATAGTGATGGATCGCACTAGGGGGATCATGCCACATACACATAGCATCATGACCGACCCATTCGATTTTCCTGACACCAGTTCGACCAGCCCTAACAATTACATTGTAATGCTGAGCGCCTAGTGAGGCAGCTGTTTGTACCAGTTTTGTAAGTATTTGGTATGACTCTTCTGTGGTTCGAATTCGCGAAATTCAGCATCCGAGGCGGACGTTCTAACCTATTAGACCAACGCTGATTATAAATGACGTTTAATACTTGTCAGTTAGCAAGTAATTACGCAGATACACAAAGAGACATACAAATATAGAAATAGGTGAATGTCATGAAAGACAGACAGAAACATGTAAATCAAGGCATTTGATAAATATACATGAATGACTATTTGTTAATCCCCTTTGATAGGTATCAACCTTTGCACAAACTAAAATTCATAGGTATATCTGAAGTTTTTAAGAACAGAAAAATAGCCTTGAGAATTCGCTTGTGTTTGAACCGACATTTGTATCATTGATATTTTGCGTATTTTCGTCTGAACTCATAATCATCAAAGTAAATGTTGCATGGATGCAGCCAATGATGTAAACTCCGTATGATAAAACTGAGAGAAAAGAAAAGAAAGAATTTCATACAAAAGTAAATGTGCATTATATATTTAAACCATTTTAGATCAAACGGTTAGTGTATATAAATTAGAGGCATAAATACAGATCGAAGTGTTGATTATAGTTTAATATGAAGACACTAATATCTACAAAGACGGGTTGTATGACAACGTTGGAATCTAAGGGTTTTCAACGTTTCTGTAATCTACGATTGACAGACTGATTAAATGATGGAGACGTTTATTTTTTTAAATTAAAGAAAATATGATTATCAATTTAAATTTTTTCATTTGATATATTTTGATTTTTAATGTATTATTATACCACATGTAGAATGTTGTTATCGTAAATCATAGCGGGATCACATGAAAGAAGCGCTAAGTCTTTCATTCTGCACAATTCAAAACAAACATAATGCACTTATGCAAAAGATGTATGACCTAACACGTCGTGTGATTCTGAAGCAATCATCAATATTCCGTTTGAGTTCAGTTGAATGTAAACTCTATGTACGCAAGATTTAGCCACTAATGAACAGATACACATATTTGGAGTATTCTAGGATATGTTAAAGTCTTTTTCAAAGTTAGTGTTTTGCAAGGAAGAAATAAGAAACGAAATTCTTTTATGCAGCAGATACAAATTTATTTAAAAAAGTGAAGCAGATACATGCATAGATTAACGAAAGTATAACAAATTATTCTTCCAAATACCGTCCAATCCATAAGGTAAAACGACAAACAATGCAGCACAGTATGAACTCAGTAATTTTACAGAGAGATCTACCTTTTCTTTGTTTGCACTGTATACCGGTAAGTGATTTTGGGAAAATAGGACAAAGGGCTATAGTTGCAGAGAATTGCTTGTTTGCAATGAACGTTCGTCAAACAAGCATCCTATAACTCTCTCTTGTTAAAGAAGGGGAGTTTTACCTGGTACCATACAAATCATGAGGCGTACACTTTGCTTGAAGCTACATGACGATGCACCCCCGTTTAATTTGATCATTTAATATGGTTGAGTAAAATAGAAAAATAAAAATATCTCTCTCCTGTGATTATGAATGTGATGCCATAGCGGCCGTTGAATATTCAAAACTGTCATCATAAGGGATCCCGGGTTAGTAATGTGACTGATCGTGTAGTTTTGAGACATATAAAGCAACTTTGTGCTAATGTTCTATATTATTTATTTGAACGTCTTGATAAAATTGTCATCCAGCTGTTCACTGCAACTTTTATTTACAACAGATCAACCGTCTATCAATCACAATTTACTAGATATCATAATGAAAAGAATATGCTTTTTATATATTGTCTGATTTGTATTACAAAAAGAAGAACGAAACCAGTCTATCACGCAGCTCAGTCTAATGTGGAATAAGATTATTGAACCTGCTAAAGGTGATAATATCCTATTCGGGTTGGATAATATTTGCTTATTGATCATTGAAATCAAGATTGAATATATGTGGCATGAGATCTACTAAAGCATAATTTCTCCAAGAAGATTTTTGATAGTTAACACAATCCAATGAATGCCTACGATGGGAATGCATAGGTAGATAACATTCAGCATAAACTATTTTCTTACCGTGCCTGTCAAATAAAGTTTCGACTAACAGCGCAGTCTACATTATTCCACATGCTACTCCAGGCCCAAACAACTTCTACACAGTTTTTATTTTTGAAGTTGGGCTCTCCCGGTTGCCATATGGTTAATGAAAACGCGACACAAGCCCCATTTGTCCGCATCCATCGCCATACCCCGCTCTGCAACATATCCGAACCATCCACCCAGTAACCTTCGTTGGAAATGATACCTATCAAAAAACGCCCGCAAAATGTTTTTGTTTCTTTGGAAATTAATCTGGCATTAAACATGTTTGATCATTCTTCTAGGTTTAATTTTTTTTTTATTATACCTACAGGAATATTAGATAAAACTCAAAATACCTTTGAAAGGACTGAAGCTCTACGGGCTCAAAAGGATTTCTCGAAATCCCCCCCCCCAAACTAATTTCTTCTTTTAAGATGCTAAGTGTGGAAACCATTACCAATCTTCTAATACTATAAGAAGATTTTCAATATTGCTTTATTGTCGCCCTCATCAGTTGTAAGATGTGTACCATAATATCTAGGGGCAACAAGAAATGATGATGAGTAGATTACAGGAGACCTTTGTCAATATGAAATCTTTTTTCAGAGGTAGTCGTGCTACTATTTTCAAGATGGCTGTCATGGTTGACACATTGGATTGAGATAGGTATCATTTTCATAAATTGCTAATCAGACACCAGACAATATGTTTTGCAATTTTGTAGCAGTAGACGTTCAAGATGGCTGCAGCTGCGACTATATTGGATCCCTTGCATGATGTGTTGGGATACGATCATGTTCAAGATGGCTACAGTTGCGACAATATTGGACGTCCGCGCAGCACCATTTTCATGCTTATCCAAAACAGCTTTGTAATGAGTGACTGTGTAAAGTAAAATGTTTAGAAAGAGCTTCGTAAACATGGGAACGTTTGCTAAAGGGTGCATGGACGACAGTAATATGTCAGCATGTAAGCTCTTCGGTTACGCATAAAAACACAACACTTTATCGCTTGTTCCGTGTCTTAAAAAAATCCTCCATTTATTCGATATGAATTTTTCTTGATTCCTACTTTACCGAAATATAACAAACTTGCAAAGTGGAATTTACGAGATTTAGAATTACTCTATTTTATTTTCACTCGATAAAGTTGGATATTTGAATCCATGTTGAAAACTCGATTAAAACAGATATTTCTGAAGTATTATATCGCTCTGCATAATAAGTAATTGATTACTATCTTATGACACTAAATCTACCCGAATGGCAATACCGGGGAAGATCACGTTCTTTGCAATTATCGATAACAAAAAAATGGGTACAGTCAGATGGAAAATGTAATGTAATAAATCTAATTGCAGAAATATTTCCTGTGAAACAATTTATAAATAACTGCATGTGTTGTATGAAAGTCGAAAAGAATTGTGAGTCCACACCGCAATATATCTAGTATATCAAGAAAATATATTTTTAGTCCATGATGTTTGTAAACGAGCCCAGCAATTATGGTCTGAACACTCACACTAGTAATTTTTGTAAGGTCGGTTCCAACAACTTGACAGTATTCCTAAAAATAAAACAACACATTTATGGGGAAAATGATGTGTTTTTATCCGATCCTGTCAACTGGACTTTGAACTTTTTATTACTGTCATTTTTGTTTTTAATTTATTTATTTTATTTATGCATTTATTTATTTATTTTATATAAACGGTGAGTCCATGGCGTTCCAACCTTGGCGCAGTTTAAACACGTGGTCTTTTAAAGACGATACCATGGAGTATGTTGGAATACATGCTTAAATATGGCTGTAAATGAAAACAAGACATCCCTCTATTATCTGGACCGCATGCTAATTTCTCGATTTTACATTGAGATGGAATGAACAGTTATACAACAAAAAAAGACGGCAGCAGAGCAAAATACTAATGAAATGACTAATTTCTGTGAGAACGCTAATTAATATGATAGATGTATAGCATAAAATAATCTGAACCTGCCTAATATGAATATAATATTGTGTTTAAGGTAAAAATCACACCGCAAGGGAAAATCTTGGTGTTGTACCACTGCATAGCATATTTATATTATAATTTTGTGGCATTCACTAATTGAAACAAAAATGAATTCTCACAACGAAAACAATATTGCATCATAATCATTACTTTCATTACATCGGCCATTATGCTAATTTGCATGGATACTAAACTCTAACGAGAGAAATAAACTTTTGTAACTCAACAAACATGGGTTGCTCGTGTAAACTAATAATTCAAAGACATGATCTACTAGTCTCAATGTAATTTCCCAGTGAAATTTACAGGCTGAAACATACTTAAATCCATAATTATCAGATAATTTATTTGGACACATTTGAGTTTGAAACTAAAACGACCAAAATCCTTTGTATCTCGAAATTATATTCCTTGAACCCACACACTAAATTCAATCAAAATAATTATTCCTTAATAATATGAAAATCATTAAGCATTATACATTCTTAGATTAATATTGTATCTAATTAAAAATTTCTATATTTAACTTTCATATTCCTGTTCAATATCTCATATATGTTAAACAACACAATATTACTTGCATCCATGTCCGTGTACAATTTAAGTTTAAAGGACTGTATGATTTTGTTGTCAGTTATTTGTACATGTATTAGTTTTACAGTTATTAGAGCATAAGTATATGAGGAAGATATTTTCATCGAATTCATTTGAATATTTATCTTCTTCGTTTCGCTCTTTGTCATAATCAATATGCTTCACATAGATATTGCCTTATCAGTTCTCTGTCAACACGTTTTTATTTCCGTTCTTTTTGGTGATACTCAACGTGTTATTTGCTGTAAAATTCAATAAATAAGTTTTAATTTTGTCTTGGGCCAAATATACATTAGAACAATTCCAGATAAACAAGTCTGAAACTCCAGCAATATGTTTGTCAGAAAGAGCCATTACACATCTGGGAAACATTTCACATGCTTACTCAGGAAAGGAAATTATATTTTGTGGACTTGCGTAGAATTCAACTCGAATAGAATTTCTATCCTAACAGCAAGGTCTAACAATGAAATGCATGTACATTATACATTTGTGTAACAGATTAAAACAAATTCACGTTTTTTTCTTCTTAATCTTAATTTGTAACAACGTTGCACGTGGTCTGAATATCAGTCAAAGTATGCCATTTAGCCACAATGCTGCCATACGTTACATGTATTAAAACGTGCGATTAGAAGAGCATATATATGATTATATTTGTAATATCATAAATTAGATTGTAATAACTAAATATTTTGTAAAAATGATTTTTGAATTATTTGGTCATGAGAAATGAAACCACATTGTTAATATAATTCAATTCGTATCACGCTTAACACGAGAACTTTCGTAAGTTTCTTCTGAGTGATAACAAAGAAGAAAAATAAAGTTTATTATAGAATACTTTATTTGTCCATCTTATTCTCTATCGACGCTGGTAACACATACAGATTCCGACTCATTGAATTAAACTTGTCATATCCCACAAAATAACAATAACCTCTGGTAAAGCTGAACGTGCATGCGAAGTAATAAACAATACGTATATCCTCGCGCAAGTTCTGTTCTGATAGAAAGAGATTCGTTCTTTATCCAACAGTTTATCTCGAACATATATTGAAGCCGAAATAAACAGTGTCAGTGATCGAGTCATACCTATACGTTCCCATGTTCTTTCTCCATTTCCTGTGTATTCGAGGAAAAAGTAGTCATCCATAACATATAGGTTTTTTTTAAGTAAATTTATTGTATTGTATTGTATCTTTGTGATTTGTTTATCTCGCTCCCCAGAACGCTTTTTCTCTATCTTTCTCTCTCTCTCTCTCTCTCTCTCTCTCTCTCTCTCTCTCTCTCTCTCTCTCTCTCTTGTACTGCAGATTATTGTGTCACTAATTAATTAGCAAAAAACTGGTAATTATATAGTTAACATTATCCAGCCTCTTCGAAATCGTAACCAATACCATGAAGCATCATAGACTCCGCAAAGTCTTTATCAACATGTCTTTATTTTTATTTTTATCTTTAAAAATGTTTCAAACAACATAAATTTGAAGCAATATTTCAACAAAAAACATCTTTGAAAATCTTTCAAGTAACTTACATGACGCTAAATATGAGCACCGTCAGATTCCCAAGTAACCTTTTTGGAATGCTGAAAGCATTATGGGCCTTTCTCCCCATTCATTCCCTATTTTAAATTAAGAATTGGAACCTAAGTTACTCAGAAAGCTTTAGAATCGTAATTATTTACCTTGGCTTCCAGCCAGCTATCCGGAAAACAGCCATGAGTTTGAAGCATCGATCTCCATGCAATGCTAACGCTTCTGTACATCCACCATCTTGATCTACATAGCCATCTGCAAAATACAAAACATTCGTTGAACTTGGAAATTATCTTTTCATTAATGTGAACATTCTTCACTTTCCTTTATTCTGTTCGCACGATTTTCCTTTTTGCTTCTTAGTCTTTCGCATTGTGACACTATGTCTAAAGATAAATAAGAAATAAAAAATAATTATATTATAAATAAAATTAAAAGCTAAACATACCAACATGTTGAGTGAAAAGAATGGCTACAGTAATGAATATCGATAATAAATTAATTATGTAAATGAAAGAGGTTTTTGCATGAATCTTTGCTTTCAAAGTGAATCAAAATTAATAGAAATAAATGCATTTATAATTGTTGGCTTTATGACGGAATGATAGTCTCTCTAGACTAATATCTTTAATATTTAATTGGTTTGTATATTAAGCAAATCCTCATTAAAAATTGTGAAAAAAATATTGTTGTACATTCAAACATATGCTGAAAAAACTTCTGGATATTGACTGCATTTCTATATTAACTTTCGAAAAAACATCCATCTAAAAATAATTCAGCAATACATAGGCAGGATGTTCATCGAAATGATAACTGACACACCAACTCCATATATTGTATATTGGAGAAGACGTAAACATATTTTACATTTGTTTTATATATGAATAAATGTATAACATCCGATGAAAAGTTGTCAGTATTAGGTTTGTTTCGTACCGTAGTCGTTTTAATAGTTTTGATGGATATAAAATATCTTATAATTTATAAGGAAATAGTTTTACCTGATAGTAAAAATATGTATACATATATGTGTGTGTGTGTGTGCACGTCTCAAAGATATAAATCCATTAGACTTTATTAACTTTCCACATCCACAATACATATATCGATTCTGATTGATAATACGTTAGGAGTTTAGGTCATAAACTGAGCAACAGAAAAAAAGTGAAACCCATTGTATAAGTCAACATCAACAAACAATTGTACTATATATAAGTACAAAGTGATAATTTAAGAGACACTTATAATAATGTTACTTAAATCCCAATTAATCCCAAATATATATCACAAATATAAAAAGGTGAAATTCAAAGGTATAGCAATTTATTACAATTAAATATTCAGATAATAATAATTTCCCAATTACTCTTCTTCCTCTCGCCCAAGTGATACCCTATTCCATCCTGTGATTTATAGTGTGAGATCGCTTTTCCACATGTCCTTGTTTTGTACTCATCTGTATCTCTCCTATCCCGATAATACCTTCTCTCCTTCCGTCTTCCCTCCTAACTCCTTCTCCCTGAATGCTGTTTCTTCAATTTCTCCTCCTAGACTCCTTTCCTCCTCAACCGTCACTCTCTCTACGATTAACCTTCGATTCATAATCGACACCTCCACTGATCTCTATTTCGTCTATTTCCTAGGCACTCGGGACTAAACCACACAAGAAGTCTGTCCCCTAAAAGCTTCGTAAAGGAAGCTTTGTCTTTCCTTATAATTTCCTAAGTTGTCCTGCCATTTCAGGAGTGGCTTCCCGGAGTTACTGCTACAACTTCTTAGCATGATGTTTCACAGTGACCGGGGTTTCTAGTCTAAAGTACTCAGTTAAATTCGGTTTGAAATGGTGACCACGCCCTCTCTCAATTCCGATTGGATATCGATTCTACCCTGTTCTATTCAAATTAACAATGTTCGTCCGTCTGTCAGCGTGATGAGTTTTACGACGTCAATTAGGGTCCTTTGTTCTTGAACAAAGTTTGTAACGTCCACATGTGATTTTTAACACCCAAAGAGCTGGACTTTCGTAACAAGTACGAACTGGACCACTATAGCCGCGGAGTTTAACATATATACATGACTTCTAACCAATTTCTTTGTTCTTCACTTACGTAATCGCGGGCAGGCAACTTGACAACTCCCCCACGTTTGTGAATAAAGTCGGGATTTTATTCCCCCAACAATGCTTCAGTTGCAAATGAGCGTTGCTACACGTAATAAAAGAACAATATCAAAACGACCTCCTGATCTGCATCTGATACTGCGAACTTGACAAATGACGTTCTCCCGGGTATTTATGTAATCACATCTGAATACCCGGCCAGCAACGTCTCTATCTCTACCCGATGTACCGCCGTCAACATGGGGTCACTCTCCACGTCCGAGGCTGTCTCATCTCTCGTTAACGGACAGCCTGGGACAGTGTTTGCACCTTCCAAATCGCCTTCGTAGTCCTCGGAGAGGATCGTGGCGACGACAAAATCGCTGACGGTCCCTCTTTTCCGGTATCACTTAAGGAGACTGGCATGGTACAGCTTCTCCTTATTCGGTAGTCGGATTAGATTGGTTTGACCTACAACCTTCCTGGTTACGATGTACGTACCTCTCCAACAGCACTAACACCTTGTCCCCTGCTTCATACTGGCGTGGTTTTGCGCGCTTATGTAATTCTTCGTCTGACGCGCATTCGTTCGCTTGAGGATCTCCTGTGCAAGGGAAAAAACTTTCTCCAGTTTTGTTTCGAAAATCAAGCTACGTACAAATAGGTAGTACGTACCTCTTCGACAGCGTGATGGTGCGTTCACAGATGTCTCAGTACGGCGACTGGGCCACGGACGGTCCTCCCATACAAGAGTTCAAAGGGAGAAAACCCTAAACTCGCTTGTGGTTCTTCCCGGTGTGCGAAAAGCATAGCAGCAATATACCGATCCCAATCTTTGGGACGGCCTTCGCACATCTTCTTGAGTGTGTTTTTCAGTGTCCCGTTAAACCGTTCGACCAGTCCGTTACATTGGGGACAATACGGTGTAGTCGTGAAGTGCTAACTCGACATCAGTCGGTTCACTTCAGCCGTCAGGAGACTCATGAATTGTGTCTTTTGATCGGTCAGGAACTCTTCGGGCACTCCGACTCTTGTGCAAATCCCAAACAGCGCTTCAGCGACGGTTTCTGAATCAATAAAATGCAAAACGATGGAATGCGGTTAGCGTGTAGCGCAATCTACGATCGTTAAGTATATAAGATTTTAGTGCGACGACGCCGGTTTTATCGGTCCGATCAAGTCAATCGCGACGCGTCTAAATGGTTCATCGATAAGGCGTCTACTCCCCAAGGGGACGGGTGGATGATCCGTTTTGGGTGCCATTCTCTGATACTTGTCACAGGAGAGACAGAACCGCTTAACATCTCCCTGGACCCCTGGCCAGTAGAAATCTTTGACAAGACGATCACGAGTCTTAGCAATTCTCATGTGTCCTCCCTTGAGACCCTTCATGCGCTAGTTCAACACGTCACCTCGCTTCTCTTTTGGCACGACGACGTGCTTGAAGTGTTCGTTGCCATTCCTGGCGTGGCGATGCAAGATCCCATTCTTATATGCAAACTTCACCGCGCAATTCGGAGTTTCTTTCTCCGTTCCTTCTGCAGTGTATTTGTGCAACTGCACCAGATTTGCGTCTTCCTGCTTCAGCTTCATCAATTCGGCCGTAAAAAAGTTATTGGCCAGTGTCGACGTAATTTCTATCCGCGTAGTTTTCGTCTGTTGATTCTTGGACCTGGTTTCCACAGCACTCACCAGCATCGGTGGCCAGGTTTCGGGGTTCGGTTGTGGCAACACAATACGACATCCAGTATGACGTCATGTGCTAGTCCAATCAAGCACGCAGCTTCAATTTTCCCCTTCACGTACCGTGAATCGATGTCAATGACTGACACTAGCAGCGAGTCACGCGCACTGTTCTCGTACTGGACTTCAATTTCCGTCCCTGTGTAATCCTCAAGCTTCAAGAATTTCTTGTCGACTATGGCTGGAACGCTACACCCAGTATCATACAAGATGGTGGCACCTTCTCCGTTGACAGTTGCAGACGCGAGGTTTGCTGAGTTAAATCTTTTCTCCGGCTCGCACTGTTTCCTAGAGACGGCATTCACCTGGGTTTGCTTGGCCTTAGGACAGTCCTTGGCAAAATGCCCCTTGCGCTTTCACTTGTATCACGTCGGCGGCCCTCGCCGAACTGCAAGGTCTGTCATGGTCTGTGGGTGGCATCCTTACCTGCGAATCCCCCTCTGACCTTCCCATCTCCCTGTCGACTACAAGCAGCCAGATCTCCCTCACCCGCCTGGTGCGACTAAGTGGGTCGGGGTCGGTCCACACCCCCGGAACCTCCACTTTTCGAGTGTGCTTGCTTGTATCTTTCCGCCATGCTGGCAATATCTTCGAGCGTCCGGTGTTATCTCTCTGCTAGAAAGACTCTCAACTCGCGACGATAAGTACTCTGAACATGCTCCTTGAGTATGTTCTTGGGTAGCCCGTCGTACGATCGTTCGACATCCGCCATCTTCACCAACTTCTCAAATAACCCTCAACCACGTGTGTACAATTGAGAGTGGGTTTCCGTTGTCCTTTTCGTCGAATCCCGAAAATGTTTACGGTACGTTTCGGCAGTCAGACGATAATGGCAAAGGAGGACCTTCTTGAGCGCATCGTCTACAGCTAAGCTATGGAAAGCTTCGCGAACTGCACCTTGCAAAAAGGCAGAGAAGCAGCAGGGGGGCGAATCGGACATTTTGTCCAATCGTCATTTTGCTTAATTAATACTTTCTGCACTCAGCGGATCCGGTGTCGTCAGCGCCCGGTAAAAAAAAAAACGACGTCGTCGTCGGTGGGTCGTCCAATCGTCATTTGGTTTAATTAATACTTTCTGCGCGTCGATCCCAGCGTCGTCAGCGTCCGGTAAACACAGCGACGACCGCGTCGATGTCATTTCCCCCCCTGCTGCTAAGAAGTTATTTACAATGAAAATTATCTACAATTTAACCGAATATTTGGTCAAGTCCGATACGATATCGTGTCCGAGGATCATGTAAATTTATCGTTACAAATCCATGTGGGGTCGACTGAGCATGACTAAAAAAGTTTCGAAAACCATTAAAGTCCATGTCACCGCCACACCAAGTTTGCCAGATATTTCGTAGCGTGTGTGTATCAACGCCGTTGAATACAGCAAGAATATTACAGTTGTCTCTGATTACTTTTGGAATCTGAGTGTATCGTTGAGTGACATATATCACGTCGGTGTTTTTATGCCTGCCTCTGGAAAATATCCTAGCTGGGTTTTTTTGATTGTCTAACATAACATCATCGTACACGACTAGATTGTTAACGTCGCCATCAATATCATCAATACCTGGTGCATCATTGATATCTGTAATAAACTCAATAACATTTTTTTCAGCGATCGCTGATGCATTCTCGTTAAAATCTTTCAACACCTCGTAGCATCGTTGATCATCCACGCTAGGGGCGATTAAATACAACTTATCCCACTTCATCCATCTCATTATTAAATTGAGTAACAATTGCGTCTTGCCGGATCCAGATGGTCCGATGATAATCATCCGGATCGAGTTTGGTAACGCTGCAACATGCTTAACTGGTTCTCTCGTTTTAGTCGACGAAAAATCAATTATATTCATATCTCTATACATAAATTATGGATCTATATTGTGTGAAGTGTAGAGTGCGTACTGGCACAAATGATATAACAACCGTTACAACGAAAAATAACAGATCGGCACTTACTGGTAAGTGTGTACAATGCGGTACAAAGAAATTTAGATTTATTTCTATTAGACCCGGGGATGTTTTAAAAAAAAGCGAGGAGGTGATATTGCAGCCAAGTTATCAAAACTCCCCGGAACACCGTGGGCAAAGTATCCAGGAGAAAAGCACCTCCCAGGATATAGCTACTGTGGCCCCGGAACACGATTAGATATCAGACTCGATGATCAAAATCAGCCCAAACCCGGTGAGTATCCAATAAACGCTATCGATAAGGCGTGTCATGCTCATGATGTTGCTTACTACAAAAGTAGCGATCTGCAACAGCGTCATATCGCGGATGTAAAATTAATTCACGCGTTAAATGCTATTCCTGATAAATCATTCAAAGAAAAATTGGCTTCATGGTTGGTAAAATCGGCTATGAAAGGTAAATTAATGATTGGAAGCGGAGCTTCTCGCGCTGGTAATTGAAAACGCTAGCGTTTATAATAACAACATGGAATCCATCTATTATTCTCCGAGAGGATACTGGAAGGGGAAGGCCGCAATTGGTAAACTCGCAAGCGCTGCAAAGGTAACAAAGGCCACTGCGGCTAATTGGTTGTCCGAACAGGCTATATGGCAAATTTATCTACCACCACCTAAACAAATCAACTTTTCGCGCTTTGATGTCAGCGTACCTAATGAAGTTCATCAGGCTGATATACTATTTCTGCCGCATGACAACGGTTACAAATACGCGCTAACCGTAGTTGATGTTGCGAGTCGATACAAACAAGCGGAGCCGTTAAAAACAAAGTCAGCAACTGAAGTAGCCGATGCGTTTGAGCGGATTTACCGAAGGGGTCCTCTGCGCTGGCCAAATCTATTACAAGTTGATCCTGGCAATGAATTTCGCGGCGCTGTTTTATCAACGCTAAAAACATCATAGCGTCGCGATACGACGAGGTCATACTGCGCTACATCGTGATCAGGCAATTGTTGAACGATTCAATCGGACTCTTGCTGAACGGTCATTTGGATATCAATACGCGAAAGAATTCATCCAGGAAAAACGATCTCGTGAATGGGTTAAAAGATTACCAGGCGTAATTGCAGCGTTAAATAACGAGATTACCCGAGCAATCAACATGAAGCCCAGCGACGCGATTAAAAAAAAGTATATACCCGGAAGATCAAAAATAGATAGCGTTTCCAAGCCGATTCTCGGCGATGTCACTGTTAGATATCTGTATGAACCAGGAGAACTTGAAGGCGGTAAAAAAAGAGCTACTGATCCTATTTGGAGTGTTACCACACATAATATATCAACGATAACACGATCAACTGGTAGACCACCGATCTATAGACTGGATTCAACTGCTCCTCAGCGCGGATTTACTCGCGAGCAACTACAAGTGATACCTGATGATACTCAATTACCCCCACGTGGCCTTAACTAGCGCCGTTGCGTTTATTGCACTCAAGACAAGTTAACCTCACATTACCACGGATATGACCGAAACTGTTATCGATCCTGTCCACGGTAAATTGGCGAGCGTCTTTATCCGAATAACGCCAGCGCATTACACAATTGCAACTCGCGCAGTGATTATTCTGTTGTTGTCGTAACGCAATTATTAATTCGGCATCAATATCAAAACGCCGCTGTTTTTTTTTATCCTGTTGGCGGTAACCCGAGAGTTTTCTATCAATGACGCTAGCATCAATAATGTCATCGTTGTCACTGGATTCGTCAATAACAATTCTTCGAAGCTGATTCATTCTCCGTACTCTGGACACTGCAAGATAGACTAAATTTGACCATTCGATGCGATTATCAACTATCCAAACAATTGTGTCCGTGATAGTTAGTCCCTGCGAGGAATGTATTGTCGTTGCGTATCCTAGCGTCCACGGGGATTTATCAGCACGTAGCGCGTCCTCGACGACGCTGATATCAACGAGCACAATATCATTCAGCACGAGAATTTGTTTTTTTGTCCCTGACGCTGTTGGGCCCGGGATTTCAACTTCAATGTTTTGCCGCCGTGTATCCGCGGGTCTATAACATAACGGCACTGGGCGCGTTGGAAACTTTTCCTTATGCAACGTAAACAACTTCCGCTGAAGTGTGTCTCTGACTATCTTTCTACTCGCTACAATCAAATCGTTTGGTCTCCATGTTTCCCAGAATTCATTTAACGGCGTTTCCGGAATCACCTCGCGGATTATTTCACATTGAACTCTATCCGGCTGTAATCTGATTAATTTTTTAACCTCGCGCAGTTGTTCATCAAGTGCTCGGTAATCAGTATCGGTTTCTTCATAATAGTCCACAAAATTCTTTAACCAATCATGTGGACCCTCGCCGACAAATGGTGGTGGTTGGCCATGGTCGCCAAACATGATTACCGCTGTATTCGCGCTCAGCAACCACTCAAGAAACATTTGTAAAACATCTAACGAAACAGTACATATCTCATCCCAGATGATAACCTCAGGAATAAATTTTTCCCCCATTCGATCAGGAGTCCACTCACCGCCGCTGTATCGAAAAAAGCTGTGATAAGTAACGGCGTCAACATTTCGTTGTTTTATCTCTCGCGCTAGTCTATGGGTCGGTGTAAGCACGATTATACTTGCCCGCGTTCGAAATAATTCAATTGCCCGAGTCGTCTTTCCTGACCCGCCACAGCCGCTTAAATAAACTGTTTTATATTTACAAATTGGATCAGAACACGGTGGTGCATTAGACCATTCTGATAAATTATCACCGCGTAAGTAATTATTTTCAACGGTGACATCTGCTGACGGGTAATAATCGCGTCGTATTTCATTTTTAATTCTCCATATACCCCAACTCTCGTCCGGACTAGTAAACTCGGCTAAGTTTCCCTTGTACTTTACGTCTATATAAAATGAATCAACGGCTACTCTAACCGCGGTGTCGGGAAATCTATTTATCATCGAGAATAAATTGATAGCGGCGTAACCCAGCATAGACGCCCTCAAATGTGGATATGCCGGGCTGTCTCCATCGCTGTAGGTAACAACTGTACCCAACCTTGTTCCATTGGACAAGAAAGCTGTTTTGCAGTTCACGTATCTATTTTTTGCCACTGCGTCCTTGATTACGAAATCATATTCTGCGTCATCTATAATCAGCCGTGAGCAATATCGTTTGTAGTCGCAGTTTTTTCCACCTTGTGTGAACTTACCGATTATTCTTCTACCGAGATCTTTTGCCTCGCGGTTTCGTTGGTTGAATATCTTTTTGGACCATTCGATGATATATTCCTCGTCGGCATCAATGTGTGCTCTGGATTCGTCAATTATGCTATCTAGACGCTCTGGTTCTGGTAACCAGACTTCAGTCTGCGTCCGGTATGATATAATCGCGTCACTGACAATCAACGATACAAGCATGCTACAAGCAATCATATACCGTAGCAGCGCTATTGTCAGCCACTTCTTTTCATCCATGTGTCTACCGATCCAAATATAACAACAGCGATGAAGTCCTGCCTCGAATTCAAATGATACTATGCGAGCGAATCCGGTTAAATCAAAATCAGGCAGTGGTCCATTAATAGCAACACGAGTCATTTCATGTCTGGGGTGTCCAAATCGTTTGAAGTACTCGGCGGCGGATCCATACCCGAGAAAACTCGCTGGATAACAGGCAACCATATCAACGGAAATCATAGCGTCGCGGTTGTATTCAGTGTTCCATAGTCCACCGTGATAGTATTCCAAACAACTGGATTGTACATCCGGTAGAAATTCCTTGCGCGTTGGTCTCCACGCATTTTTCCTTGCTGCAACATGAGCCGCAACCGATGGAATCGTAAAACAATTTGTTAGCAGTTGTTCATCATGCTCTTCAAATTCCATGGCGGTTTTTTTCATCTTGTTGTGAAACGCTTCAGTGCGATATAATTCACCGTTTGGTCTTACAAACTGATCAAAGGTATCCATGTCGTTTTCAGCGCTGCGAAGTAACCACACTGACACAGGGTCGTTTTTACACAAACAAGCAATAGCATCAAATAGTTTCCTCTCCGCTAGTAAACCATCCTCTCCCAGGAATTCCCCCGGGATATACTTTACTGTTCTATCCCGTGGAAATATTGTGACCGCGGGCGTCCACGCGTGTTCGTTATGATCAATAATTTTGATTGGGGCTCCCTTTGATCTATACTTTGATTCGTATAATATTTCACCGGTTATCGTTGTAATGGTTATTGGAAATCTCAGCGACGTTTCTAATTTCGCTATGTCGCTGATGGTTGCTCCTCGCTCGCGCACTGTCTCCTCCCATTGGTTTATTTTGCTACGTCGTAAATCGGTCAGTTTATTTCCTCGACACGCATTTGTAAAATGCTCTATTACTCGTTCTGCTACACAATTTATCCCCGTTGACTGTTTCATCGGCGCTAGTTTTCCGATATCAGGTTTCTTATTTAACGGGTATATTCCATAGACAACTGCTGTTTCAGGATACGCTCGTTCATAGTATGGTCTGTCAATTCCGGTTAACATCCCCGGCTTGGAGTCGCGGCTAACAATGACTGATTTCTTGTCGCTGAGAATCGGTTCAAATTTATCACGTATGATCCAATTACCTGATTCCACCCGGACAATGAATTTTACTCTGAAGAAATACTTTTTACCGTCAAGTTGTGATATTATCGTTGCCGCGCGTTTGTCGTTCATGGTAGCATCAACAACGCCATCAATTCGAAATGTTGACCAACTATGAGATGCACCATCACGCTTGAATTCATTGATACAGTCGCGTATTTTATTCAACAGGGTTCTATCGTTTATTAACGCTTTTGGTGCGTCCTTGAGGACTCTATCGAGATTAAACTTAATATTTTTCCAGGGCTTAATTGCTGCTAATCTCTCGAACTCCTCCATATAATTAAAACAAGTATTTAAATGAAAGAATATAGTATAATGAATCACTGCAAATGGTTGATGATTGGGTCGACAACCCCGTGTAATAAATCATGTAGAGGTGAATTCTGCGGGTATCATTTACAAAGCGTTCGTAATGGTTCAAATGGCCCCCTCCCGTGCTTGGTTTGCCACGTTGGTGTAAGAGGAAAATCACAATTATGTATCAATTGTGGCGGAAAGAGATACAGGGAGTTAAAACGTTATTACGACAAGCGAATAAAAAACGCCGTCATTGACCCCACCGCCGACTTCGTCATCAAAACTCCTCAGGACTACATTGCAAGGTTTATAATTAAACCAAATAATGAATTAGACAAGTAGTATTATTATACAAATGGACCAAGAATTTCAGCCGCATCCTGTGCTCGTTAATTACGAGGCATCTCGCGACGGCGTTGTTAGAAATTGTAGACTGAAGAAGCCGGTTGGTACCGTAAATAATCGGGGGTATTTGATGTTTAGTGCCGGAAAGAAAATTTATCTTGTTCACAGGGTGGCATATGAAACGTTTAAGGGGCCAATCGAGGACGGTCTCGTTACTGATCATATTGATGGATGTCCTCAAAATAATTCTCTTATAAACCTACAAGCTATCTCTCAGAGTGAAAATAGTAAAAAAGGCGGAACTGGTAAACACGCAAAAAAAGCAAGGAGTGTCAAATCGTTTGATACAATAACGCACGAAGAAAAAATATTTCACTCTATGAATGCGGCTGGTAGATACTTCGATATTTGTAGTAAATCAGTTCGATTTGTTGCAGAGAATATAACTAAAACAGCGATCTCAAAAAAGACGGGTCACAGAATTCGATTTTCGTATATAAATAAATCCTTGTCACCGTGACGAAGTCGCCATGACGAAATACTTCATACTAGATAACACACCTCGGGATTGATACGCAGGGTTCATTTTGTAAAATATTTTTTTTTTTATTTAGAAATAAGATGTTTTATAAGAATATGAATATCGAAGACATCAATAATATATTAACCGAGATTTTAAAATTAAAAAATCAAGGAATTGTATTATCTGATAAGCTTGATAACCAAAAAATATTGTCCGATTATGAAATTATTAATGAGCAATCAAAGAAAGGTCGATATACCTTGCCACGCGAGTATTCTTTTATAAAGCGATTACAATATACGATCAATGAAAACTTGTATGGCAATGACGTAAATGCATTTATTGGGCTATTTACTGCCGTTGAGACAGTACGAAAAAAACTCGGACAGGCTTTTGAACGACGCCGGGAGATTTCTAGTAAGATCAAAAACATTAGAAGGATTATAGACGAAAACTCCCTGGAGCCCCCGATGGGACATATCCCCCCGCCACACTCGGCGGGAAATTAGAAACTACAGAGCAATTGCAATAATGGTAGGCGAATCACTTACTACTCGGCTAGCGAGAGAGCGGCTAGTAGCGCTTAAAAAGTTCATACCGTTACGAGACAGGGTCCGAAAACAACTTCAAACGCGGCAACAACTACAAACTGATTTTGCTGTTGGAAGTGAACAGCTCTTTGCACCGATAAAGAGTGCAACTGTGCCCGTTATCGGTGCGCTTGAAAAGATAGCGGCTCAGACCGAGCAAACAAAAGAGTCTCTGGAAACACTTCCTGCGAAAATAGCGGTTGCTACAACACACCAACGGAGGGAGAGGCCGCCACCACTCGCTATAACGGACCCACAAGAACCTTATGTTACAATCGCCGACGAAGAAGAACTAGGCGCCACCGCAAGAGAACCAGAAGATGAAATACCGGAAGAAATACCGGAAGAAATAGAGAAAGAGGGGAATATACCCCGTAATGTACTTAAAAAGAACACAATAGATAAAATTAGAAATCTCGGCTACGAAGAATTAGTTAATCTTACTGTTACAAATTTTGCTAAGGGCGCACGAGATGAGCATATCAATAGCGGCTACGAGAAAAATATAAGGTCGTTAAAGGACTGGACAAGAATAGTGTATTTGGCAAATAAATATAAAAATGTATTACCACCGCGTGATAATAATTATATAATATTCCACAATAAAGTAAAAAATGAAGGACCAAAGCACGGAAAAGGATACTCTGTTGGTAAAGACGTTACTTGTCCTGGTAGTGTTCTCAGTGATATATCACGGCTGGAAGTACTAATCGGAGGAAAACGAGCCGGAAATAACTCTCCGGAAATAATCAATGAGGCCGCTGATATTTGCAGGCGGTTATTTGCCGGTGGTATCATGGATATTAATGTATATCGAACGCTCATAGACGAACTCATGGACCACGGTCATTACAGCGATTGACCAACCACTAATTGGAAAACACTGGTGTTTTTTTATAATAAAGATGATTATACACTACAACCATGATAAACCAGTCAGCGTCTACGTGGTAAACTCACGATTGCCCGTATACCGCGCGTGGTACGGAGACGGTCTCGGTAGCACCATTGCGGGGTTATTTACAAGAATGGCTCCAAAAGTGGCGCCGTTAGCCAAACAATTAGGAATGAAGGCTATTGATGTTATTCGTGATAGGGGTATTAGTGCTATTGGAGATGTTGCCGGAAGGGCGTTTTCTGCAGCACGAGATAAACTAATGTCGTTGGTGAGAAAAAGAAAACAGAAACCACCGGTGATGCCATCAACGACAGTGATGCCTGCAAATGTCAGTAAAGTAATAAATAACGCCGTGGAAGAAAAACTAGAGTCGTTGGCGGCTCAGTCATCCACCGATGCAACAACCAACGCGCTCATGAACGCGATAGCGGGAAGTGGCTTAAAGAACTTACGACGAAAACGACGTTGATGAATTAAACATCAACATGATAAATAATAAAATGTTTGCGCAAACCGCTGATCCCGCGTTTGATATGGACGCCCCAGTGCGCAGGGATGATTCTGTCCGTGATTATCAATATTATTCTTATCATGCAACGCAACCGAATCTACGATCGCGAATTGAACTTCAAGTCCAAGATACCAGTAAATACTTTTTGCCGTGTGAGGCGTTTATCGAAATTGAGGGAGAACTTGTAACAAATGCTGCCGATAATGCACCATACGACAACAACCCGACTATCCGAGTTGGTTTCGTCAAGAACGGCGTAATGGCGTTATTTGAGAGCGCAAAATATCTCATTGACGGGCGAGAAATTGAATCAATAGAACGTGATGTTGATGTTGCAACAACAATAATCGGGCTAGCAAGATATTCTGATGATTATGCAAGGTCGGCTGGCCCGTCTATGATGTTTACAAAGGATATTACTGATAACGCTGAACATAACCAGTTTTCTAGGGTAAAGGCAACAAATGCCACCGCGGTTAATCCAGCACCAGTCGGGTATGTAAGACCAGCTGGGGACTTTGATGTCATAAACGTTATTACTAATTACAATCTAGGGTTTGCAACACGAGTAGGGATGTTGCAAGGACAACGCCGACAGTTTTCATGCGCAATTCCACTGCATCATATATTTGGATTCTGTAGAAACGTCAGAAAAGTCATCTATGGGGCTAAGCATACAGTAGTACTCGTGCGAAAGGGTAATGATAATGATGCAATCTGGCATGATGCTGGTGTTGCCGACGGTAAGGTCAATATAAAAAATATAGTATTGTGGATGCCAGTAATGACCCCATCAATCACCGCAGAACAGCGATTACTCTCATTCATGGAGACAGGTGGTAAATCACTGTTGAGTTGGCTTACAGTAACCACTGATGCTAAAGAGGATAATATGGATGGTATTTTTACATGGCACCTGGCATCCAAACAGGGTGTTTCAGCCCCGCGTCATATATTTGTAGCGCTACAGAATAAGGCGCGATTAGGTTCCCAAGAACGCAGCCATATGATATTTGATCAAATAGGTGTCAATGAGGTCTCGTTGAGAATAAACGGACAGCAGGAACCATCCGAGGATATACAACTCAATTACGGGGATAACCAGATTGCACGCGTGTATCATCGATTGCTGTCGTATATGGGCCGCGATCAAAACGTCGATACCGGTTTACAAATATCGCAACTTGATTTCAAAACCCTGTATCCGATTTATTACTTTTCCCTGGAACATCTTGATTTAATGAGACAATCCGTCGTTGATATACACTTCCGAGCTCGTGTGCAACGTCCTGGTGGTGTTGCCGAATATAGAGCGGTTGCTGTCATTCTCAGCGATAAATCAATGCTGCTAGAAGGCGTTGGTGGACGAATGAGAATCGTTGATGCACCAGTGGAAAACATGTAATTGAAAACATAAACGCGTTTACAATAAAAATGTCGTATAATGTTGTCAGTGTAGAGTTAACCGATGGCCAAGTCAAGAAATTACGATCAAAGTCCGCTAAACAATGCGGAACCACAATAACGCTGAAGCCGTCACAGATGGCAGGTGGTAATCATAAGATATCGTTGACGGCGCGTCAAATAAAACATTTCAACGATGCAATAAAGAAACAGTGAGGTGTTCAAATAGATTTTTCGGCCGCAGCGATTAAAAACATGGAAAAGACCGGTGGGATATTTCCGCTGTTAGCTGCGATTCCAGCGTTGATTGCCGCGGCGGTCCCAGCAGTGGCGAAGGCGGCGGCGTTAGGAGCCGTTGGTACCGCGGCGGGAATGGCATTGAAGAAGGCAACCGGGAAAGGTTATAAAAAAAAAACGACCCGTAGCCGGAAAGGGTCTAAGACTACCGGGAACCCCGTATTCATGGTACTCGGGGAAGGGTCTAAGACTACCGGGAACCGTTTAATGACTCCTATGTCTAATTTTGATTTAATAGATGCCGCAAACGCGTTAGCGATAAAAAACTTCAGAGGTGTTTTTATGAGGGATCAATTACCGACAAAACCAAGGAATATTGAAACCGATATAATTAACCTCGATAAATCCTCCGGAGCGGGGACTCATTGGGTTGCATACGCAATTGATCCGCGTGCGATCGTCTATTTTGATTCATACGGGTTAGCCCCTCCGAACGAGTTCATGCGGTATATCCGGGCGTGTTCAACCCCGGTTTTTTTTTCCACGCTGCCAACACAACAATTAAGTGACCCACCGATATGCGGCCGTGAGGTATTGAACGTACTCGCGGCGATTTCATCATCGCGGAAACCACCTCATGTGGTTGTAAACGAATACACTAGTGGGGTCGTAGAGGCCCGGCGGGTTAATTAAAAACACTGGTTTTTTTACAATAATAATGATTGATCTCTGGGGACGACCGGTTTCGGCGCTGAAAAAACCCACGGAAACGCTCGCCACCGATGACATAAAGAAACTAATCGAGGATGAAATCGCTGATACGTTAAATTTAACCAGTGTTGACCCGGGCGAAATAGTTGTATTTCAAGACCGCCAGGGTAAATTGAAATCCAGTAATGTGTCGCTGAATGACGTGTTAATACGACAGCGTGATGCCGCCGAGAACAATATCGCGTTGTATACCGATGACGGACGACTTAAATCAGGTGAATCCATCTTGACGATAAATGGAAAAATAAGTACACTTGGCAACAATTATATATCCATGTCGGATTCGTTAAAAAATTTGTATGATACATTTGACGCGCAAGCAAATCAGTTCGAGGGGATACAAAAGTCTGTCACCGATATACAACTTACTACTGCTAGTTTTTTTGGAACCCCGACGGTAACCGAACCGAATCTTGTGGGGATAAAAAGTACTATTTCGGAGTTTACAACGCTGTCGGGCCAATTTTACACGTTACGAAAAAATTTTAACAGGGCTGATAACACCATTGATAAATTCTTTGGTAAAAAAAATACCAAACCGGATGAAATTACAATAACTATAAATGATATCACTGCGTATGGACAGGAAATAGAAACAATCAAAAATGATGTTGAAACGATCAAAGCGGGGTTATACGTGCATATACGGGAAATAGGAACAATCAAACTTGATGTTACAGCGATTATAAATAATATAGACGCGCATACACAGGAAATAGGAACAATCAAACTTGATGTTGCAGCGATTAAAGACAGACTACCGAAGGTGACAAAAATAAAAATCCCTCATGAAAACACCATCAACACAGTATACACGATTCAGCATGGACCATTCCCTTGGACTCCTACACATAATATAATAAATATCACCGCAACCGTCAAGGGTATTTATCGATTGACACTGGTTTCAATAATGCAGTTTAATATAACATCGTCAAGTTCATTCGGGTTTAACAATACAATATCAACAATTATAGACAAGGACGCAACTGAACCGTTTACAATTAAAGCCGTTGATAAAAATTTAACCAGGGCAAACATTACATGGTATGTGGAATTTGTAGCGGATCTAAGTAATTAAAAACACTAGCTCTTTTAAAATAAAAATGACCACCAAGGTAATTGAATCAGAGGTATCACCGACGTCACATCAATATCGATTCAATACCGTAAAAGAATTCTCCGCGAATTTGAAAACGCTTTCCGAACAATACCGTGTAAAAATAAAAAAATACCGCCGAAAAATAACCACCATCGACGCGGTCGTGTACTCGGTGTCGGGTATAGTAGCCGGTACCGGTGTTATTTTATCCACGGTGACCATGATGGCCCCGATCGCTGTTCCAATCGCTATCTCCGCGGCGACAACAATTGCTGGAGTCGCCAACGCAATCACTAGAAAGATATCATCGTGTTCTCAGAAAAAACTCAACGAGTATACAGTAAAACATCAAATAGTATCCGACGCGTACTCGAAATTATCCGGGTTGATCTCGTTGGCGATAGATAATTCGTTTATATCCGATGTTGAATTCTCCACGATGGTCCAGTTGTATGACTCCGCGATGTCAAAAATCGAGGATTTTCAACTGGAAGCTGGAAACCACGTCGCTGAAACCACTTCAATGGGCTTAAAACATCCTCCTGAAAACAAGCAAGTTGTTAATATTCGGTGTTGAAATTAAACACTAGAAACGACGAATAATAATAATGTCGCTGAACCCCGAAGGGTTTCAATTACTTCAACGGATCGCGGAGAACACCACTCCGGTACAAACAAATATGATATCGATAACATCAACAAAGCCAGAATTCAGTGTAAACTTCCCTTCTCCGATTCCAGTAAAGGAAATAGCGCTGGCAAAATTGCGAATATATCACAGTTGGCCTAATATCCGAGCGGATGCATTTAACGGACAACAACCTAATAACTCGCTGGTTTTTGCATGGACAAATAAACCCGATGGGAACCCAGACTGGAATGAGGTTACAATACCAACTGGGTCATGCCAAGTAGAACAAATCAATAAAGAATTTCAACGCAGGATACAATCGATCACAGGAAAAGAATCAAAAATCGCTATTACGGTTCATGAACCGACGTTATCGTCGACGATTGAAATAAGCACACCGGGGTATATGGTTGATATTTATAACAGTTCAATAAGAACCATACTAGGTTGGCCCATGAATCCACCTAATGAAATCCCCGCGGATTTTCACACGAATGTGCAATCGTATCATGAAATTATTACCAGTTATCAAAATGATTTGTCTATTATGAAAAGCACGTTATTACCCAGCAGGTTTATGTTTCAAGACAGGAATATCATGCAATGGTATTTTCCGTATGATAAAACTCCTGAATCGTTCGCCGTGGTCACAGTTAGTTTAAGGGATATCGATAATTTTTTTATCGAGATTAATCGTAATTACCAATTTCAACTAAAACAACTACGGAAAACAAAAGCACGAAAACACGTTGAGGTGTTAAATCAACTTATATCAGACATGGAATATATCAATGAACGAATCGTTAAAACAATATCCGCTAACAGCGATGGTAATAAACAAAAATTCCTAACCGAGTATAATATCACAGAAGCCGATTTACCCGATTTCAAGTTTCCAGAATACAACGCGCCAGAACTAAGAAAGTCTCTTAATGATTTTCTTGGTCCATCAAATATCCTCAAACACGATAACGGAGATGGTGGTAGGCATATTGCCCCATACAACGTAAATATCGCATCGGTGATAGCAATCAATCTAGTGTGTGATGTTATCGAAGGGAGTTACCAGGTAGATACCAAGCAATCAAATCAAGCTCAACAGGGGTATATCCTTTATTCATTTTCACCAACAGCCCCTCCCGGATTCTTAATCGTTGAGAGCCCGATTACTCCGGTCTATATGCGATGCCATAATCGGTTTTTAACGAGAATTAATTTTAGACTTACCGATCAGTCAAATAACCTAATTGATCTACAAGAGGAGGAGTTAGTAATCACTCTGTTTGTAAGATCATTGTAAATAACTTCTTAGCAGCAGGGGGGGAAATGACATCGACGCGGTCGTCGCTGTGTTTACCGGACGCTGACGACGCTGGGATCGACGCGCAGAAAGTATTAATTAAACCAAATGACGATTGGACGAACCACCGACGACGACGTCGTTTTTTTTTTACCGGGCGCTGACGACACAGGATCCGCTGAGTGCAGAAAGTATTAATTAAGCAAAATGACGATTGGACAAAATGTCCGATTCGCCCCCCCCCCCCCCCTGCTGCTAGAGACGTTAATCGCCCAATGCTGCGAGGGAATTTTATGAACGTCAGAGAGTTTCTCAAATTGCACGAGAAAATCGTCAATGAACTCTTTTTTTTCATTGAACCGTGACATACTTATTTGTACCAATCTGTGATCGAGAAATGGTCGTACGTTCCCTCCAGGAATCGTACTGCGGTCGTCCATATCGGTGTCCCTAGCTGTTAATCTTACCTTCTCCATTTTGAGAGCGTGAGCGAGTCTGGCCAGCTCTAGATCTTTCTGTATTTCTCTGTCCACTGCTATCTTGGCCAGCTCCAGCTCTATGTCCGCTGATATCTTGGCCACCTCTCTGTTCGCTGCTTTTTCTGCCTTCCATTCCTTGATTCCTTCCTCTATAAACGCTGCCAGGCGATCTCCCTCCTACCCGAGATATTCCGAGCCTAAGGCACGGTACTCCTAAATCATCTATATTTCTGTAGCTAATTTATTATGGTACTAACAGTAGGTGATACCTTGTCTCGACTTACTAAACAACTGGCATATGTTATACGTTCCTAACCAAATATTTACCCTTTGACACCACTAACTTTGCTCAGGTAAGATAATTTACCCGATCTTTGCTTCACAATTACTGCAAGTATTTAAAGATCTGCCAAGCATGAAAATATCAATTATAACATACACAAGACAATAGTTCATAAAAATTCAAAATACAGGATGGAAAATATCTCGCAACTATCTCACTAATACTTTCTAACAAATACAACTTTAGGTCGTAAAGATAATATTTATGTCTAATTCATATCCCGGACGAAGCGCCCACTGTGGTGTCTGGTAGGGTTGGGGTGGGGTGCTCCTAATATTTTATTTAAATTACTATTGAAATCACACCCAGGCTCGATGTTGTAGGAAGTGAAATTAGTGATAAAGAAAGGTAAAGCTCCGAACCCCAAGTAAGCAATACCGACAGTTAAATTATTTAGAACACAAAGGTGCAATTCAAATGAATAACAATTTAATACAATTCAATAATCAAATGATAATGATTTCCCAATCATTCTTCTTTCTCTCGACCAGGTGATAGCGTATTGCATCCTGTGATTTATACTGTGAGATCGCTTCTCCACCTGTCCTTGGTTTCTAATCATCTGTATCTCTCTATCCTGAACATTCCTTTTCTCCTTTCGACTTCCCTCTTAACTCCTTTTCCTTGAATGCTCCTTCTCCAATTTCTCCACCTCGACTCCTTTCCTCCTCCTCCTTGCCTCTGCCCTCATCATAGCCTTCGATTCACAATCGAATTCTCCAATAGTTTCTATTCCGTCACTCTCCAGGAGACGATGGACTAAACCACACCGGAAGTCTGTCCCCATAAAGCTTCCATTATGAAGCTTTGTCTTTCCTTAGAATTTCCTAGGTTTTCCCGCCAATTCACGAGTTATTGCTACAACATCTCATGACGATGTTTCACAATGACTAGGGTTTCTAGTCTAAATAACTCAGTTAAATTCGGGTTGAAATGATGACCACATTCATTCTCAATTCCGATTGAATATCGATTACATCGTGTTCCATTCAGCTAAGCAGATAAAGCTCCGGCCGTCTGTCAGCGTGGTGAGCTTTACGACGTCAATGTTCTTGACTTAATTAAATCTCGGGCAGTCAACGGGACAATACATACATACATACATACATACATATATATATATATAAGATGATAGTTTAATATTCAGAATATTGCTAATGGAAGTTAAAGTTTTAACTTCTATCTGAATGTAGGATGTTAGTTTTTTGATTGGAAATAACTAGCTTGATGGCAACTTAGAACGTTTTAGAGAGGAGGATGTCCTACGTTCATGCTTTATTTTTTTATTATTTAGAATCTTATATAATTGTGTTTACATGCAATATCAATCAACCCTGCTTTAACATCCGAAGCGTAATTAGTCTTATTGTTGTATTCCGTTTTTAATTTGGGTTTGTTTATTTATATAAATTATTTATTGGGATTAAAAATGTTCAATAATAATTATCGATATAAATAGTAAATTTTAATTATAGTGAATTCAGTCAATCACATTTTTTATTATATTATTGCAATACATCAAATGACTTCTCCACATTCCAGGTCATTGTATATACTACCTTTAAATAGACACATTCAATATTAAAATTTATTTGGATTATCACTGGAATTAAATTGGAAATTCATTCGTTTTGACTTGTAACTGAACTTTTACGACCATGATATATTATGCATTTAGATCGTAATAAACTATGCCAAAACAACGATGATGACGCATGTCATCATTAAACTTTAATATTCCAAATCACTGCAGTGCAAGAAATGTGGCTATAATTTATGACAGTTTGTAACACCGTTCTATTAGGATATGTAAACATAAATTGATTGTATAATATAGAAGGGGACAATATGATTGCCTGTCTAAGTTGTGACGTCACAAAGCAGAAATTTAATTAATATCCTGATTAAATATGACTAGATAATGTATCAGTGTCCTACATGCATAACACAAGTGCACATAAGGCGAGTGGTTACCGTATAGCAAACAAAACTCTTCAATAAGTGTTATCGGCTTTGTTCCATATCCGATATATTAGCCCCACACGGCAAATGATAATGACACATACAAATATAGCGTGAAGAGTGTGTTCGTGTGTGTGTGTGTGTGTGTGTGTGTGTGTGTGTAAGACATAGAGAGACAGACATACAGACTATGCTAAAGTAAGGGGCAATTAGCGAGATATAGAGATTTAACAAGTATACAATTATATAAATATGACAAGTATCACATTCACCGCACATCTGTACGTAGTAGCTCGCGTATCTGGCTTGGCCAATGTTGGTACTTCAGTTAGACTACCAGTAGCTTTTTGTGGGACGGTGGTTTCTACCGGGTTATGCTCGGGTTGTTAAACCACCAGATATAATGGCCTCCATGCATAGCCTATCTGGCCCTGAAAAACAGCATTAAACCCAAATATAACAAGAACAACATGCAGAAGCTAACACGGCACTGCGTGAATGGTGTGCAGGAGTACGTAATGAACAATATTCTTATAAAATAACTCAGCGCTCGTCAGTGTTATTCGAAGTTACTCGTATTAGGACAGAATTTTTCAATACAAGTAACAAGATTGAAAATCCCTCTAAATTGTGTTAAGAGTAAGTTTTGATTAAATTGTATTAGAAGTAAATTGATAAATCATACTGGAAGTAATCCTCTATTAAAATAGATTGAGATTTAATCCATTTATTCGTGTTACAATTATATACTACTATTCAACAATGATCACGCTATTATGATCAAGTACGAACCGTCTTATACAAAACATTACTTGTATCTCAGACTCAGCAGAAAGCGAGTATATTCATCAGGTTATAAAAATAGCGAACTAGACAGATTCCAAAAATTCTTATGGAGGGCAAATGTGCTGATCTTGCAGAAGTACTTACGTAATAATGTACATAGACCTAGACAATAATCTGTAAGAGACTACGAAGCCTCGCTTTGAGATTCTGGCCAAACGCAAGAGCTAAAGAACACGCCATATTTGGCGTTGTCTTAAGAAAGCGGGTATATTAAGCCCAGCCACGGGTCGACACCAGTTTTGCTAGCCAGAAACTCAAGCAGGCTCTGTCTTTTGCAGGTAAGATAACCGTCTATGTACAGTTTTCATAGTATAAGACTTTTTAGTGTTATAAGAATTTTTAGTGTCATAAGAATTTTTAGTGTTATAAGAAATTTTAGTGTTAAGATGTTAACCTAACGTCAGTATGTTTAAACATTAGATTATTTAAATATTTTCTTGCTATTCCTTAATATAATGTATCGGAAAGTTTAATTGTTTGAAGAACTTATATTTACTTATAACTATATTATTGATTTTAGTAAAAGCAACGTTCGCTACCAACTTCATACTCAGTAATAGTTAATTTAGAAATAAAATACTCTTTATATGATAGAATTTAATATGTTGACTTTTTAGAATAAATTCAGTAAAATATATTTCAATTACGGTATTAGTCTGAAATATTGAATTTTAGATTATTTTGCTATCGTGAATTTACTCGATATTTAATTATCTGTATTACATTCTACACGGCAGATATTATACAAGTATGATGTTGGTAAGTGAAAGAATATCGTAGTTTTATATGTATTTCTTATATTCGAAAATTGAGCTTGTTGTAGTTTGATATTGAAATGTAAGTTTACATGTTGAGTATTTCAATAAAGTTTTGATAGCCAGAGACTCAGGCAGGCTCTGTCTTTTGCAGCTCGATCCCGAGTACCTTAAATTCTCCAAGAATGTAGTCACGTCTTCATCATCGAGTTACACTACATTAAATGACTTGAACTTCCTTCCTTTCTTCTCTCTCGCTCTCTCTCTCGGAATTGAGAAACGGATTAACTTAGAGTTTACGAAGTAAAACTCCCTTCGTAAAACTCGCATAACGCAGCATTGTACTATAGTGACAGGAACACACAAATTAGTTGTGTAGGTAAATGTTCTAGTAAACTTGATTGTGGTATGAAAGAAGATTCTTAACTTACCTAATGGTCTTGTTCATGGTGAAAAATCATTTACAATATATGCAAAAAACGGAAAGGAGAAGAAATCAAAGTCTTACTTTCATTTACTGCTATTTGTTTTTCTTTGTTTTATATTCATATATATGTATTTTAATTTACATTCACAATAGGTTTCTATATTAATCAACATGTGATTAATTGCTGAAATACTCTTTTAGCCTGGTAAATTAAGTTTCCGTTTCATTAGTTACTTGTATATGCAGAAACATATTCCCGTGTTAGCCCGTTTCTTCTCTCTTTTTACTTTTACCTTCTTAAGTTATAAGAAATGACAACATTATTATACGCATTTCCGATTCATCACGTGGGTATCATGTAATAGCATCTCCCTCTTACTTGTTTGTTTAGTTTCCATCATCTATCTTGAATTCTATTTGATTTTAGCTTTAGTATAATCAGCTGTATCAATTTCCCAAATCAACATGATACGTTGAAATATTGTTTCTTTATAATCTTTCATCCTCTATACCTTCATTCTTCCTTCATAATAATATTGCAACTGTGGCGCTCTTCTTTTTTCTAAATGTAGCCATGAGTAGATGTATTTTATGTTACAGTTTGCGAACTATATTCCTCTGCAGAGTTAATCTTGAGGCAAATTCCGTCTTATCATTTCCTTTAAATTATAATGAACACAACGACTTTTTCTAATAACTAGCATATTATTAGAAGCGGAATCTTCCAGGGTAGCGTTAGAATTGTGCCTAGTTAGAAAAGGTAGAAATGTAATGCTGTTCTATTTATCAATCTTAGTTTTACATTGGATACCGATGCTGTTATAATTATGCTTACATAGATTATTCTTATCCCGTTTTTATCTTGTATCAGATATTTTTACGAACATCAGAGTTATTTATGCATATACAAATTATCTAACGTGGATTATTATTTCTAAATCTAGTGTTAACAAATATTTTCATGTTTACATTAGGCATGTAGCTAGTTCTTTCAGTATCCAAGGCAACTGAACAGCATTCAAGGTCCAATATCTGTGTCAGATTCAGATGTATATTGAACTCAATTCAGGTGTAATATCAGTAACGGATTCAGAATTATCTGATTCCTACAGCCACAGTACTTCACGTACATTATTAACATATATTATATTATATTTTGTACAGTTAATACCAGTATATCTGTCCGCCATAAAGTAGATTTCGTCATTACATAGTTTGATCATTTTGACTTTGTTGCAATTACAAGGACTCGTCTAAATGACATTATTACTGATGATGACCTTACAGTAGATGGTTTTCATAAACCAATTAGAACAAATCATGGGTGAGGTGGATTGTTTTCAAACCCTCCTTAGAACAAATATTTATATGACATAACATAGCTGGAAAATATAGAATGTACGTCCTCTGTGGGATATACTATGGCACAATAGTCCCTACGTTATTGTCCAGGGGATTCCATAAGCACAAAGTGTATGGCTATCAAACAGTAAGTGTCACATGTGGGAGATCTTAGTCGGGGGTGACATAAAAACAGTATACGAGTTGACCTCAATAGGCGTCAGAAAAAGACTGCATTCTAAAGTGCTCAATCGCAGCTTGGAATATATACCAAATGCTATGTAATAGAGTTAGCATTCCTTCGAATGTCTGAGTCCAAGTATCTTTGTGAAGTTTACTCTTCTTGTTTGGACTACCTATCATCCAGGGCCACCACATGCTAACGACATTGCTGAATCTGCAGTTCGTGGTATAAATTATATGCATATTGGAATGGCCAAAAAAGGCAGTATAGAAGAGATTCAGACTCGACTTATCACTAATAAGTGGTTGCCAGGCTGCAAATGACGGCTGGGCCTCTACATTCAATTAGCTCGATAAGACCGCTAGGGTCAGCTGAAGTCGTATAGCCTGTGCGTTAGGTTGAGTTGGTGTGACCTTCCAGGTCGACTGGATTGTTTGATTGATCTAGATGGATGGTCGGCCGGCTGTCTGTCTGTTACATTAGTTGGTGTGACCCAGATATACACTCTATGACAATTGTGCTGACGATATCGGCTGTCGACGATACTTATTCCTGTATTCTGACGGCTGGGTGATACTGCCGCCAGGCTGCAGTCGGAACATTATGTGTTGTCAGTGGAAGTTGTGGCTCACTGAGTCTGCCGAAACGTTAAAACTGCGCCCAAGACACCATTTATTTCCATCTTAATCAGACAAGTGTGGGAAGCTTGATCTACACCGGGATGGTTGCTTAAAATAAAAAGACAACTGCAACGTTGCCATTGTTCGACATTATAGTCGATAGCGCCTTTGTAGAAAATCTTGATGATCATTGCATCCAAACTGGTAATCATTGTTTAACGTTTCATCACATTCAGGCTTGAAATGATAAAGAATTCAACATGCAAAGATAAATAGTATGCGTAAGTATAACGAGTTATGAGACTATGCTAACTGATAAAGGATAAGGCAAATGCACCATCGAAGTAGATTTAGAATATATTTACCTATCTGGTCACGAATAACAATGGCGTGGTCGGCCACTGAACACGGAATAATAATAATAATAATAACAGTAAAAATGACATCCGATAAGATAATTGTTTTAGCCTCAAAGCGTCTTAGTTTCTTGCAGATTATTTGCAGTCTATTGCATCCACGATTAAATTTACATGGCACTTAAGTTTGCCATTGGTGCACTACATATCAGAAAAGTAACGTATGTTTGAAAGTTTTAGAACCCTGTACCAATTTATCTTTGTAATGTTTTTGACAGTTCATATTTTTATTGTACTACTTAACTAGACGTTTCTTATTACCTTAACAAATGTGCATTCATCATATATTTGACCAACCAGGATCCAGATAATATGTTTATGCATCATTATTGTTTCAAATCGTTGCTTGGGTGTGGCTGTCAATTCTAGCATTACGTAGTAGACCTTTAACTAAATATCCTACTAGTATTTGATTGGACGATTTAGCTGCGTTCAAAGAACGTGATATAAGTGCACGTAAGGCGACTGGTTATCATATAGTTAACAAACCTGAACACATAAGTGCTATCTGCCTTGTCCTAATTATACAGTGGTCCTTTCACATCATGTATCAGATTAATTTAACTAAGTAAGCATTTACTTCCAGAAAACTGCAGCGTAATCAATCAGCAAAACAATCTTTAACGCTTGGATGACAGTGGAGCACGATGTTATATCTACTAATTTATCCACTTTTTCTTAATTGATTGCTGACAAAATAGTCGCGCGACATTTATGAAATCTACCGAATAAATTAAAATCTGATTCTTTTATAAGCAGTACATTGATGTATTTTACTCAGCATGAGTTGATAATAATTATAGTAAATTATATATTTTGCACTGGCACATAACCATACAATGTTGATTCTTATCCTACAATTGATTGATAACCAAGGTTGTTTATTTGTGTATTGGATTGTTTGATTGTGTCGGTGTTCGTTTAAGTTACTCGTTGAATGTGCAAGAGTGAGGAAGCCAGTAATAAGGATTTATCTAGAACATTGTCTTATCGAAACCATAATGGAAGCGATGTCGTCTTATCGACAGTCTTTTTACATCTGAATGTGTCTTTAATTTCCGTAACAATTATATATTTTACTATCGATGGCTCACTTATATTGACAAAAATGCACATAAGACTATTGATGACAATTTAGTAACAAAACTCTCGACATAGTGAGACATGCTTTATCTAAAGGGTTCATGTTTTCTTTCAGATCAAGAACTTGACTAATTCAGGTAGTTAATACTATTATAATTTACTTCCAGACAGCGTCACAACATCCAACCAATGTGAACATTCTGAACATGTAATATTTATTAGTGCAGGATACATGACGTAAGACATTGTCCACTGTTTCTTGGCATGTAAATATGCATTCAAACTATTTTTGAAAAACAATTACACGTGCGACGTGTACAAAATCTTCCCATCAAGTTCAGACCCAAATTTTTTGTCTGAGAATATATCTTTGAATAAGCAAAACCTATTAACAATATCGACCAAAGCATAGCCTAATATTAACTGAAGACCATATTTTGAATATTCTCTTTTTTGTTTGTTGAGTTTGATGTTTTGAGTGTATATCCTGACAAGTGAGGATAACATAACTAGCTTCCTTGTGCATAATAGTTACCTTTTTGGGGGGACAGGGTGGTAGATGCAAGAGTTGACAGAAAAACAGATCCACCTTGAAATTATTATTATGCAAACCTCTTTGGGCTGAACGTCGCCTTATTCACAATATAATTTGTTCTGTATATGTGTACAAAACCTACTTCAATCAACACCTGTATATCTGAGACTGGTTGAACAAGTATGATCGGCTGGGTCAGCTGGATTGCCAAATTGCCGTGGATGTCACGGATACAGTTGTTTGATATAGGTGGACGGTCGGCTGGCAGGTATACTTGTTGGCGTGAACCATGTGGCAACTTCGCCATGGATGTATGACGGAGACGATTCAAACAACTGTATCACGACGGCACTGTTGGCAACCGGGACATTATGTATTGTAATAAGACATGTTGGCTGGCCGGTAAAGGGAAACTTATGTACCCATAGGCACTTTGTTTTTGTCTACATCAAACAAGTGCGGGAAGCTGACTTTAACCAGGATGATTACTTTTAAAACTTTACATACATTAAAAATGTCCATACCTACTTTGCCACCGTTCGACATTCTATTCTACATGTTGTTGTTTTTTGAAGACATTGATCATGATGCTTCGAAATTGCTATCATCGTTCCATTTCAAAGTCTCCACAAATGTCGGTGTTTTATGAATAGGTGCGGTGGGTGGGTGGAAAACTTAGCTTTATTACAAAGTGGAGGAGAGACGGAATCTCCTCATCACCAAAGCTATTCATTGAATATGAGGACGGATGTAAGTTTAAGATTTCAGGACTGGACACTTTATATCTGGCTTTTTTCTCTGTAGTTAAGATTTGTAACAGAAACTATGGCCCATGTCTCTGTAGACCAGCAAGAGCGGTCGTTACAAGTCATGGATTGAAGAACATTTACAACAAGACACCCATGTTTCGTGATTATGCTCTCTTACATTGAAGCGGTGGCATTTGTTCTTGCTCGGCTAACATTTCTTCAGATACAGATCTGAAATGATAAAGAAGACAAAGATCAAAGATATGGAATATATGCTTATAAGGAGTTACAAAACTACATTAACTGAGGAAATAAAATGCCAACGCACCAGCGAAGTAGATTTAAAATATATAGTTACCTATCAGTCATGAAGTCATGATGACAACTGCTTAGGCGGCTACTAATGATAGACTAATGATACTACTACTACTACTACTACTAATAATAATAATAATAATAACAATAATAATAATAATGCCATAAGATAACTGTTGTGATCTCAAACTGTTTATCTTACTAGGGGGAAACTCCATGTTTAATATAGTTACGTTTGGTTTGTACAAAATATGCTCACTTACACACTTTGAAATTTACAAATCCATGTGTCACTGTATATTTTTATTATTTTGGACATAGGATCTATCTATTTTTACATCTAAAAAAACGCTTTTATCACTTTAAAGATTTTGTTCATACAATGTATTTAACAATCCCGACATGAAACAGTGTTGCTTTAAATCATTGCATGGGTGGGGCTGCCAATTGTAGGTATTACGTACATAAACTTTAACTGAATATCCTGCTTGAATATGCTTGGATGATTTAGCAGCAGTCAATACGTGTGACACAAGTGCACGTAAGACGACCAGTCACCATATAGTAAACAAAACTCTTGACATAAGTATTATGTATTCCGTTCACAACAAGTGCTCGACTAATTCAATAACAATTTACCATTATCGTTGGCGTCCAGAACACCTCACACCAATCAGTCGGCGAAAATATCCCGAATGCTTGAAAGATGATGAAGCAGGATAACTGACAAAGTAACTTACTAACTGTTGCATTTCAGGGATCTATACATTTATTTACTAGACAACAAAGAATATGTATAAAATCCACCCATCAAACTCATGCCCTATTATCAAAAAAAAAAAAAGAAATGCATTTTGGATAAGGAAATTAAGTGGCGACAACTTAGCATTAGCAATTAAATAAACACAATTCATTCTTACCCTACAGCCGTGATTGTTTATTTCTGTGCTTGTGTGTTCGATTGTTTTTTTTTTAAATTTAGTTTCTTATGTTATTTTTTTTTATCCGCAAGAGAGAGAGAGAGAGAGAGACAAACATATCTATAGCTTTAACCAGAGCATTATGCTCATCGAAGCCTTATAGAAAATGATGTCATATTATCCCTCTGTGTACATCTAAACGTGCATTTAGTTTATATTAAAGTAGCAGAGTATTACTACTTTACAATTGCTCACTTTTAAACTGCGACATTTGTGTCGTTTCCTGTCGAGTTATTAAATAGAAAACTCAAATATTTATGTAGCTATTCAGATTTACTAGTCCATCGCAGCATATGATAAAGACATACAAATATACTTCTTTTGTGCGGAAGTATGGATGTGTCTGTATATCAGAGAGAGATAATGGGTTACTTTGAGTGTGTACATTATCGTGATTGAGAGAGAGAGAGAGAGAGTAATTATGTTGGTGTCTGAAATCCGTCGATTATATCAAACGATCGAGAAAGATTTATTTTAAACTTGAACACCTCAAGCTTATCCCACATCAGCGGTAGATATGTCTCAAATACCATTCTTTAACGTTTGAACTGCAGCTCTGTTGCTTGTTAGTACTTTTGAATCGGCATAAAATAGTTTCTTTTGTGTGAGTATTTGTATCACCGGCAGCACGACTTAGAGTTCGTGGACAATTAGATTCGCTCTGAATTTTAGCACGTTGTATTTCCTGCATAGATTTTTTTTGTGTATAAGTTACCAAAAGTTTGTTTCTATTGTGGTGACTTCAGTTACGCAAGCCCCGGGAACTGTGCACGATAATTGTGGAAGGAAGATTAGAGAACTACGACGGTACTATGCCATCCATTTGCAGAAGCACTTTTGCGCGAGTGCAGTTTTGCCTTTTTAAAACTTAATTATGTTATGGATATATGAGCCTTGCCTGGTCTAATAACCTTGTGCATTGTAAAGAAAATAAGAAAAAAATAAAAGTCGAAGAAGGCGAAAATCAAATATTCTTAATGTCTATTTATTGATTTGTTTTATTTTTTAATACTTGTTTTGTCTTTCCCATAAATGTATCTTTAATTTTCATTGATCTTAAGTTATTTCTCCAATACACAAGTTATGAATCATCAAAATATTTTCTAATGTTGGTATATTAAGTTTCCATTTCATTAGTTACGTTAGTATGTAATTACATTTTCAGTTGTGTGCCTGTTTTGATTGTTGTGTTTTCTTTAGTACTCTTTTCTATAAATTATATCGAATGGAACCCTCAATACGCTCATTCCATCGTCATCACGTGCACACCAAGCAATGTCTCACCTCTCTCTCTCTTCTCTATTGGTTTGCTTTTGTCAGCTATATTGAATACACACAATCATATATATATATATATATATATATATATATATATATATATATATATATATATATATATATATATATATATATATATATATATATTATATCAAGGTGCATAATACCCTATAGTGTGTTAAGTTTAAAATTTGTGACAGCATAACATGTGAACATATCACTTTACATGATTCTCATTGGTCCACATAAGTCCTTTACATTACTCTGCAGTGTTTACTGATTAGTTTAGACTGTGAGAAAACATTTTTAACCCCTCCTTCTTTAAAGCTGTGTTTTCAAAAAACATTTCTCGGCCATTTTTCAACTCGACTCGCGAAAGGAAATTGAGGAAAAATCATTTTAGCTGTCTCAATATAGACGATATCACATTCAGAAAAATGGCGTAAAACTGTAATAAAAGAACAACAACAAGAAGTAAAACTAAGGTATTGCTCAATTTTTAGCAGTGGCGACGTAGGGGTATATATATATATATATATATATATATATATATATATATATATATATATATATATATATGTATATATATATATATATAATAGAACTTTAATCCATCCTATATACAAACGATGATTAAATGTTAACTTATTCTTGTAAATAAACTCACCTCTGTTCACAGAAGAATGGTGACATAAACTGTTGTACCAACATGCATAACTTTATCCAACCACAACATAATAACGCATTAGATATGCGATTCCAATCGGACTCAGAACTTTGTTTTACGCCTTCTGTACCTTAAATGATTGCAAAAGATTGACATTTTTCAAATCGATTCTTAAATTAAATATTAAATCATTATCCATTTGAAAACACACACACACACACACACACACACACATATATATATATATATATATATATATATATATATATATATATATATATATATATATATATATATATGTGTGTGTGTGTGTGTGTGTGTGTGTGAGTGTGTGTGTATATCGCAAATTAGAGACCAGTCCGCCGTGAATTAGATTTCGTCCCTACATAATATGATCACATTGACATCGTTCTAATTAGAGGGACTCTGCTAAATGACAACATTTTTAAAATTAGTTTTACAAAAAGTAAGCAGTCTGGGCAAACTGTAATATCATAGGGTCAATGAAAAGTTTATATTAAAACCATGTATTAAAGTTGTTTGCTAACAATGTAAATATTTGTGACGAAACTATGTTGATCATAATTTTGAACTTAAGTGTTTCTATCACTTATACACAAGGTCACTGCCCAAGTGTTGATTCATTTTTCAGCTGAATTCGTGCATAGCCTCTGTAAAAATATCTCGCAAACGCAAATATTAAACAGTAAAGGCAAATAACAATCATTAAAGGCGACATCAAATGCAATATTGCTTCGCGATGCTACGTGGAACAACCTATATACACTACATCAGTTGATTTAAGTGGGTCAAAACAATTTGCAAATGCACTGACGTACGCTGATTTTGGGCTTTTCATAGAAGTTGACATACTATAAAAATTAAGGAAAATATAACAAAAGCTTAAGCAGCAGAGAGGGTGAACAGACCACTGAAGGGAATGGTCACCCTTGTGTTTAGACCAAAGAAAACAGTGACCCTTCATAGAGGTCAATACCACGTCTACGATTATTGTTTGTCCCAAACAGAATTGTAGACAAACCCTCTCTGCTGCTCAATAATCCTGGGAATCTTTATCTGAATCCTGGGAATCATCATCTGAATCTTGGGAATCATCATCTGAACCATGGGAATCTTTTGTTTTGTTCTTCAAGTAATATTCAAGTTCTGATGGTGGTTTTTCTATTTTTGGATTTATGTTCTTTCTTGTTCTGTAATAGTTCATCAAACTTCTGTATCGATCTCCACCGCAATGTTTGCAAATCTGATATAATCCTCTAACGCCGTTGTTACATCCAACACAACTTCGTGGACCAGCATGAGGGTTTTTCTTTATAAGATAATTATGTTTTTTACAATGTTCTCCACGACACCTTTTGTTGCATTTATTTGTTGTTCCTTGAATTAACCACGCACAGTTGTTCATTATATGAATGATATCTGTTTAATTAAATGTACACCCTCTCTGCTGATATCAATTAAAAAATTGTTATATTTAAAACAATGGTACATCCAGAATCTCATACTGCAAGAATGGCACGAGAACGATTAGAAGCAATTAAAAAATTTCTTCCTGTCAGAGACTCATTTAGAAAAAATCTACAAGCGCAGCAAGAAGCACATGTTGAGTACGAAGAAGAAACTAAAAAACTGTTTAAACCCGTCACTGCAGCTCCTGCAAAGGTTACAGCTGTCATCAAAGAAGATCTTCTTCCGGTATCAAAACAAACAGCTGAACAAACTGAAAAAATAGCAAGAAGAACTAAACAGACAAAGAAGATTTTTCGAGATCTTCCACCTGGCATAGTCAGGGAAATAGCTGCGGCTCAACCTCCACCTGTTGGCGAAGAAATACTTGAAAGTATTGGAAAACTTCGTACTGAAGTCGCCGACGTGCAAAAAGAACATGCACCTGACCCCGAACTAGTAGAAAAAACTTAGAATTGATTACAAAATTTAGGAAAGGGGTTGTTGAAGAAATTAGAAATACTAAAAGAGAACAATTACCCGAAGCAATACTAAATAGTATATTTAATAAATCTAGTATTTTAAAACCCCATTATGAAAAAGTAAATGATGATAATCTTATTAAATATATATATATCGCGTATATTACAACAAAAAACAAGCTAAAGGTCAAGAATATAAAATTATTAATGAAGAAGTAAAAAAACTTTATAGAGAGAGACTGAAACAACAAGAACAACTCGCCCAGCAGAAACTTCCTCCACCTTTACAACAAATAGAACAACAGCAATTGATGTTGAAACCATCTAGAGAGAAAAGGAAGCAGATGGCAAAGGAAAGGAAGCAAAAAGCAGAAGAAAAGTATAAACAAGAAGAAGAAATATTTAGAGATATAGCAACTAAACAACAGGAGAAATTACGTTCACTGGGTAAAGAAAGAGATCCTGACGCTGTAGGAAGTGGGTTCCTGACTACATCAGAAGGAAATAATTTTATTTGTCCTGATAATATCCTCAACGACGTGTCACCGTTAGAAGTTCTCATAGGAGGAAAACGTGCCGGAAATAATTCACCAGAAATAATTAATGAAGCAGCTGATATTTGTCGGCGATTATTTCAAGGCGGTATCATGGATATCGGAGTTTACCGAGAACTTATCGATGAACTTGTTGATGACTAGTTGTTAAATAAATGGTAAATTAAAAAAGATGATCATACATAATAATCATCGTAAACGTGTACAGGTCAGAGCGGTGAACTCACGATTACCAATCTACAGAGCTACTTACGGAGATGGACTTGGTGATGTTGTGCGGGGATTATTCACAAGGATAGCTCCAAAAGCAGCACCCGTTGCAAAACAAATATCGATGAAACCTATCGATAATGTTCGTGAAAAAGCTCTTGGAGCAATTGTCAATGTTGCTGTTTAGGCGTTTTCGGCAATCAAAGAAAGACTAGCACGATTATTGCGACGAAAACAACAACCACCAGTGAAACTGGCAAGTACTGAAATTATGCCAGCAGACGTAAGTAAAATAATAAATCAGGCTGCAAATTAAAAACTAGCGGAATTATCTGAAGAGGCAGAAAAAAATATAACATCAAATTTGATAGATCAAAGACTCAGTGAATCAGGAAATAATATTTCAAGCATGATATCAGGAAGTGGAGTGTCCAAACACGGTTTTCGTGTTAGACGAAAATAATTATAATAAAATGTTTAAACGTGAATCCGATGCAGCATTTGATATGGAGGCACCTGTCCTTAAAGATGAATCGGTACGTGATTATCAGTTATATTCTTATGAGGCACGAATACCAGATCAACGTGGAAGAATTGAACTACAAGTTCATGATACAAGTATATACTTTTTACCCGCTGCGGCTTTTCTTGAGGTAGAAGGTACAATTATAAAAACGGATGACACTAATTACGGAGGTGCAGTAAAAGTTGGTTTTGTCAACAATGGGATTATGGCGTTGTTTGATAGCGCCACTTATATGACCGATGGAACAAATATTGAATCGATTCAGAAAGATGTAGACGTTGCTACAACAATAATAGGATTAGCAAGATATTCTGATGATTATACAAAATCAGCAGGTCCTACAATGATGTTTGTGAAAGATAACTCCAATAACCCTGAAAGCGATCCGTATAATATAAGACGACCAAGAAATTTTGCCAATAATGCTGATGCTGATGTGGCCCCAGTGGTTCATGATTCTAGCGAAAATTTCAACTTCGGATTTGCAGCACGTAGAAGTATGTTACTAGGAGACAATAGAAGATTTTCATGTGCAATTCCACTATCGCATATTTTTGGATTTTGTAGAAATTTTAGAAAGGTTATTTTTGGAGCTAGATACACGGTTGTTCTTGTGCGAAAAGGTGATGATAGCGATGCTGTGTGGAGACCTGTTGGTGATGCTGGTAACGTAATATTGTCTAAACTTTCACTGTGGATGCCGGTAATGACTCCAACGATCGCAGTAGAACAAAAATTAATTTCTTTCATGGACACTGGTGGTAAATCCTTATTGTCATGGTTAACAACAAGCACAGATAGTATGCAAACTAACGTTAACGGTCAGTTCACATGGCATATAGCATCACAACAGGGTGTTTCTGCACCGCGACATATTTTTGTTGCGTTTCAGGAAACTAATCGATTAGGCTCACAAGTTCACTCTCATATGATATTTGATAAACTAGGTATCACAGATATTTCTTTACGGATAAACGGACAACAAGAACCAACAGAAAGTATACAACTAAATTATGAGCAGAATCGTATAGGACGTGCATATCATCGTTTAATGTCATTCATGGGACGTGATCAAAATGTTGATACTGGATTGCAAATATCACAATATGATTTCAGAACTTTGTATCCGATTTATTATTTTTCACTGGAACATCTTGATCTATCAAAACAATCTGTCGTTGATGTACATCTTAAAACAATATTGAATACAGGTGGTGCTAATTATAGAGCAATCGCGGTCATACTCAGCGATAAAGCCATGTTACTTGAAGGTGGTAGTGGTCGAATGAGAGTCGTTGATGCACCAGTGGAAAATCTTTAATTATTCTGAAAAGTATTATTTATATAAAAATGTCGTATAGTCCTGTTAATGTTACTCTGACTCCCGGTCAGGTCAAAAAGCTTCAATCAAAAACCACCAGAAAATGCGGAACTAAAATATCACTAAAACGAGATCAGATGGGTGGTGGTCCAAACAAATTATCGTTGACAAATAATCAGATTAAACATTTCAATAAAGCTCTAGAATCAAAAACTGGAGTTCAATTACGTCTTTCTCCGAGCGCCATCAAAGATATGGTTAAAACGGGTGGTATATTTCCACTTCTTGTGGCTATTCCAGTGTTAATAGCTGCTGCCGCTCCAGCTGTAGCAAAAGCAGCCGCGTTAGGTGCTGTTGGAACAGCTGCTGGAATGGCTCTAAAGAAAGCAACTGGTGGACGATATGGCAAAAAAAAGGGACGCGGTCTAAGATTACCGGGATCTCTCTGGGGAAGCGGTCTGAGGCTCCCACGTTAGATGTTCCAGCATCAAATTTTGATTTACTTGATGCTGCTAAACGATTAAAAATAAAAGCCTTTAGAGGTGTTTTTATGCGAGATCAATTACCAAAACAACCAAACAAACTCGAAACAGGTATTATTAATCTAGACTCGACTTCAGGACCCGGTACTCATTGGGTATCATACGCGGTTGATCCACGTGGAATCGTTTATTTTGATTCATACGGGTTAGCTCCACCTGCTGAATTTATAAAGTATGTCGCACCACTCCACGCAAGAACCAGAGGTTCCAAAGTTTAGTATTCAACGCTACCCACACAAACAATGACAGATCCGCCAATATGCGGCCGTGAAGTAATTAATGTACTCGACGCTATATCAAAATCATCCAAACTGCCACATAAAGTTGTGCATGATTATACAAGCATATGATTCGTTGCGCGTAATGCGTTCTAAATAGATCTTGGATCATATATAATGGTTGATATTTGCGGAAGAAGATCTTCCCGCGTTAAGAGAAAATCCGGCGATGTTGATCTGTCGAAGTATGCGACTAAAGATGAACTCGCTGATATCATGAGCCTGGCTGGAGTTGATCCAGATATGGTCGTTATTTTTCAAGATCGATATGGTAAACTAAAAACGAGTAATATCAGATGGAATGATATAGCTCGACGAGTACTTGGTGCAGTTACGGATAATATTCCCGTGTTTACTGACGGTGGTAGAATCAGAGATTCAAGTGTATCATTTGCAACAATTAGAAATGAAATTGCAAGAAGCGTTGCTAATCGTGTGAGAAATACCGGTGACACAATGTCGGGTGAACTCAGCATGAACGGAAATAAAATAGTAGTTTTAAGAGATCCAACATCCGACGAAGATGCAGCAACAAAAAAAATACGTCGACACCGTAGATGGTAAATTATCCACGCTGCGGGCCGAGTATGACGTTCACGTGGGCGCTTTTGCAAGATTTCGCAGAAACCATCAAAGAACCGCAGAAGAATTCTTCGGCACTCCGCACTCCGTTGACATAAATCTCGCTGATATCAATACGAACATCGACACGATCAAACGAACACAGCAAGACATCGTAGCGGGGATTCCTGAGATCGTTAACAAAAACAATTTGATTAAAATTCCGGCCGGAATAACTCCCGGACATATTACCAACATCGTATGCACTGTATCATCGGGATTCGCAACATGGTCGCAGCAAAATAAAGCCATCAGATATACCGCAACAGTCACTGGCGTGTACAGGTTGTCTGTGTTCAGTGGTGCGCGATTTGAGATATTTACAACGTATCGATGGCGTCATTCAATGGATAGGTTTTCCGGAGTTGTATCTGTTATATTAAATAGCGGAACCGAAGAAATATTTATTCTTGAAGCAGATGATAAGACATTAGACTCAACATCTTACTGGTGGTGTTTGGAATTTGTAGCTGAAACACCTCAGTTGGTTACTGCATAAAAATATATGGACGGTGCACAATACAGATACAATCAAGCGCGTGAATGGCAGGCGGCGCTAAAAGATCGAGTCGTACAATATACAGTAAAAGTACAAAAATATCGACGACGATTAGTTATCGTGGACGTGATTGTTTATTCAGTATCCAGTGTTGTTGCTGGAACCGGTGTGATATTATCAGCGGTGACAATGATGGCACCAGCAGCCGTAACTATTTGTATTTCAGCAGCAACAACGATTGCAGGTGTGCTTAATATCATCACAAAAAAATATGCACCTGCATGAATGAAAAATTATCCGATTACATGATAAAATTACATACAGCGACGGTCGCATACTCTAAGTTATCCTCGTTGTTATCAGCGAGTCTCAGTGATGGAATTATATCTGATGTCGAATTTTCAAAGATGACTAAAATATATCACGAAGGTATCGGTATTAAAGACATAAATACTAATAATGACATAATTACTCCAGCAGATCGTGACTAACACAACTCCGCCAAAGATAACGACGATCTCGGTAAGTTCATATAATCCTGAATTTAGTATTAACTTTCCTACTGCAATTCCAGTGAAGGAAATTGCACTAGCGCAATAACGGGTATATTACAGCTGGCCAAATATCAGATCAAAATTATTTAATGGTACACCAGCAAATAATTCGCTTGTATTTGCTAACAAGAACAAACCAGATGGTACTCCTGACTGGATAAATGTTGGAATACCCACTGGTAGTTATGAGATCGAACAAATCAATGAGGAATTTCAACGTAGAATAAAATCAATAACCGGAAAAGAAGCAAAAATATCAATTAACGTTCATGAACCGACGCTGTCCTCGACAGTTGTGATACATTCTCCTGATTATGCCGTTGATATTTATCAATCCACGATAAGATCCGTACTAGGTTGGCCGCATGTTCCCCCGGTGTATGAAGGACCACCAGAACCGAAGTTAAATGAATTTCTTACGAACGTGAGTAATTATGTAAGCGGATTAAATTATCTCGATGGAAACCGCGCTTATGAGTACGCTGATTCAATTATTTTTGATTATTTATTTCATGGAAAAAATAATTACCAAAGAAGTAATTGAATCAATAAGTAAAAAATTTAAGGATGAATATCAAGCTCGATTTAAAATTTTACAGAATTTATTTTCTAGTATTACACAATTTTACAGCGATGATGTAAAACAACAAATCATTGAGTCAATGCAACATTTAAATAAAGTTATATCAGATTTTCGTAGTGCTAATGCAGCAATTATTAATAGATCGATCATAATGATTGCATCTGATGGTAAAATAACAGGTTCAAGTTTAGATGATCTTTTTAATGATTTATTTACCAATCATTACAAAAAAAACTCCGAGGAAGTATTAAAATTTACATTACCAGAATTTGACACAATTGAGTTAAAAAAATCTCTCAATGATCTTATCAACGAAAACGTTCCTAAAATACTCGATGCATGGAGAAAAATGCCACCACCTTCAACTGTTCTTAGACATAATAATGATCCACACGGCAGTGGCAGCCACGTTTCTCCGGGAATCGTTAATATAAAAAGCACGATTGTGGTCAATCTGGTTTGTGACGTAGTCGATGGCAGCTATCAAATAGACCTCGGAAAATCAAATCAGGCTCAACAAGGATACATCCTATATACATTTACACCACAAGTTCCCCCTGGAAGTTTAATCGTGCAAGAACCAACTAATCCTGTGTATCTGCGGTGTCACAATAATATGTTAACACGAATAAATTTTAAACTCACAGACCACCTTAATCGCTTAATTGACATGCGTGAAGAAGAGCTTGTGATAAATCTGTATGTGAAATCTTAATTAATCCAGTAAATGTTATATAATGTACCAGCACGTGATTGTTTTTTATACACTTGAAAAACGCCATCAGAACAGTGTTTTCAAAACACAAAGCAATTTAGTTATTGATGAATACGGAAGCGAGAACAGTTAGATGAGCTCCGCCGAGAACATATTATCGAGATCAGATTCTAAATTATACACACTCCTGTATTAAACTCGACCAACTTAAAAAAATAAATAAATATAATTACTGATGGGATAAATTAATCAATTTTGTACAATCTGATGGGATAAATTATACAAATCAATCAGTTTGCTAATTGTGATGTGGTAATTGGTACTGAAAATTATACAAATTAATCAGTTTTCCAAAAAATGCTACAAAAAAAAATTGTATTATTATTCTGAAATATTTTTATTATTATTCTGAAATATTTTATTCTTTATGAATCAATCTGATGGGGTGGTTGCTACTCAAAAGTATACAAATCAATCAGTTTGCTAATTCTGATGGGGTGATTGGTACTTAAAAGTATACAAATCAATCAGTTTGCTAATTCTGATGGGGTGGTTGCTACTCAAAAGTATACAAATCAATCAGTTTGCTAATTCTGATGGGGTGATTGGTACTTAAAAGTATACAAATCAATCAGTTTGCTAATTCTGATGGGGTGGTTGCTACTCAAAAGTATACAAATCAATCAGTTTGCTAATTCTGATGGGGTGATTGGTACTTAAAAGTATACAAATAAATCAGTTTGCTAATTCTGATGGGGTGGTTGGTACTTAAAAGTATAGAAATCAATCAGTTTTCCAAAACATATTTTATTATTATTCTGAAATATTTGTAAATTAATTATGATGTGATATACAGTGAGGAAAATTATATTACTACTCAGTCGTTACCCGCTGACATAATTTTCCTTAAGTATCTTATGCGGGTACTGATTGTTTTTTTTTTGTTTCGTATTCGCTGGATAATTCCGACCTGATCTTTTCTATTGCAACAGAAAGAGGAATAAATTCATTTATTTGATCATCGTTCACCATAGCCAGTGACTGAAACATAGCTGCCTGAATCCGCTTTATGAACTTATATTGAGATGATAGAACATATTTATTTTCATTTTTAAGTTCTTGTAACGTTTCAAAATCAGATATTATTTTTTCAGGATTTAGTTCATCAGATATATTAATTCCGTTTTCTTCTAGTTTTTTAATAGCAGAAATAATGTCTTTGATATTTTCTTGGTTTCTTTAGCGAGCTCAGATTATGGATGATCATGGATGACTAGCCCCTATCGAGTCTTTAGCGAGCTCAGATTATGAATGAAGGACGGCACAAACATATATTATGAAATGAACTTCTATTCGAGTTTTTTTAGCAAGTTCATTAAGTATGAAATGAAATATATACAACGAATGAAGGCACAAACATATATTATGAAATGAACTTCTATTCGAGTTTTTTAGCAAGTTCATTAAAGTATGAAATAAAATATATACAATGAATGAATGAGATGAAATATATACAATGAATGAAGGACGGCACAAACATATACGCTCAGCAAAATCCCACCCACAATAATCAAGCCCGTGGGTGATACGAAAATATGTATCAACCACCGGTTGATACGTGGTTGGGTTTTGCTGAATCTGGCGGAGCCCCCAATTATTATAAAAATCGCAATTATGCGCAAACCACCGACATGTTGTCAGCCATGGGGATTCGATCCTGGACCGCGAGCGTCACAGTCCAATACGATACCGATTGAGCTTTCAAATCTTGTTACAAACATATGCTTCGAAAGTTAATATATAGCTAATAATCATTGAAAAGAAACTAATTTCGAATAATCCAATTCTGAATTCAAGAATTACGTTTATATGATATATTTTCACAAAACAAAGCTAAATTAAGGAATTCCCTATTCACTATACCACGCCATGTATGATAGAACATCCGGTCTAGATCATCTAATTGCTAGACTGGTCAAAGGGAGTTTACTCGATAAATAAATAATCACACATACATACACAATTTCGCATTATATTTCTGCACTGAACAAGGAAAATGCACTGATTTTTAATTCCAAACACTATCGTGGACCTATGAGTCAGTACATTGCCACACGATACAATGTAATGATGACCTTGAGAAACGCAGATAGCTTCCATTTCCTCAGCATAATATAACCAGTTATGTGTTAAAGATGCTGTCAAAACCAACAAAACAAAACAAAACAAACCATTATGGTCAGTAGGAAGAATAACCTGTCTGTGTCTTGTTGCGTTGTTTTAATAGGGCAGAAAAATACACGAACTGTAAGTTAGAAATCTGTAATGCATACTGTATCCACCAGGCATCACAGACCTTGGATGTTGTATATGATTATGACCATAAATTACCTCCCTTTCGTGAGTCAAAAAATAAGTAGTATAATAATGACAATTTCTGATCCCCCCCAAAAAATAAATGTAATTCGAGGTGGTGATGATAGTTAGCAGTACTGAAAGGTGATTTTCTGCTTACATTCTTTTGAGAAAGCAGTTTTATATATATTTTCTGCTACTTTTTGTACTGAATATGGGTGAATATTAAAGTATTTCGCAGCTGAACATATCGAACGAAATATAATTACTTCGCCAGATTATGTGTTTGTGGAATTTACCGCCCTTCTAGAAACTGTCTTACATCTTCCAGTATTACCAAGTGCAGAGTTCTGACTTTACGTGACAACCCTCAGATTCGATAAGGAGTTGTTCTGAGGATCCCCGTCAATATGATCAATAACAAGACCATCTTTGATCACTCCGAAGAAACACTCATACGTGAATCGATGACAATGATACATTTTATTTCTTCCAGCGTTGAACCTTAGATAGCCAGTATTAGAAACAACACCAACTGGTCTCTTCAAAATGCAATTTCTGATGACACCATTACGAGCTGATTCATAGTTTGCTATTGTGAGATGTGGGACAAATATATTTTGCTCCATATATGCAGTAATATTATTTGTTTAAATCATTGTTTGTCTGAAATCCTGATATATAATCCTCCACGGATTTTATAGCGTTTTCACTATTATTAATTTTTTTGTCATAATATCTTTTAAGTTCTCTGAACCGTTTTCCACCGCACTTTCCACATAATTCTCTTTTTACTCGCACTCCAATGCCACATCGCAGACACGGTATTGGTCCTAGACTTCCCGTCGTATACTTTGTGAGTGCATCCAACAAAATTCTTTTCTGCATGATTTGTTGCATCGATTTACTGAGCCGATCATCAACCATTTGCCTTGAGACATTGTATATATATAATTTTCTTTATTTAAATATTTGTTTTAATTATATGAATGAGTTTGAGAGATTATCCCAAACTAGGCCTGTTAAATATACATTCAACCTCGACAGACTATCTCCAGACTTGCCAGTACGAGATCTGGTTGATCCGAAAAATAAAAGTTTGATCAATAAAATTCACGACACCAAGAAAGAATTTTACACGGATGGTGCATCTCATACATGGTCAACGTTCAAGATTATACGCAATACTGTCAAGGACGCCACAATGAATGACAAGCGAGCGGCAACTATCATTAACTACATCGCTGAGTATGAGGGCAATCAAAAATATTTCTTCAGAGTAAAATTTATTGTATTAACAGAAACAGGTAGTTGGATTATCCGTGACAAATATGATCCTGTCCTTGGCAATAATAGAATCGCCATATTAAGTAAAAATTCCAGACCGGGTCTATTGACGGGTATTGACAAACCGTATTATGAGCGAGCGTATCCTGTAACAGCGGTTATTTATGGAATCTATGAGATAAATAAAAAACCCAACGTTGATAAACTGACACCCATGAAATTTTCAAGGTTAAATTGTGTAGCCGAGCGAGTAATAGAACACTTTACAAACGCGATGCGTGGAAATGGATTAACTGATTTAAGACGTAAAAAAATAAACTCGTGGGCTGATTCAGTTAAGGATACAGGTGCTACAATAAAAGATGTTGCTGAGTTAGGAAAAATATTAAAATTTCCAATAACCGTAGCGACAATAACGGGAGAAGTACTGTACGAATCAAAATATAAATCAAAAGGAGCTTCAATAAATATTACTGATCATAACGCGCACGCATGGACCAGCGCAGTAACAATATTTCCACGTGATCGAACTATTAGATTTTACCCCCCAGATATCTTTGATTTTATCAACGAAATAAGTAAAAACGATCCTGTATCGGTATGGTTATTTAAAAGTAATGAGGAAGGTGAATTTGATCAGTTTGTTAGACCAAACGGTGAAATATATCGAACAGAATCTCTCCACGACGAGATGAAAAATCTCGCGTATAAGTTTTTAGAGTGCAAGCACTCCGCGGAAAATACTGACAAATTACTAACAAATTGCTTTACCGTTCCATCTGTTGTAGCTCATTTCGCTAGAGAAAGAAATTCAATGAAACCAACACGATTTCATTTACTTGAAGATGTACGCGCAAGTTGCGTCGAATACAGACATGGCGGATGTTATTTCGGTCAATATGGTTGTATGTTATCCAGGAAGTTTTCTAGGATACGGAGATTGTTCTGTATACTTTAAAAGATTCGGTCACCCTACAAACGAGATGACGCGAGTGGCAATTAATGGACCATTACCTGATTTTGATCTGACTGGATTCGCTTGTGTTGAATCATTCGAGCTTAAGGAAAATCTTCACAAGATTTGTTATGTTTGGTTTGATAGACATTTTTGTGAAAAACGTTGGTCGCCTATAGTTTTATTACGATATTTGCTAGATTGTGCGGCACTGACATCGTTGGTGGTTAGTGAGGCAATTATATCATATCACGCGCAGACCGAAGTTTGGTTGCCCATGCCAGATTCTATCAGTGTTGATGAAGTTATTAGCGAGTTTAAGGAAAAATGTCCTGATGTTTCCGAAGATGATATTATCAAAGAAGCTCCTAAAAATCTCGAGATCAAACTCAAAAGGGCAAAAGATCTAGGTAGAAAAATTATAGGTAAATTTACTCCGGGTGGTGCATAAGATCATAAAAGACATCACACACGATTAATTTTAGATGATGCCGAGTACGATTTTATAATCGCTGATACAACAGCGAGAAATATATTTGTAAATCGAGAAAGTGTTTATTTATCCGACGGAACAAATTTGGGTACGATCGTTAGTTACATAAATGATATCTCCCCACAGTATACTCATCTAAGATCTTCCATGTTGGCTTATGTTTCCATAAATTCATTATCGATGATTAATAGATTTTCTGAGACCGCAGTCAGAGTCGCAACAGATTCGTTTTATATTTCGAGTAAATATTTAGAGTCTGTTATGAAATTTACAAGTAATGATGAACGATGGAGTTCGTGGAGAATAAAAAAGGAAATATTACACAATTACACAGAATCAGCAGATGTTCCGATGAGACATTTTTATCGTAAGTGTAATAAAATATCAGAAATGTCGAAAGCGCCATCGTTGAGTGACCCAATAACTAGATATAAGACAGTATATCTTAATGGACCTGGTGGATGCGGCAAAACGACTCGAGCGATTAATGTTTTTAGAAATTCAGATATGATCGTGCTGACACCCACACATAGACTTGCACGGGAGATGAAACCACGGCAAGTACAATCGTGCACGTATCATAGTTACTTTCCGTGGCGCGGGGATACATGGACTCCTGAGCGAATGTGAGAAAAATATATACCTAAAATAATTATTTGCGACGAGATATGTACGGTGTCATTGGATACATTAAAAATGTTTCTTGACTGGTTGCTGACGAAAAATACCGAGGTGATGGTATGTGGCGATCATGGTCAACCGCCGCCTTTTGTTGGACCATCTCCACATGATTGGTTAAAAAATTTCGTCGATTATTACGAAGAAATAGATGATGATCATAGAGCTCTCGATGCAAATTTAAAGGAATTTAAAAACTTAATCAGATTACAATCAAACAAAATTCAGTGTGAAATAATACGCGGAGTAATCTCAGAGAACTCAATGAGTGATTTTTTTTTAATTTATGGAGACCCAACGATTTGATCGTAGCAAGCAGAAAAATAATCAGAGACGATTTACAACAGCAGTTATTTCAGCTGCATAAAGAAAAATATTCAGAAATACCCGTACCGTTATGTTACAGACCATCAGATACACGAAAACAGAATATTAATGTTGATATTCCAGGACAGACTGAGAATCAAAATCTCGTATTAAATGATATTGTCGCCTTTGATATCAGTGTGGTCGAAGATGCATTACACGATGACAAATCTCCATGGGTGTTGGGATACTCTATGACGATCCACTCGTTTCAGGGATTAACTATTTCTGACACACGAGTCTTGATTGTAGACGATCACATTGAGTGGTCAAATTTAGTCTATTTAGCGGTATCGAGAGTCAGAAAAATATCTCAATTACGTAGAATTATAATTCCTGAAATCGTCAATAAATTCAACGTCATCGATGATGATATATTAAGAAAAAAATGAATCGGATAGAAACAATCTGATAAAAAAATAAACGCGACTTTGATCTTGATGTTGAATTTATTATTGAGTTAAAACATCAGCAGAATAATCATTGCTCAAGTTGCAATTGTATAATGTTATGGCGGTATTCGAGTAATGATTCAAGACAATTTACCGTAGACAGAAAAGATAATAGTCGCGTTAATACACGAGAAAATACCATGTTGACCTGTCTTGAGTGTAATCGACGTAGAGGCGCCAGCGCCTTGGGTGCTGCCACTAGTGTTAGTTAAGTGATCGCGGTGGTAATTGTGTATCCGTGGGGATTATTTGTAGTTGCTCACGTACAAATCCACGTTGAGGAGCAGCCGAATCTAGTCTGTAGATTGCAGGTCTACCTGGCGATCTTGTCACGGTGGATATTTTGTGTGTGGTAACACTCCAAATAGGATCAGTCCCTCTCGCGCTACCACCTTCAAGTTCACCCGGTTTATATAAATATCTAACTGTAACATCACCCAATATTTTTTGTTTTTCAGTACCTTTTCGTTGTGTTGGTATATTTTTTTTGTGACTGCGCTAATGGGTTTCATGTTGGTTGTTCGTGTGATCTCGCTATTTAATGCAGCTATCACGCTTGGTGATCTTGCAACCCATTCGCGAGATCTTTTACCTTGAATAAATTCCTTAGCATATTGATATCCAAATAACCGCTCAGCGAGTGTTCGATTAAATCGCTCAACAATTGCCTGATCACGGTGAATTGCAGTATGACCTCGTCGTATTTTGGTATTATGTCGTTTCATCAACGATGATACTGGACCAAGAAATTCCTTACCAGGATCAACCTGTAGCAGCTGTGGCCATCGCAGACCACCTTGTGGTCCACCACCTCGTTGATAAATTCGTTCAAACGCATCGGCTACTTCAGATGATGTTTTCGTTGATAGCGGCTCTGCCTCTTTATATCTACCTGCAACATCAACTACAGTTAACGCGTACTTGTACGTTTTTCCACGCACAGTATCATGTGGTAAAAACAGAATATCTGCTTGATGAACTTCATTAGGAACACTAACATCGAAATACGCGTACTGAATTCGTTTCGGTGGTGGTAGATAAATTTGCCATATTGCCTGTTTGGATAACCACGCGCTAGCAGTAGAATGTTTAACCGCTGCTGCATCAGCGAGTTTACTAATTGCTGCTTTGCCTCTCCAATATCCTCTTGGTGAATAATAAATTAATTCCATTATTAATTACCAGCCCCAAACGCTAATTTACTTTTCATCGCGGATCTTACTAACCAATTAGCTAATTTTTCTTTGATATTTATATTTTTTATAGAATCTAGCGCGTGAATTAATTTCACATCTGCAATATGCCTATGTTGTAGATCTTTATTTTTATAAGCCACATCATGCTCATGACAAGCTCGATCAATAGCGTTTACTGGTTCCTCGCCTGGTTTTGGTTGATCCTGATTATCGAGCCTGATATCAAGTCGAGTAACAGGACCGCAATAACTATATCCTGGTAGATGTTTTTCTCCTGGGTATTTAGCCCATGGAGCACCTGGAAACTTTGACATCAAATTAGCAACATCACCACCGTGCTTATTAGGTAAAAACGAAAATTTCTTTCTACCGCACACAGAACATTTTCCACCATACGCTATTTTTTTTATTTTTTGTTATAACTGTAGCTAAATCAGTAGTCGGAGTTGTAACTCTACAGCGTAAACAATATAAATTCATGTTATAATATATATGGATATAATTGATTTCTCAGCAACTCGGCAGCGAGAACATGTTAAGCATCATCCTGCGCTACCTAATTCCATCAGAATGATTATCATAGGACCATCTGGATCGGGTAAGACGCAGTTATTACTTAATCTGATAATGAGATGGTTGAAATGGGATAAATCATATTTGGTAGCACCATCCGCTGATGATCAACGATGTTATGAAGTATTAAAAGATTTTAACAAAAATGTAAGATTACTGGACGAAGATAATGATGTTATAGAGTTTATAACATATATTGATGAAGCACCGTCCGTTGATTTTTTAGACGGATTTATTAATAATTTAGTTGTGTATGATGATGTGATGCTAGATAAACAATCAAATCCAGCCAGAATATTTTCTCGCGGCAGACATAAAAAGACAGATGTGATCTATGTTACTCAGCGATATACACAAATACCAAAAGTGATCAGGGACAATTGTAATATTTTAGTTGTGTTTAATGGCGTAGACACACACACCCTGCGAAATATTCATCAAACTTGGTGCAGCGGTGACATGGATATAATTAAATTCAAAAATTTCTTTTCACGAGCGCAAGCTACTCCGCATGGATTTATAACAATACATTTACACGATCCTAGAACAAGCTATCGTGTGGGTCTTGATAAAATATTTGGATAAATTAATAAATTTAATTAAACAGATATCATTAATATAATGAACAACTGTGCGTGGTTAATTCAAGGAACAACAGATAAATGCAACAAAAGGTGTCGTGGAGAATATTGTAAAAAACATAATTATATTTTAAAGAAAAATCCTCATGCTGGTTCACGAAGTTGTGTTGGATGTAACAACGGCGTTAGAGGATTATCTCAGATTTGTAAAAATTGCGGTGGAGATCGATACAGAAGTTTGATGAATTATTACAGAAAAAGAAAGAACATAAATCCAAAAATAGAAAAACCACCATCAGAACTTGAATATTACTTGAAGAATAAAACAAAAGATTCCCATGATTCAGATGAAGATTCCCATGATTCAGATGAAGATTCCCAAGATTCAGATAAAGAATCCCAGGATTATTGAGCAGCAGAGAGGGTTTGTCTACAATTCTGTTTGGGACAAACAATAATCGTAGACGTGGTATTGACTTCTATGAAGGGTCACTGTTTTTTTGTTCTAAACACAAGGGTGACCATTCCCTTAAGTGGTCTGTTCACCCTCTCTGCTGCTGCTTAAAATACAAATGAGACAACAGCGCCTGGCCACCATATAGGTATTCGGGGAATGAAAAATCGGACATTACAATGCAAACGGTGCACAAAGAAGATGCGCCAATAAGTCCTTCTCTTTTCTATGGTATGGGTTTTTCACTAACGACTTGGCACCGTCGGTCGAGAAACATAAAATACGCACTATGTGTCAGGTCTTTTGTCATGTCCCAGGCGACTGCAAAAACTCTCCAACCTAGGTTATTTATGCAAATAAATTAGGAAATAACTTTCTGAATGAAAACGGAGAAGGGACGATGAACCCGAAGCGGTAGATCTACAGCAAGAAAGGTAAGAAACACCCCAAACAGATAAAAAAAAAATACAAGAAAGAAAGGTACATCTTGATCAGAGCGCCATAAGCGTTATTATTAGGTATCGCCTTATAAGAAATACCCCCCCCACACACACACACACAAACATGCGAGAAAAAGAAACATAAAATGTTATGAGATTCAATTAAAGGGTATCTCCAATGTAAGAGAGGACGAATGTGCAGAAGGGGACGTAACCCGAAAAAAGACTTGGTAATGGAGAACCTTCAAGTGATTAGCTCCCCTATATCACCCAACCAACCAAATCAAGTATAGATGAAATCAAAACTGTTACGAAACAAGTGTATATACTAAAGAATGGCTCAATTAATTTATGGGAATCGTACTAAGGGGATGAAGACCACGGTTTAGAAACATCTGATGAGGGTGAGTTCCCATCATATACTGGCAGACCTAATAGGTTGCACAAACCCTCATATCAACGCCCGCTAATACTGAAACATAAAGAAAAGCATCAAACTCTGGAGAATGACAACCGGGGGGGGGGGGGGGGGGGGGAGAATCCAGAAAATGAGATCAACTAAAAGACTCACAAAGCAAAGATCCACCATCAGAAGAGAACCACTAGGAGCCACACAAAAAAGAACAACGAAAAAGTTAAAGACGAAAAAGAAAATGATAATGGTATAGGAAGAAACGGAAATGAAAAGGACGAACAAAAACGGAAAAGAAAGAGGAGACAACATTAAAGAGTAACCATGGGAACGAAGCAGGTAAAACTGACAATCATATAGACGGACAGACAGGACGTCTTGACAGGAAACCCGAAAAAACGAACAAATCAACATAGAATACTGTAGAGATGTAGAATATGCACAAGTGACGTTAAAAGACAATATTGAGCAAACTGTCACGGCCGAAAAGAAACGTGGTGAATGTTGAATAAATTTATAGCATACATTAAATGCGTTACAAAATGTCTGCTTAGAATATGCCCCAAAATGTAAAATGTATGAACTCAAAACGAGGATTGCCAGTAATAATGTTAATGGACTAAACGTAATCAACATAGGGAAATACAAAGAAACGAAATGCATAAGACAATCCTATTACAAGAAACACTTAATACTAATAAAGAAATGAAAGCCCTTCTAGAAGAGAAGCTAAATTTGGTAAGCGTAGGCAGGGGTAGTGACGATTAGAATACAACAAAATATACCAAAGCAGTGGAAGAAATTAAGATAGGGGAATCTTTCAAAGGCAGACTTATAAATATTAAAGTACATGACTGGCACATCTTCAATGTTCCTGTCCCCGCGAAATTTAATGCAAGGAATATGCAATTCATAGAAAGACTTAAACCATTATGTTCCAAATTATGCCATGGATAATTGGTTTGAGGGGGGAGGGAGTTCAACTCTGTGTAAGGGAAATATATGCAAATTGTATAATTAACATCAAAATACGCAAATATTAAAAGAATGCTTTTGGAGATTTATAAACGGAAAAAAAACCTTAATATATGGTTACAGGATACTCAACATTGTAACGTTAGAAGATATATATATATATATATATATAGAGAGAGAGAGAGAGAGAGAGAGAGAGCGGAGAAAACAAGCATATTGGATAGGTTCAACATATCAAATAAGGGTAGGCTACGTATCCAGGACTGTAATATATGTGTATTCAAAACACCAGGTAACTGCAGTATTGAATTAGACTTGATAATGGAACGGAGGAAACCAATAGGAATAAGCTCGTGGAAAAATTATTAAAAACATATTGTATAATTAGGAATATTAAGATATAATAAGAAAGGAACTTAATGAATTTATGGAAAGAAAACACATGAGAATCATTCATAATGGACAATTTAAAGGTAAATGATAAAAGCGAAAACCATAATGCAGACAATGTCAAGAAAATGAAGTAATTAGGGAAAGTGATAAACACGGGTAAGCCATAAATCGAGATCAAACAGACGGCAAAGAGAGATTTAGACATATTTACAAAGGTAGAAAACCAGGGGCAAAACATAAGGGAGTGGAAATTATGGGACTTTTGTGAAGATGTTAAAGGATTATACAAAACGGGAGAAACACAACTTACAATGGGGAAGCAGCAGTGCTGGGGAAAGTAAGAATCTTCTACAAAGCCATGTACACCTCTAAAACAAAAATACAGAAGATATTAACACATATACACAGGATGTAACATTTAAGCAAAGAAAAACAAAGCAAGCACATTTATGTGATGTTTGCACACATGGTGAAGAAATAAAGGGGCGACAATAAAATCTCTAAAAAAAAAGGATCAAACACATGAAGCCCCAAATTGCATTTATGTTCATATTCCACACAGTGGATAGTTTTATCTTCCAGGAAATAAAACTGTCATTCTGCACAATATTTAAAGCAGGTCATTGTTTGATTTATTAGTTGTTTCTTCCTCACAAATATTAACACTATATAAAATTAATTCACCCATTCTTAACTTTTTTATGTTTTGAAAGTTAAAATCGCGTATAAAACTAACATCACACTGCTCTGAATTGCAGCGCGTGCAATTCATTCAATTCTCTCCTGTCGCCTCCAGATAGCCATTTAGTTTGAAATAAACACATTTAGTGGTCATGTATTTATGATCCAAAAATGGTTCATTATATCTTTTGAAGCTTTACGTCACAAGCAAAGAATGTAGTGCAATTACGTTGCCTAGTGTAAAACAAACAAACAAAAAAAAAAAAAAAAAAAAAAAAAAAAAACAAGCTTTTGACCATGAAATCTTATTAGTTGGAATTTCGTTCAACCAGTTCCTATTAGTGGAAATGCTGTCTTCGTATAATAACATATCGTCCCTTAAAGTTTTTCAAATCTTTTTGGACAAGAAGATGTTTCTGCAAATATTGCGTCAAGATCCATGATTACCAGTACTAATTTCCCTTTGACATAACGATTCCAGAGTTGAACACTCGCGTTTAAACAAAATGGTTAAGCAATGTTAAATATTAATATTTTAACAATTTCCATTAATTTTCTTTTCAAAATGGAAATGTAAACCGTTGATCCAATATAATATAATTTTCATTACTTCAGTATATTATCGAGTAATATATAATATTTCTTGATGCAGTCAAATATAAACACTCGAAATCACAGGTACAACTAACTTCCTATCTTATTTGCTAGATATCTTAGCTGGTTAAACATTAATAAATGTTACTAACTTATGTAATATATACAGATCTTGCCTTTACATCAAAGAGTGATATTGTATTAATCTCGCTGATTTATGAGTCAATATTTGCAAACGTAGCGAGGCACTTTTCATACCTAAACGTCTTTTTCTTCCTGCATCCTTCTTTACAAATTTCCCGTTGTACAGAAATGATGTTAACAGTCACAATGCCATTGTCGTGCTATTATGTGGTACAGTAGCTTGCATAGAAGTAATTTGTGCTAATTTCAGAGAGCCACAGTCTCTCATCTTAATAGGTGAACCAATACCATCTGTAATTAGCCCAACAATCAGATAGTAGTATATATTTCAGATTATTTTCTTGCTGTCATCATGCTCAACTTGTAAAATGTTTACGTCTTAATTTATTTGCTTGACTTGCTTGACCTCTCTTGTATTCTTGTGAATGACTATCACTGTGTCGTCTAAATCTAACACTAGTTGGTTCTTTCATCATTACTGAAGTTTCATTCTCAATCTTAATGTCCTCTTTATATGCAAACAAAGAGAACACTATATACAAATAATTACATGAAATAATTAGCAGCATATCATTTATTAGACTATGTACGCTACAAGAAGAAGTACAATTTCTTGTTTAATTAAGTGTCGGTAACCCAAAACTATAACTAGTGAAATTAAAGGTTTTTATTTACGACAGGGATACGGATACTTGACGAAAACATCAGCGATTTAAAAAATCCAGCTGATCTCAGAGATTTGATGCAAAATATCGAAAACTAAACATCACAAATAATAGGTAATTACAACATTTATATAAAACAAATTAGCATAGGAGTCGTAAAACTAAATTTATTAATCGAAGCAGAGACAGGGTGATTGACATCGATAATTGGTATTCCGGTTTTAGATAATATTTTGTTCCTAACAAAGAACATTTTCAATATCTAAGCGAATGTTTGTGTGCACATGTACAGAATATATAATGCTGTTTGACAAACCACACTGGAAGTTTCTGGCTCGTGTATTACACGATTCAATTGTGTATTTCCAACGCATTTCCTCCATTACTGCTTTGAACGAGGCGGATTGGGTTGGCCCAGCGTTGTAAGGTCAGCGTATCATTCTCTGTCCTTTTTACTGCAGTGAACTAACACTTGATTTGGGCGCAAGTACAATGGCATTTCTCATGAATCATTAGCACATAATATTATTTTCACCGCCTTAACGTTTCCCTCTTCGACGAATCATTCAGAGGATGTAGCCATTTCATACATATGTTACCATTAAATTGTAGTAAACTAATCTCTCTCTCTCTCTCTCTCTCTCTCTCTCTCTCTCTCTCTCTCTCTATATATATATATATATATATATATATATATATATATATATATATATATATATATATATATATATATATAATCAAGATGATATTTTCGTCTGTCTACACCTTAGTTATACCGCTCAGGTGGTCTAGTAATTAAAGTGCCCGCCTCGGATGCGTGAGATCGTGGGTTCGATCCCCGACCAAGTCATACCAAAGACTTACAAAAATGGTCCTAACAGCTGCGTCGCTTGGCACTCAGCATTAAGATGTTAGTGTTAGGACTTGTCGGCCTAGTGTCAGGATAATGTGACCGGGTGGGACATCATGCTCTATGTGTGCGGCATGATGACCCAGTCCTAGACATCACTATAAACTGCCACACTGCCGACATCGTAGCGATATGACTACAAAATTGTTAAAGCTACGTTAAAAATCCAAGTCAGACACACATACACCTTATTTTTGTTCAATCGTCTGTGTTAATTCCACATAAGTAGTTCTCAACACGTCGTAGAATACTCCAAAACAATATTTACCTGAATCTTGGTTGTATCTCGTGTTTGATGATTTAACATAGAGCCCAACCCTATTAGAATGCGTCAGCGTATTTTAATTCCCCAGGATGTGTTAGTTTGTGCTTCATACACGTAATTCCGTTAGGATTGTTTTAATTGTCAAGAGTTTTACACGTTGTGCTTCCCATGCATGATTCCGATAGGATTGACGATTGCACGATTAAGTATGTGGTAAAACATATTTGCAAAATCAAAATATAGAACATACGTAAAATTAAATTGCTGTTACCATTTTCTTTATTTTAAAACAGAGACATTCTAAACTATATATATTGCAATGCTTTAATTGTAAGATAGACTTATTTGCTAAATATAGCCTGGTATATTAAAAGATGGCATGCATGTGTTTGCAAAGTGCTAGGCGTTATACCTTTTAAGCCTTTTTATGACACAGATATAGGAAAACCGTGAATTCCATCTTAGTGGTAATCTCAAATTTGTAGATATTCGTAAATCAATATTGAAATATTATTCAAAATATCAATTTGAATTTTTGTCCCCGACTCATATACTCTAACCGCTTGATATATCTATTGTATATGCATTATGAACATACAGAATTAATTTTCTAATTATGTTTTCGTCTCCCAAATTCACCATACATAGTATAAACAATCTATATTGAATTTATGATATTATTACTTTGATGATATTTTTTTTTTGGGGGGGGAAACAGTCCTTCATTTGTTGTTGAGGCAGATGTACTTCACCATTATAGTTGATGACTCCACAACCATGTTGCCCATGTTGCTCAATCACCTCCACGTTATTTGCATTTTCTGTTATATCATAGCATTCATATCTGGTATTATCAAGAGAATGTTATTCATGTTGTGGGGCTTTGTCAACTGCTAGTTGTAGTTGTTAACGTGTGAGAGCTCCAGCCGCTAATAACGCTGAAATTTCTACGTGGAATGGAAATACTCATTTGTTTTTAATATTGCGTCATCTTTGAAATGGATAACGTTAATGCTACCAAGGTCTCTTTCGTTTGGCTGACCACATTTTGTATTTAATAATTCTACATTACTTTTACGGAGAAAGTTCCAAAATGACATCGCAATCGTTTCTTCTTGTGCTTCATATTTTCTTCGACCTTGATATCGTGACAGGACATGTTTTTAATCATGCCGTTTAATAAACAACTGCAACATTTACTAGTTTTCATTCAGCATCTTATCAGAGAGACTTTCAGCAATATATATATATATATATATATATATATATATATATATATATATATATATATATATATATATATATATATATATATATAACAGCCAGAAACGAGGGGAATCAGCTGCGGATTGCCCGCGGAGATTTCAGTTACGCAGGTGTTTAGTAAAAAACTAGAAAATTTAGTACAATGTTCTAAAGTGGCTCTGAGAAAATTGCAGACCTCTGTCACCGTTTTGAGTCAGGTCCATGAACAACCACATATTGTGTTATGCACGTGCAACATATTTGTTTGTGACGTCTTGCTGCTTTCATAAACCACTGAATAAATCATTTGAAATGCAGTCACTGAAGCAATAATCACAGACATCCACATTGTTAATTTCAGCAAAACGACTTAGCCACGGAAGTCTCAATGACTCCAATTTGCATGCATGCCGTTGCTGCTTTTCTGTATGTGCTTTGACGGAAGTGTAATCGTCTTTAGTTTTATCAGCGTTGCTTGAATAATTAATCGTCAAGCCAGTCTCGAATCGATTAAATCGCTCGCAATTACAGTTTTTTCATCCAATCCGAAATAAGATGATAACTGTTTTCAGCATCTCGAATTGCAAAGTATTAATCAGTTTGTGCAACATTCGAACTCAGCCTTGGTGAGCCTGCAACCAATCCCTGGAAACTGGATTATTTTGGCATTAGTAGTACAAAAATATCCACGTGCGATTGTTGTAGTATTAAATGTATTATCGATATATTGTGTATATTTAATTGTCAAGGAATCATTGGAAAATTATTTCACGTGCCTGTCTTGATCCACGGGGATAAAACGAATATTTTTCAACCAGGAATTTTGTCATTGACGTTACACTTGTACTACGAGTGTAATTGATACGAACTCACTCGGTTCACGGTTGGTGAAAACTCAACCAGTATGTAACCCTCAGCCGAAGTTCCGCTTTTCTAACGAAACTGGGAGTGAAAGGTTAAAGTAACATAAATCGGTGAGGTAATTCTGACATTACAGTGGGGGAAAATGTTATTATGATGGCAACCTTGAGTGGTACAGAGTTTATTGAGGTGGTAGAGCTAAGCGTTGACTTGTGTTCGCGCATCTAAGTTATAGGGGCATGGATGGTGTTTAACAAAATCATGCTTGTTAGATTGCCTCTTGCCGCTTTGAGACTGCTCGATACTTTCTTGAAGGTCAGTCCGCAAGATAGGTTCATCGTGAGGAAACTATACCGGTCAGAGGTGTCCTCCGCAAACATATTATGAATCATATCCCACGAATAGTCGATAGCACACAAAGTCAAATGAAATTTTGCTACGCCATCAGTGCCCCGAAATATCATCTTCGTGTTGCAGTTTAATTGGATTACTTTTGGTACGTGCGCATATAGCTATGTTGAATGAATCACGGTGTTTTTATGTCAACCCAAGGAAAACGTTTCGCTCAGTTGACTTCGTGTTCAGGCCTCAAATTGACGAACATAGCAAGATTATTCTCAAGCGGGCCAAATTCATGAATTGTAGGAACTTCATCTACCATGGCGAAAAAAAAATATGGCGAATGAATTGCTTCTTGGTGATGGCAGAAGCTCCACTGCAAAATTACTTAGTACCCATTGATAGGATTATTGTACAAACGATTCCACGTCAACGACTTATAAATCACATTTAGCAACATTTGTTGTTTTCTTCTTTTGATACAGCCTGGCCAATAATCAAACGCGCAACTGACTTTGGGAGACATGCCACAGTGCTTTGGTGGGCTATGGTTTACCTACTAAGACTAGATGATGACGGTTAAAGCAAGGATGTTTCTCTTTGGCTGTGACATGTTGAATGTCATTTGCTGTATAATTCAACCTTGCCTCTGTATTAAGTGCAACAGTTTGAATTTTTGTTCAGTGTTAAGTAAATACGTTGATGTGTCTTAAATAGCGGTCGACAGCGGTGATGTCGCTGCTGCGCTATCGCAGCTATCGGAAACACGGTGGAGCAAATACCCTAATGAAAAGTTATTGCATACAATTAATGTCTGATACACGACTGGATATACACCTTAATTCTAACAACAATTCAAAGTCTGTAGAAGGTCGTATAAATGGTGTCGATGTTGCATCTTACTGATTTCGTGTACCAAGCATCAAGTGTTGCCCGTGAATATCCAAGTGCTTATGTAGACTTAAGCCTTGACTTACATGCAATCAAATGTGCATTGCGAGAAATAATTGTCACATGGATCATCAAAGAATTTATGAAGGCTACAACTGTGGACAAAGTACAGTTGTTGGAGATTAAAAATGTTGACAAAATAAACCAACCACCAAACTTGAAGAAGAAGATCTTAGTTTCTTAGCGTACAATACCAACGCAATTGCTCCAGCGTGGTTGTCTAAAGAAGCGTTGTGGAAATTTCAAGGAAGTAGTCCCGTCGATGGTTTGATGAGAGAACACCAACGCAGTGCATGTGGCTGTTTTGTTTTTGCTTTATTCTTCCACATGAACGGGTACAAATGTAGCCCGTGTCGCAGATTTGCTTAAATGTATTAATAGACGTTCATCATAACATTGCCGCTACTGTTAAAGGTCGATCCAGATAAGGGATTTCTCAGAGTTATTGCTACTTTGTTAACAAAACATAAGAGCTTACTTCCTGCCAGACATGTTCACATATATCTTGATCTGTCGAAACGATTATTATGACGTCAGGTGCACAACTACCTCTGTTAGATCAACTCGGAAGATATTATTCGTATGTACCGGGGGGAGCTCTCAGACGGCAACTTCTTGCATTTACAATTTCAGACCGGATCGATTTTCCGATAGATTTAATTCTTTAGCGTTTGAACCCCTCTAATGAACAAATAGCAAAGCGTCCACAAAGCAGAACGATTGTGCGTGATGAATTTATACATTTTTACCACTGATACAGAACTACTACCAAAATTGATTTACAATCACCATGCGCCCTTGCACGTAAGCATTGATTCCATTAGGAAATGTCCATTGCTTGGACAGTCTCACCTTATTGCAACCACGCACACCATCACAGTGTTTATTTGACCGAATTGATTTGTTAAATTATTGCATATGGATAACATGTTTGAGATCCATCTCGCAAATAAACTTAGGAACTCCTCTTCCCTTTTCTGATGTTCATAGTGCTTGTCAGTCGGACTTGAAACGCAAGCAATTTAGGACCGAGTCCAAATGCTCGTCGAAATTACGTGTTCAGGAATTTATCTTTGAAGTTCCCATCAACACATTTTTTGATGTTTCTAAATTGCGAATTATGATTTATTTGTTCAACTTTATTTACAATCATATTACAGGCAATATTTGTATAGATAACGTCTTTGGCGATAAGCATGAGAGGATGATGACAAATATTTAGACTGTTTGATCTTTTTATAGTAAAATTTGTATATTAAATGTTGTCACAAATCAAACATAGATTGGCTTTAACAATACAGCTTAGATTTCTTGCTGTGGATTAATCCAAAGTGAAAGAGCTTGCGTAACGTAAGTGGTCAGCAGTAAAACCGATGTAAACAATAGAAAACAAATTCTCTCATATCAAGAATAAAACAGGAATAAAAATATTCTCATGCAATGTTAACGGTCTACGTCCAAACAATATGTGATCGTTTGATTGTGTAAATGTTGCTTGTGTTGATGCTTGTGGTGTTGTTTCGGGTGATGTTTTGTTGTTCATCGATTGGGAGGATAAGTGCTGTTGGTTGTGTCATTTCCTTTAACAATGCTGTTCTTTTCTTTGTTTCTTGTGTCATTGGTGTCTCTGTTGCATCTGTTGATGTAGATGTTGTATGAAGTGTAGATTTTCTGTTTTTTTTGGGGGGAGGGGGGTTTCTTCTTATGCTATTCTTGTTTAGGTGATTTTGCTTTTCGTTAGTTTCTTCTGCGTCTTGAGGTTGATGGTGTTGGTTTAGTTGGTGTTGAGTTAGTCTCCATATCACTGTTTTCTGGTGTTTGATTATATATATATATATATATATATATATATATATATATATATATATAGTCTCTCATTGTAGTTGGGGTGTATTATTCAAATATTTAAACCTATTTAAAATGTTAGTTTTCTGTATTAAACTTAAATTAGGTATGGCTAATCCTCCTTTGTCTTCAGGTCTGCATATATGCTGTTTTTTTAAATAGTGGATTTTATTATCCCAGATAAAGCTCAGTATTCGCCATTCTATATCGTTAGTTATGGCTTCAGTTAGTTGTATCGTGCTCATTGTGTGATTCAATTGAATATATATGTAAGCTTTAGCTACCTGTGCTCGGTCCTTGAGGTTAATCCTTGTGTGCAACAAAGTTTATAATTGTGCTTCTGTCTTAGTTAGTAACTCACGAAAGTTCTTGTGAGCAGAGTACATTCCAAAATAAATTCCTAGTGCTTTTACTTGTTTTTTAATTAAGTTGGGATAATCAATGGTGATTACCTCTCCAGTATTATATTAATAAAATTTCTGTTTTATCATGATTGATCGCTGAACCAGATGTTTTTCCAAATATAGCAGCATAGACATGGGACAGCCTTGTCTGACTGATCTTTTTATATTAATTTCCTTAGTAAGCGCTCCATTTCCTATTATTTTAGAGGTGATATCTTTATACATAGCTTTGATCCAGTTTTTTCAAATTTTGGCCGAAGCCACATTTTTCTAATGATTTAAAAATAAAATTATGTTCCATTCGATAGAACGCCTTTTCTTGATCAGACATATAGATTACTCCCTTTGCTCCTTTAGCATTTAAAAGATTTTTTATTTCATTAATTGGTAGACTATTATTCGTAATATTTCTTCCCTCTCCCCCCCCCCCCCCCCCCCGCACAGCTATGGTTTATTTATATTATCTTGTTGAAACAACTTCTTATTCTATTGGTTATGATTTTGCTAAAGATTTTATAGTCGTTATTTAGCACGTATTTTATCAATTCTTTGTCTCCCTTCCCTTTATAGATGAAAGTAATAATTCCCTCCATTAGTGTTTTCGGCACATCCCCTTTTAACAGTATATTGTTATATAACTGTTCTAGAAAATCGACTAATTCGTATTTAAATGTAATATAAAAGTCCGAGGCTATGCCGTCGGACCCTGGTGATTTCTCTTTTTGAAGGCTATTAATTGCTTCTAAGTTTTTATTATCGGTGATAAAGTTTTCGCATTTCTCCTTATCTTATGTAGTAATTTGCTAATAATTATTCTTTTCTATATAAATATTTATTATTTCCTTGTAAAAAAATTGAGATTCGTATATTTTTGTGTAGTATTGTTTTATATATTCTAAATTATATGTTTTATTTTGGTGGATTTTATCGTTTTCTTGTATTGATTCTATCATTTTATTTTCTCCCCTTTTAATTTCCATTGTTCTGTATAGCCCTCTCCCCTTTTATATATATTCCCATATTTCCCTCATCTTATTTTCATTCCCTGTGTAATCTCTCTTTCAGCTTTCTCCCATTTATTGATTATTTCATTATCTAATTTTGTTAATGGTCTTATAAATATCATTATTTCTAGACATTTTTCCTTTAGACATTTGTGATGAAGGTTCTTTTGTCTTACTATGATATTTCTTAATTCGTTGAATTTCACTTTTGATTGTTTCCAGTCTTTCATTATGTCCCCAGTATAGTTTTCCTTGAACATCTTGAGGTATGTGCGAACAGTGCTCGCATACAGATCATCCTGCATGAAAGCAATGTTTATTGTCCATACTCTTTGTAATAGTGTTCGGAATATTTATTTCAAGTAATGCTAATTTATGATCTGCCATTTTTTTTTGTTGTAGAATTTCACATTTCTTAATTGCATTTGTCTACGTTTTAGATATGTAAAATGTATCAATACGACTTTCTTTATGGCTTTCATATTTAAGCGTATATTCCCTCTGATTATTATTTAAAATATATAAGCGTCTACAATATTATTTGTTTTAATGAAAGTATGGATCCATTTAAATGTTTTTTATCATTTTCCGTCAATCTATCACTTTTATCTTCTTCTGTTAGTATCCAATTAAAAGATCCCCCCCCCCCCATTACACATGGTTCTAAATCATATTTATGAGTATAATGATTTATATTTTGAACAAATGTAGTTTTCCTGTTATTTACACCTGGTGGCGCATGCATATTAAAGATGTTCCATTTATTTATTTTTAAGTGAATTAGACGTCTTTTTAGTTCATTAGGTATTTCCATATTTTCATGGTTCAATCACTTAGCGGTTTGTTTGATAAGTGTAGCCACTCCTGCTCTTATGTCTGCAGGGTGGTTACTAATAAAGATTTGTGTATTTAGTTCTTCCTCTAATCTTTTCATAATGTGTTCCGGCATTCCTTGCGTTTCTTGTATTAATAATATATAATAGATCTTAGCTTGTGCTATGATATCATCTATTTTATTATTTATAGCATTAGTGTTCATAGTATGGATTCGCAGGTTTGATTCCTCCATCTTGACTATGGGCTAGTCGTTAAGTTTTTATTTTGTGTTAGTTGGTTCTTGTTTGCATAATCGTTATTTGGTTATTTGGCAATTTTGCTAGTGGGTATTTTGTTTTTTTTTTTTTTTTTTGGTTTTATTTGTCCTGTATTCTTATATGCTGATTGTTCTTCTTTTATCTTCTCTATTGAGACTGACTGTTCGTCTGGTTTAGTCTGCTTCTTTTGTTTCTTTTCTGGATTTTCTTGTTTCGTTTTCTGGTGATCTAAACTCGTCATTAATCTCTTCTTCTGACAGTGTTCTGGGCGTTGATGCTGTCCTTTTTCTTTTCTGTGTTATTGTTGGTGTTGCAGGCTCTTGTCTTTGTTGAGTTGTTGTTGTTGTTACCACTTGTTGCTCCATTGTCTCTTTAATAGTCAATATATCTGGACTTGTCTGTATATTGTCAAGAGTTTGTTCCAAATTTTGTGGTGATGCTGTTTTTTGCGTCTCTTCGAGGACATAGAAGGGGGCTGTCTCTCTCTCGATCAGTTTTGCTTCCTGCTTCTTTCTTTGTATTTGTCTGCCTCTAGCTCTTGCCCTTTTCTTTTCTGCTGAGCTAGTTTGGTCAGCAGATTCCCATTTATCTTGTGAGCTTCCTGTAGTGTCATTTTGAGTTTGCAGATCTTGTTTAGGTTCTGGTACTTGTACTATAATCATTTATGTCACTGTATCTGTTCCCTTGGGTACTGAACTGGACAGTGCTTCAGCATATGATTTTGGGGATAAGTTAATCTGCCTTTCTGTATCCTGCGGTGGTGCATGCTGCTTGCATTCTCTCAGTAGGTGTCCAGTATCACACATTTGTAGCCTTGCCGGTTGTATTGGCATCCTTTATACCACGATTTTATAATAAAATCCATTATGTAGAAAAAGGGTGGCAGCTTCTTTACGTCTTCCGGGGTGAGGCTCACTATCCTCACTCCTGTGTATACTGAGGGGAATCCCAAGTATGTGGCCATTTGTGCAGTAGTGATTTTGATGCCGTACTTATTTTGCAGTTTGTTCGTTAATTCGATCATCGGTATTTTCATTGGGAGTCCCGAAAAATGCACATTTATCATTCTTCGCCAATTTTCTTGATCAACGGCGACGGGGCGTTGATCTTCACTGGCTTGCCTCTGAACTCGATTGTCTGATCATTGTCATAGTGTTGCTTTCCTCCTTTTGTGAAGAGGAAGTATAGCACTCTGCCACCATTTTGTAGTCCTTTGATGTCGTTAGTTTGTGTTCCCTTGCCTATTAGGTACTGCAGGATCTCGACTGGGCGCGGCCTTTCTGCCTGATTAAAGCTTGTAAGGTCCAACACCTGGCACCCTGGTGATCTATATGCAAGTAGTAGTCTTCCACTGTTTGCATTCTTTAGGTCTGTGGGAAAGTAATGTTTAATCTTTCCTCCAGTTTGTTCTTTAGTTGGCATTGCCATTTTGGGCTGTAAAAACTACCCACTTAATTTGGTACGGGCTAAACACCCTTAAACTTCCAAAATGCAAAACAAAAAAACAAAATGATAACAAAAATTTACAAAGTATAAATAATGGCTTCTTACAAAATATAATATAAAGTATACCTGGAGACCCTTGTATGAAAATGACAATCAATCACAGGGAATTACAGAATAAAAAAATCCTTAAAGCAGGGGTAAGCTGCCTGACAAGACTCGTCGTAATGTAATTCCTTTATAGAGAATTTGCTCTATATGTATACTAGCTGTGACAGATATGCGCAGCTCGGTACTTAGGTTTTTCCGCTGCAGGCAATTTGCACATGCAGCATGGTTTGAGTTTCGTTCACTATTTTGAAATAACTAGAGCCGAAAAATTAAACCACTCTCGGGTGACGCTGACCACGGCAACGAAACCCGAGTACATTTTTGACAACATACACATATTGATATAACTGATACAGAATTCCGTGACAGAAGGAAGATAAGTAGACTGTAGGTGAATGGCTGGTAACATTGATAGGATGCCCACCCTTTGAATGAAGTTTTATAGTAGGTGAGTTGGTTGGTAGAAAGGTAAATTGGTAATTTGATAGATTGATAGACCAGATGTAAAGAGAGATATAGAGAAAGAGAAACAAACTGAAACGTAAATCTCAGAAATAAAGCTATTTGTCTAGAAAGACGAATACCCGAATGGGTTTAATCCCCTATCCCCATACACAAGGCACTCACACCCACTAAAACACACACACTCACACACACACACACACACGCACACACACACACACACACCCATATATATATATATATATATATATATATATATATATATATATATATATATATATATATATATATATATATATATATATATTGAGAGAGAGAAAGAGACAGACAGACAGACAGACAAACAGACAGACAGACAGAGACAGAGACAGATTGCTTACAGACTAGAATACATTCTCGCAAATGTTAATCGTTTTCACATAGAGCTCAGTGATGGCAACAGTAATCCGTGTCGTCGCTGGCTTTTTCGTAGACATAGGCGCCTGCGCGAACTTGCTTTGGACGACTTTCCTTCAATTGCTTCTAATATGATACCAATACATTCTCTATCCCGTTCTGCAATGTCCAGAATGGTGCACTTCGGGATTATATAGTTCTGACAAGAGCAGAGTTGTACATGTAATGTACAATACGTCTTATTAATATAAATAATGTTGTGTCTGAGTATATACAGTGATATTTTTTCTGTTCCGAGTAATCTACATGATAACATCCACCACTGAGGTTTCATCTAGATGGCGTCATCAGCTTTCTTCCAGAGTGTCCAACAAAAGAATAGATATCTAGCCAATTATTAAATTAATATCTTTTTTTATTTTGTTTTCATAATTGATATAGTAGAAACATTAAATTGAGTAAAGTTCAACTATAGCACTTTCGACTCTCGTTCCAAAGTTCTTTTCTACGCTTTATCTTGAGGTAACGGACATAGTATGATAGAGGTGGAGCCTCAAGCTGAAGTGAGTTATCTCCCTTATCTTTTTGTGAAACTAACATGAAATGTCTGAAATATAAATATATACAGCGTATTCTGAATTATGGTTTTTAAATCTATTGCGTATTTTCCACCATTTCCGAGTAACTTCAATATAAATAACAGTTTCCCTAACAATCCTCGGGCATATTTCTGGCAAGAGTGATAACATAAAAGTAATACAAATATCGTTTCATAGAATGGTATGTAAAACAAATATACATTTGTGTTGTTTCTACAATGGATTTAACTGTATGTATAACAGGCCAAGCATAGGAAATGAGCTCATTACAACGATATCATGAACGAGATTAGAGATTTAAACCCAAGACTGATCAATAAATACATTAGAAAAAAAGAACCGATTTAATTATTTTGCTGGAATTAATACAAAAAATATGCAGCATCTACATAAAGACATGTCAGCAGAGAAAAATAAAATTTTCTAAACCGTTCATTTTAGGGATGATCATCATATTTTTCTATTTAAAATGTAATGATGCTGATTATTATTATTATTATTATTATTATTACTGATGTTATTATTATTATTATTATTATTTTCAATTAACACGTATAACAGTGCAATTGTTTTCATCACTAGATGTTGCTTATATCCAGCACAGGCTTTTTAACTATTCTCTATTAAGCATTGCCAAAAATGTTGTTTTCAGGGCTGTATAGAGCGATCACGGGCCCTTGGGTAAGAAACACTCTGGTCTCATAGTTTTTGTTCAAACAAAATTGGTCGTTTATAAAAATGAAAAAGTGTTGTTCGGTCCGGCTCGCCTAATGGGTCCGGGTCTCTGAGATATATCCCCGGGAGCCCCAACCCCTCTTGTGGGCCCTGGTTGCTTATGACTGACAAGAGTCCGTTTCCTTTGCAAACAGTACGTGCAGAAGAACAACTGATGTTGGATTCATCCTCGTTACTTATAAACACAAGTTCTCCTTGGCACTAAATGAAAGATTTATAAGCTTCATTGACATTTTTTTTTTTTTTTTGACTTCATGCATGCTTCATACTGGCGTGCCCTGCGTCACAGTATGTAGTCAGAATAGTATGGCAAATTGCTTAAATGATATGTTAAATATTTATATGCACTTTATGCTAATTATTGCGGGATGCTTAACTGAACGAAATATGTCATCACTTTCGCCACACTGTTTAGCTATTTATTCACAAATCAGAGTGTTGTCCTTCACCAACATGTACTGGATTGTGCATGGGCAATATCATCTAGCTTCAAGTTATGAACCGTTTTAAGTAAACAGTTTCAAAGATTGAACGAACTAATAAGCTGGATTGTATATGTTGATGTATAAGTGTCAACACAGGAGCTAATCAGACAGAACTTATCAGGCCTCGTGTGCAATGCGTGCAACCCTCCGAATGTAGCATTGGTGAGTATGCGTGCACATAATATGCATGTTAACTTCAGCACCAGTTACGGTAATGTAGAAGATGATTATAGTTCGAATACATGTTATTCACTATCCATCCAGATTGTTCTTTTTCAGGTAATAAGACATTTCAATATACTTCTTAGCACACCTCAGTGCTAATATCTTTTGGTTTCATGGACTTACGAAATGGTTAATATCTTTCTGACCAATTTACATTCCGCATAATTCGGGGCAAAGTAATTTATTTTTGTTTTCGAAATCATATAAGAAGTATAATTGCATAACAGTGCATAGTGCAAAGCCCTCTCATTAAATGAACTATGGGCATTTAATTATCAAAAAACTAAACCTGTCGTATCATAACCTTAAGAAATTTGACAGAGACAAATGTACGAATATATCCCCTGCTACAAGCAGCGCATATGATGAAATAAGCGAGACAACTCTACCAGGCTTGTTAGACTAGGCAAGTTACACATCGCCAATTCGACATGAGGACGTTTTAACAATTTCATTTTTTTCCTCAGCAGCAATGTATTAGTCCTTAAAGCATATACATAAGAATATTGATAACAGAAATAAGGGCTGTTTGATGTCACATTCGAAGAATACAAAAACTTTGTTTTTTTTTCTTTCCTGTATATAGCCATATGATATATACATGCTTCAGCATCTGGGATATTGTAGCCCTTCTAAGTTGTCTGACAATCTATCCGTCGCTCTTCCCCTATTCCTGTACTTACAACTCTTCTCTAAATTTCATGCTGAAAAGAAACTTAATGTATCCAAATGCCTTCACCACCATGAAAAAGATAAGTTTACTGAACATCTCCGTCGCTCATGTGATGGATTCGACAAAATGTCATGGTATACAAATGTGCATTTCAGTGATATTGTTGAATATATTATTATTATTATTATTATTATTATTACTTGCCATTTCAAATCTCCGACGCCTTTAATACGTTTTGCGTCACCTGAAAATGGTTTATTTAATAAATTTTTATCCCTTCCACATTACCGTGAACAAGGGGTCATAACTCAAACAATATTACATATAGCTCGTGGCTCATTGATACAAGTACGTGGTAAAACATCCAAGCCCAATAATAACAGTGAAAATAATAATAAAAATAATAAAAGTAATAATAATAATAATGATAATAATAATAATAATAATAATAATAATAATAATAATAATAATTATCATTATTATTATTATTATTATTATTATCATTATTATTATTATCATTATTATTATTATTGTTTTAGAACTATAATAAGAACAAGAACAACACTGCGCAAAAAAATAATCGAAGCGGAGCAAAAACTGCAAGATGAATTCAAAAGATAACCACTTTGATCATGAAATGAAAACGCGTGTTTGGTCGTATATCTGTTTTGTGAGTTCGACGTGTCAGCAACTGTTGGTCTGGGAGTTATGAAATGAAGACCATGCTAACTATGAAAGATGCACCATTCGAATTATTTTGGAGGCTATATCGATAGTTTCCCTTGTTTTTGGTGGTACTATCACACTGATATTGACATGATTACGTACACAAATACGTGTTTATTCAGATTTTCCTGCGGCATAACAAAGAGTCTCCATATGAATATTAAGCTGTAGTCTGTGGCTATGAAGGAGGAAATAATTAGCGCGGCCAAATTTGAGAATATGCTGACTGAAATGGAATAACTCTTAGTACATACATGATGTCGTTGTTGTTGTTGTAGGATTTAACGCCATTTTTCAGCACAAGATACATGGGGGCCAGTATTAATGGTGGAGGAAGAACCCAGGAAAAATCACTGAAAGAACCACCCACATTGGCTGAATCCGAGACTTGAACCCACGAAGACAGAGGTGAGATGGCAGTGATCCGTAACGGAGAGCGCTTTAGTCCACTCGGCCACTCGGGGCTCCCATACATGATGTAGGGGAAAGGTTTATGATTTACACACAGCAAAAGTCTAGGGTAATGATGAAATGAAAATAGCCTTTACATACCAAAATCTAACACTGGAGTTATCATGTCACAATCTCAAAGATTTGTTTTAATATACCAATAGTAAAAGCAGTGGCATGGCGGTTATATAGGTTACTGATATAGGTCATTGTATTCTAAACGCGAAGAATTCTCTTTAGCCTTTGGACTAATGTTGGTCACTGCCAAGGATGACAATCACAGTTTCACATGCATACACGATGATATGGAGGGGGTTAGAAGTCTGTAACCTATATCAGTAATCGAAATCCGAAATCTCCATTTAACTAACACACAAGGAAGGCTGATGTAGCCCAGTGGTTAGGGCACCATACTAGCGATAGAAAGAAGGTTTAGATTGGTAATGTGAAGAGGGTGTCATATGACAATTTGTGTTGAAAACATATGTGCCCGCTGAAATTTAGCGGAACCTCTTGAGACAATTAATACATATTATAACAGCTACTGGGCAATGTCTCGCTTCAAAGTTTTTGTTGACATACAACCAAACACGATATTGCTATGAAGGCATAAAGGGCCTCGGTCAAATTACGCCACTTAAGCTGATAGAACTTGATGTAAATAAGTGCTCAAAGGAAGAACATTAAAGAGCCTTTGTTAACAATAACCAGTTTAAAATGTGTTGAACTTATATGCATACTTCAACCGCGCATGCTTAAAAAAGAAACAAACTAAAACAAAACGAATAACAGTTTCGAAAAAAAGTTTTGTTTCTGATGAAAAAACAAACTTCGGACTTCTAATATGGACTGACAAATAAAACGAAGTTAACTGGTTTGTATATACTTGTACGAACCTGGATCATGAACTAGATAACATAAAAGAGCAAAACTAAGAAGTGTGAGTAAAATTCGACAAATAATGTATTGTTCTATGTTATAAAGTAAATAGTAATGATTAATTTTGTCAAAGTTACAACGTGAGCAGTTCAAAAACACTTTCTAGAATATTGTGAATTGAATCTAAGACAATACTAACTATCCTATCACAAATCCAAAGTTGTATACTTTTTCCAATTAAATTCGACAAGTAGTGAGTGCCGTGATGTAGCACAATGATATAATGCATAATATGTTTAAATTATTCCCCAATAGTCCAACATAATATGTTAATACTTTAAATGCACAGTAGTAATTTGAATGAATGATTGTATTATGCATATTTAATTTTATTGTTTGTCTGTCAGAGTTTTTGGTTTACTCGATTACATCTTATTGTAATATAATATTGTTTACTGGATATTTCTTTTCAGAATTAGGTTCAGTTCTCCTTGACTTGCTTGAGTTTTTTATTTATTTTATTGATGTAAACAGATAACAAATGAAACGTATATGTTACCAACCTTGCTCCACAATCAGTGACAGTTTTGGTGAACAACCTTCTGGATGTTTCTCAGAGTAAGAAACCTTCAGCTAAGTCAAGGTCATAATTAGAATACGTGATAATTATCATGTAACGAACTTATATTTTACTAGAAGGTTGAACTCTTGCCCCGTGCAGGGAATCTGTTTTACCTTTGAAATAGTCTTATAATTGTGTTTCGGTTGAGTTGGTCATATAACTGATGTTATGATCAGAATTATATCGATCGCGAATTAACACTTGAAACATCAAGTTGTTTTATGTTGTGTTCAGTTTGAGACTGAATTTTGTTCTTTCAAATTATTGAATTTCAGGTGATTTTTCCCCTGGAAATACAAAACTGATATGATAATTCTTGGACAAAGATGTGTGTCGGAATTTGTAGGGAATTCAATAACTGATATAATATAATAATATGATTCAACAAATTACTGCTGACACATCTCATCTCGTAGGTTATTACAAACGTCATCGCCTTCCATCATGAATTTTCATCGGGATTTGTATGGTGATTCACTTATTAGAACATTTTATTGATATGACTTGTGTTTCAATTCTTGCATTATTTTTGGATTTAATTCGTACAACCTTAAGTTTATTTTCCTCATTTTTCACTTTGTATTGTAAGGAAATAAATTATTTGTTCAATTTTGCAAAGCTTGTTGTCTTCAATCTTATCTGTTACTTATTCTAAGAGCATAGACTCGTAACAGTTTAATTAATTTCCCTCGAGTTATATGTGAACACAACTGCTAATTCTGCTTAATTGTGCTCATATATTCCCGAAGTTTGATACGAATCTAGAATTAAGAATGTGTTGATATAACCTTTATGAATATGCAAACTCTGAAATGACCTATGACGCATCGGAGTATTCAGGAAAATCGATTTTTTCTAATTGGAAGAATCCATCAAATTATACAAATATATGTTTGTAGAATAAAGTAACTTAGTACTCTCATCATCTAATATACAACTTCCTATAATAATCTAAAGTTATTTATGTAAACATGTTGTTGAGAAATGACCATTATCTTAAAAGTACAAGCTACAATCATGGACAAACACTAAGCACCCATTGTAGATGTACATTACAATACAATCAAAACGCGCGCGTCACACGTGCAGAGGTAATAATATAATGTGAAAGTTTATAACAAATCTGAAAGGACATTAAATCTAACATGTTGGTCAATAAGAACTGTGAATTTATATTTGAGACAATTTTATTGATTCACTGAAGGTCTTCATAGTTATGCTTCTCCGATGAAAACTATGTGTCTTTAATTCATTCCAGGCAAATCTGAAAATTAAAAATCATAGCACTGAACCATATTCATTTGGAAAAAAATACTTTTTTTTTGTAAATTGTATGTTGTGTCTCAGGATAGTGTTAGAACCACCATCATATGGCCTTTTTTTATATTGTTTTGAAATAATCTGTACAAGTAATGATATAGAATGCATCTTAATAGACAAAGAACAAAAATTAAAAGCTAAAAATTTACTTTTGAAAATCAGACCCTTTAAAAATAAGATGGTCCTGTAAATATATGATATTTCTAAATGAATTGAAGGTAATTATTTTTAAGAATGGGATTATATACTAGGACTATTTTGCAAGAGAACGGAGATTATATATTTTAATGACATCAACAATTTCAAAATACAAAATTTGATTCCAAGCGGTATTGCAAAATTAGAGAGATTATCGTATTAACAACTGCCCAAAATACATTCGAAATTACCTTTCTGCATTTGAAACACTCACCAAAATAAGTTTATGACCTACGTTTTTTGGACAGAAAATTTAGTCTTCCTTCTAAGTAGGATATACTGTTTTTAAAATCTCATTTTGTTTCATCCAATATCTTAGTGAGACATAATCTAATTACACATGAGATCACGTTAACAGAATTATTGGTGAGCTGGAACAATTTTGTTGAAAATAATTTCCGAACTCTATCCCACTAAAACAAATGATTGAAAACATTCTATATAATAAATACTTTATATTTGGTGATTGCAGTTTACGAACAATACATTAATCCTTTTTCCTTAACTGAGTTTCATAAAGTCAAACTCTGCTAATAAATCAACCGATTTTTAAATTGAGTTTTATTAGGACTGAGTCCATTTACAAATGATTCCATCCCTGATTGACTACTGCAAATGCAGATTCCATAGATAAAATACTTAATTATTTTTGGCCCTGAGACTTTGATAAACTTTGTACATACATTGATTTTTCGGCTGGAGTAATTCAGTATTACATTCCGAAAAGCACCCAAAAGTCAATGAAAACGCTGCTGGTGATAATGCATTATTATTATAGAAACACTAGTTTCCGGTAATTAGACTCGAACCGGCAGTATTGCTCTTGATAGTAACACACTTTAGTTTTCTAGATTATTCTCTCCATTGCGCATGTCAATGAAAATATCTTATTTGAAACGACGCTTGAGAAGATATTCGCCTGTATCATCCCCGGTTAAAGGTAAGATCGAAATTTGGGCCAGTTTGAATTACTATTTCATGACGTTATAATGCATACCCATACATGGTCCCGTGTATTGGTAAGCATACATATACTTGCAATAGTAATTCTAGATGTCCCAACTATTTACATGAGTGATAGTCAAACAGAATAGTCGGGCACCAACGGACTGATTTAACCACAGATTATACCGTACATAAGAATAAATACGAATTATATAGGCACTTTGCTCAATCTTTTTGTCTTTCGCAGTGTAAAATTATAACAGATCTTACAGTATCGTCACAATAAATTATTATGCATAGTAGCTTGAGAATCGAGGTTTTCTTGGTCATTTATCGAAGTTACATCCTTTATCTTGTGTGACTCTGTTCACTTGTTTAGCTGCTCAGTTTACTGGGATTATAATCCACTGGTTGCAAATAGCTTATCGACTTTTGCCAAAAATGAACACAAGTCATCGGATATAGAGGTTATGACCTTGAGAAAATAATAAAATCATAATCGTTTATTAGTACATATTACTGCCGCACACAGGTGCAGGACTAAACAACAAATATACAGACAGGACAAGAATGCATATACACAGGTAGCAGAAAAGATATAGATTCAGCAGATTAAAAAAAATCTTGCAGAGGCTATGGAACAAACATATGCAAAACACAACGGCGTATAAGCATACCGGACAAATGAACACAGACACAAGCAAGCCAAATATACACATCCATAGACAAGATATGATACAGACGCAGTCATGACAACAATAAACATACACGTTCAAAGATAAATACGCATGCAATACAAAAAGGACGAAATACAAAATACATAATCAAAACAGGACATTATTACATAGACAGACAAGGTATAGAAAAAAGTAAGACACAAAAAATGTACAGGCAATACGAAATGGAATAGTCTTGCCATATACACACAAGCATCAATACACTTGATGTATAATATCTTGTTTTGCAGAAACCTTTAATGGCTTATGCGGTATTTTTGGATGATATATACATATCAAAATGTTTTTATGTTTAATGGGAGGTAGTCTTATTCCGCGCTTCGATGATAAAAGAAGAAGAGAAAACACACCCTTACAGTAACAAAATAACATGCTCCATTTAAATTTTGATCACAGGGCATTCGGACATAAAGTCAACAATCCTTTTGACAAAGCAAAAAAACAATTAACTGACTGTAAATGGCAGTCAATTATTATTCCCCAAAATGATTAAGTAATGAATATAGATTCATTTATATTTGCGGTTTACTTTGGGGGAAAACTGGACATTCGTGGTACAGACAGAACATTAAACTTGCTGTATGTTAATAGGTTTCCTCTGAGAAAGACTTAAAGTGACTGCCATTAGGATACGTAACAAACTAATTTATTTTTTGAAGCATCAGATGCTTTATATTTATTAGAACCAAGAATAACATGTGAAGGTCAACTAAGGCAAGCATTTATTTTTTCTAACATGCCCTCCAACATCTACCCCGTGCACCGAATCTATTCGAAGTGGTTGTATATCATGGGTGGTTTTCGCCTCATGACCTATCGTTGTAACTTTCATTAATGAACTTATTTGTTCTAATCATTCAATAACGATCATTAGAATAGAAATACAAATCGTTATGGGGACATATTTATTGGTTTAGACCTCGTGCTTCACAGCGTGCATGTCATGTTGCATTTACTACGAAGAGTATATATTACATTCCAACGCAATGGATAATATCTTGCTGCAGCGAATCCAGAACAGTCGCGTTTTTATGTTTCTTGGAAAGGGTGAGGCAAACAAATAGGATTGGTGACTGTGGGACGGAGCTCTCTGTGGGGATGCAGTGGTCAAAGACCCTGGATTCTCCATATTATGCGTTTCACTAGCATAATGTCAACGGTATACCTGTGACGAAACTGTACCCTAGGTATATTTCCATTATTTATCGTTCATTTTAATAACTTCGGGTGTGCACACCAGCTTGCCGCCTCCCGCAGCCGCCGTTGTGATGCACAGGATATCGGGGGTCTTGTTTGTGTTGTATACAATGTTAAATTCTTTTCCTTATCTTTGTCACATCAGTGTTGAGTTGTGGATAGATTTTGTGTAAAAAAAACGGGAAAGTTTGCATATGTGTACGATACGATTTGCTCCATGCGAACGTTCAGCATACGTTCAGCATACTTTCAAGAGATCTATGTATAATTTGAAGATATGATTTTCCTTCTAATAGTACTTATTTATGCATTTTCTACGTCATTAGATTAACACTCAGTGCTATATTCATATATGCCAACCGACCCATGTTAAGATACACATAAGACATATGTCGATTTATATATCCAGTTACCACCTTACCTTACTTACCGCTCACCGGCTAGGCTGTTTCGCATTTAACAGATAACCACAAAGTGAGAATACTTCATCATATACAGTAGCCACCGTTATTGTACAAAAATAAACTGAATATAATTTCAACTTTTTACATTATACAATCTCCATTGAGGGCACCCGTTGTAGTAGGTTTGGATTTGAACTGCATTACGCCATTGAAAATTCCATTTATGAATTGCATCAGGGATATTTGAATGATTGGAATGACACTTAACTGTCGTATGACATACTTAATATCAACTGACCGTGCTTAAAATTGATTTGCTCCAATCTAGCTGGCAAAAGTATTTAGTTACGCTCGGACTTAAATATATACATGCTTATCGTTGGTTAAGATAACTTAGGTTTTATTATTTATTTATTATTTATAATTATATTGTGTTCAGTCTGTATATATGCATATGTTCGCGTCTGGTTCAGTATGTCTGTGTTCTTTATAAATGTTAAATAAAAGTGTATTTAGTTGAGTCGGGACCTTCTATATGGGTGTACCTGGTTAAGCAAGCCTTTGTCATTACTAATGGCAGAACAAGTAGTTTTGGTTCTGGAGTAAGGGTTGATCATACCTATCGAACTAGTACTGTTTTAACGTTTACAACTTCAAATTGCTAGTGTTAATGACAATACGTAAACGGAATGTTGCTGATATAGCTTAATAAACGAAACACACAAATATACCTATTTTCTTGAGAATCCATGCGAAATGCTGGTCATATTTTAATTGGTGTAATTTATCAACCGTACTGGTTTTTTTTAATGCATGTCATCTAAAATCTTCTCATCGGGATGGAGCCTTGAAATTCCTTTCTCGTATTTTTATATAATTGTTATTCATATCCATTTGTATTAGAATACGGTTCACTGACTCGTATAAGCGATAAAAAAGGCCTTCTTTAAAGATAAGATCATACAAATGGGGAATTTTAAGTTCACCCATCAACGTCCAAATTATCTTCGCTCAATTTTAACTCGAAAATACCTTACCTGAATTGCCTCTACAGCGAGGATTATACATTTGCTAATGACACTGATTCACGGTCCGTTTAAATTGATAACCGATAATGAAATTCGTGTTTACATTTCTAGAAAGGGTTTATATATCAGCCATCCTTGACTGTCCCCCCCCCCCATATATATATATATATATATATATATATATATATATATATATATATATATATATATATATATATATATATATATATAATGTATATGTATATATATATATGTTTGACATAGCATGCACACACATATGATGGATTCCTCCGATTTTGCATTTTTATCTGCTTAGTGAATGAGATGTTTGCATAGAGACATTAATGTTCTATTGTAATATCAACATTCGTATAAATTTTGATTCTAAGAAGAATTCAAAGAACTATGAATGCATTATACTAAATGATAGTGGTTTGATGTAATTACATGCGTGAAGACAGTTTTGCTTGAATTGTATCCTCACTGCATTTCTGAGAGCCCTGCTATCACTGTAGAGTACGAGTCCAATAACTATGTTATTCATATTTTATAACATTTAATATATTTCTTATCGCTTTAAAAAAATAAAAATAAAATTAAAAAAAAAAATCTGTTTCAATATTGAATATACTGCCATTTATCAACAGCTAAATCTATCCTCACGTAAAACGATGTATCCCCGGTTAAACTCGCTTTTCTCTTTGCTTCTAACATTTGACAACCTGCAAATAATAAAAACAAGACCATATATATATATATATATATATATATATATATATATTCGAAGTCTTTTATCTCTCTTTACATATATGATGTATGAGGAAACGATAGAGGGAAAAGGAGAGTCTTTAATCTGAAACGCTCATATACATCGAGTTGAGAGATACAGATGTTTTCGAGTGAATTGAAGAACTTTCATTCTAGTGTTTTATACTTACGTGTGCTTATATGAGCCTCTAGATGAGAAACCTTCCCATAATGCACGATGTCAATTATGCTGGTAATCGGAGTGTCATTCTATGGTTGATTTCTAATAACAAAAGTTAAGAACTTTGGCGAAGTGAGAGATTTTTATTTTGTAAACAAACCAAGGTTAATGTTGATATCGTAAAGGGGGGGGGGGAGAATACTTAATATAGATGTCCGAAGCGTATCCGTTTTGAAAGCCCGTGAGCATGACTACAAAGATCGTAACGATACTAATTCAAAAAGACTTCTACTGTGAATCCCTTTTTAAGATGACGGAAACATTGATAATTATAAAAGTATGTCGATATGTGCCGCCTACATAGGTACTTAATGTGTTCAGATTTCGAGATAACGTTCAAATAATCTAGCGTCATGTAGAAAATGTTCAGCAACAATGAAAACCATCCGTCTATCATGAAACATTGCTTAGCATTACTACATTTTGCTTGCATATAAAATAAACAGCTGAATCCAATATAATATGGAAAATATATTTCAATACGTTGGTCATAATACACTATTATGGCAATAACAACTGTCTCATAATTCCGGTGTTTGCAGCAGATATAGTAAACTATTAACTCTTCACAATGCTAAATTATACAAACGACGTCAACAAATAATATAAATTGTCCCTTCTTGGCTAGACTTTGAGGGATACTATGATTTGAACTATCAAAAGTATGTGATTTAAAAACATTCACGTACAAACCATTCATTAATACAAACATTCATTACTCGAATATTTGGTTACGTTTGAATGATTAACTCGGTCCCATAGTATTGTAATTTTTTTTTTCTGCGACTTCGATGTGCAGAAACTACGCAGAATAAGAAACAAATATATGAACCAGGCGCGTCGCAACATGTCTTATTTCAGCTCCTATAGAAAACTAATGTGTATATAACCTGATTAACAGCTCAAAAGAACGGATTTATTTATTACACAGCAGAACTCGTCTTTGTCTCGACAATGCATTATCATGGGTACCAAAACAAAAAAAAAAACAAAACATTGTCAATGTTCCCGTTTCTTTTGCAACTCATTCTGTGTTAGTTCCATAACATTCCAACAACTGTTTTATCGATACTATAAATCATCGCAACTATTCATAGACACCATGCAACTAAATGATACGAGACTGGTACTGATGTGCGAGTCTGTCTTTATTAAAATATCCATTAACGCTAAGTGCTGTTTGTGAGTATTTTACCATGCACGCTTAAACAATACACGCACAACGTCATTAGAGCTAGTAAAGATGAGTTCAAAAGCAGCGAAAATTCTCTTTGTTAAAGTCACAAATGCGACACCAGAACATCTGCAAGTGCGATTTCGACACTGAACTAATTACATCACACAAAACATACACCCAACTGTAGAAGAACACATGTACATGACCTATCATTTTATCTCCTTTTTAAGAGATATTATAGAACAAAATATGAAGCCCACACAACACGAATTTTTCTAAACCTGATCAATGCTGGTGTGATACTGGAACCGTCTATGAAAACAGAAAGAAAAAAATGTTTGATTCCTTCCGCCTTTGAATTTGTCTGTGTTTTTATCTTGCCAGGTTGTCAAACCTCAAAGAGTATATATTGGACAGTGATTAAATTTTGAATCTACTGAGGTGAATCATTCAACACTAAAGTTAGAACGTACCAAACAAGTTGAATATTTCATGGAAAGTGATTTCGAAGGAGACGTCCGAACTGAACGCCACATCAAATCGTGACCAGTATCATCACGGTAGAAAAAGGCTAACATTGGTTTAGCACCCAAGAGCATTATCTGTCTATCTATATATATATCTACTTATATATATATATATATATATATATATATATATATATATATATATATATATATATATATATAAATCTGTCGATCTATCTACCTATCTATATATCTATCTGTATATATATTTATCTATCTATCTATCTATCTATCTATCTATCTATATATATATATATATATATATATATATATATATATATATATATATATATATATATATATATATATATATATATATATATATATATATATTTATTTATTTATATATATTTATCTATCTATTTATCTATCTGTCTGTCTGTCTTTATGTTTGTATGTCTCTCTCTCTCTCTCTCTCTCTCTCTCTCTCATCTGTTTGATATGGTATATAAATATCTAGGATGATATATTCGATACGCCATTACACTGAGTTACCCGAGTGTACTTCTTTCTCGATCTATATTTAAAGAAAATATCCCTAAAAGCAACTTGAAGCAATGTAAATTCTTCATTGAAATGAGTCACAAACACACCTAGTTCTTTATTTATATCAATTACAAACATTCTCTACAGCAATCACAAACCTTCTCTCCATTTTGTTGATGGCAATCGCAGAGACCCTCCATCAACACCAAGCACAAAGACGCTCCATTAACATCAATCACAAGCAATTTCTATGCTCGACCTATTATAGAAAATGATATCAACTCTTATCAATACAACATTGGTAAAATATACTGAGCATTTTACCACTTTAAATGTTGGTCTCAGATCCACACATAGTGATAACTCCACTCCACCCCTTTTTGCCATTACCTCAGCGCTATCTGGATCTGAACACTTATGGCGAGAATAACATGTTTTCGATGAGCGAATTATATTTACTATTACAGATATTAATAAACAAATGATTTAGCAAAACAAAGGATCCTCCACCATTAATATAGCATTGTTTAAATTGACCTAATTGTCTGATACGGGATGTAATTATGGTATTTTGTTTAGTTTCAAGGAACTGCTGTTCATTTTCTGGTCTGCAGCATGCACAATTTTTTAAAATGCATTTATGCACGGAAAACACCGATGCAAGAATACACATGTTCAATATTTTTTTTTTAATAGTTACTATGTCACTGATATGTGTAAATTTACAGGATAATGATGTACACGTTTATTTTAAGATGTGTAATACGAACTGAAGCATTTTAGAGCAACGTTGTTTTCGTTTCGTCCTTCACTGAACATAACAATAAGAGTAATTCTTATCTTAAATTTCTTTATAAATTCAAGTTCTATTTTCAAGAATGTTTTACGAGCACTTTTGTATTTGCAGAGGAGAAATAATTTGAATAATTCCAAAAACAAATACTGTTAATAGCAATAACATGATGATGTTCGAATCATAAAGCATGAATGGATACATTTTCAGTGTCAATATTGTATAGTTATCAACTGGCTTAGTTGAATTAGTATTTTATAAAAGTTAATATTACGTATTTTCTAAACGTTTCTATTACATAACAATTACAAACGTTCTAGATTCTTATTAATATTTACAAAAAAAATTAGTTAAAATGGAAAGTTTCTTACTAAAGTTATAATATATAACCAGAATATTTTAGGTACGCAATTAGGTATTTTAGGTAGGCAGAATAATTTTAGGTACGCGAGGGAAATCCCAATAACCGAGATATAAATTCAAATAAACATGATGACTTAAAATAATAATAATAATAATAATCCCATTCTCATGTATAATATTTTAGCTATATATTAGTTGTTAACAGAATAAAAATACCAGTATTTCAAAACAAAAATAGACTTGATTTTGTTAAAATCCAAAATAAAATATTACATTACAATAACATATAATAAATTATATAGCTAAATAACTTAACTCCAAAGAATTCAAATTGTGCATACATAACAGTTCTTTTATTTTGTTGTTGCTTCTATTTTCATTCATTTAAACTAAGCAAGTTTAAGACAATAATGACTAAGACAAGACTTGGTGTAAATGACGAAGTTAGAGCTTTAATTAACATGGCTAACGAACATATGATTTTTTCCTCTTTCTATTCCAGTTATAAATCTTGACCTGTCCGTTGTTTGATTTTAGTAACTTTCACCATTATTCAAAGGTCCAGAGACACTGTCCGAATCGTGTTACTATATTCCAGAGAGAGAGAGAGAGAGAGAGAGAGAGTGTTTGTGTGATTTGGACTTTTAACATAGCTTTAGCAATGTTTCAGTCATATCGCTACGATGTCTGCAGTGCAGTGTGACAGTTAGAGATGTCGAGCACTGGGGCATCATGTCACAGACATATAGCATGATGTCCCACCCAGTCACATTATCCTGACACCAGGCCGATCAGTCCTAACACTACCCTCTTAATGCTGAGCGCCAAGCAAGGCAGCTGTTAGTACAATTTTTGTAAGTCTTTGGTATGACTCAACCAAGGATCGAACCTCCCGCATCCGAGGCGGACGTTCTAACCACTAGGCCACCGGAGCGATCAAGAGAGAGAGAGAGAGATGGTGTTGAGGGTTGGGGGATGGGGGGTTGGACGAATTTACCATAATCATATGTTTGTTACAGTCAATCATTATTTATCGATGTAAATCAAAATATAGGTTTAAGATACAAACAATTCAAACAACAAGCATACAGTATATTACAGTAGGTGTATACCTTCTAGCCAAGAACTTTACAGTCTGCTGTGAACAATGTAGCTAGATCTCATCGAAAGAGTGTGCATACCGTTACGAAGACCCATATTCGTGCAGGTCACTTTGAGTAAGTTCAGGATATTGGTTTAATCAGTCCCATTTATTTCTCTCTTTCACTCACATATTTCCCTGTATTTTGTATATTATACATGAGGGAGAGGAAGAAAAGCTAAATTAGAATGGTTTTTGATGAAATTGTGAACCATGTTTGCTTTCAATAGGAAACGTTGATTGACAATATTTTTCTCCTTATCAGTGTATCCCCCAGGGGAGAAAAATTGAGGGTACAAAAAACCCGTTAGTGTCAAAACTGGGGCTCAAATAAAAAATGTGGGGGTCAAAAAAATACTGACAATTTTTCATACGACTCGTACTTTTTCAGCTTGAAATAGGATATTGCAACTTGCACAACATACTCTCTCTCTCTTTCTTTCTCTAAACATACAAATACACGAACATGCACAATTAACAAACAAATGCATCGTCCATTTAAAGAATAATTGTATTAGTTCATTTTTCTTTTAAAGTCGTACTTTTAATTCTCTTCAAGCAATATTATAGCCCAACACATTACATATAAGCCAATACAGAAAGCCAAATGAATCTTTTTAACGAAATGGGAGTTAATTTACCGCCTTTCATAAAATGTGTACTATCATAGGTTTCATTGTACTTCGTCCTAGAACACATTTATTCAAATATCGAGGAGGATAATGATTCATCTTCTTTCTAATAAGTTACACTTGAACTTTAAGATCTTTCTTTTATTGCAGCAAAAGTTAAAAGCAAACAAAATCTGCAATGACCCGCTGACTTTGTAATCCAAATAACGCATTTGTCTGTCCAAATTTACTGATTTCATTGTTGTGAAATAATGTCTTAGGTTATAATGTGTTCTCCAGATATCTTATGGCGAACGAGGGCAGATTTTTGAAAATTCTAAAATCCTGTCACGAAAAGATTATTCACTTTTGCAGTCTTTGCAATCACGTGATCAGAAGTCACACCGGTAATCATAATGAATGTGCGGTATTCCAGTCAAGAGAATTATTTCTCCATTTTTCATTAAAGTTAGATCCACAGTTACTATTTTGTGTTCTGTTTCTTTCACTTCCTTCGCTAATACATTTTAGTGCATGACGTTTTAATCTGGAGATCACTTTCTAGTGCAACAAGCCTTGAGGTTAAACATCTAGATGACACCTTGCTGAGCTCTATGGAACTCGCGAGATTAGTGGGAGCTACTCCGTCATAACATCGCCTATGCTAGTCTGGTTCATTGTTTTATATGTTCCCTGCGTTGCACTTTGCTATACGAATCAGGAGCGCAAGGCAGGGAGCACACAAAGCGGGGAACCAGTCAATGCCTATACTCGAAGTATATACGATGCCATCCATCGTCCAATGCGTTGGGTATTAAATAAATCCTGACCATATTATGAAAATCCTTTGCGTCAAAAAAAAAAAAAAAAAAAAAAAAAAAAAACGCACGGCAACAAAATGTGTGCGTCAATTTTCTCCAGCGTGCGTCCCTGACGCACAACTGTGCGTAAAGGGAAACACTGAGCCTTATCCTCTTACGTCCCTAATGTGTATTCAATAGGAATTCATCAATGATCTATCTGTACAATCATATGCTACTCTTAAAATAATGCACATTACATTTATTGGTAGATGCAAATAAAATTGATTTATATTAACTCATTTCAAGCCATGATATTGTACCTACCTACATATCTATCTAATGGAACAAATATATGGAGCTGAAAATTCCTTGTAACAACAGTCTTGCAATTTAGTAACTGCGTGGTAGTTTTATATTTGTTCGAAATATAATTAATGTCTTTCTAACCAAAGCTTTTATATATAAAATATGTATACATACATAAATACAAGAATAATGCATATGTACATCCCTGCATACATACATACATACATACATACATACTAATGGCATATATACAGACGTCTGTATATATATGTATACATACATAAACAGGCGTATAAAGATAAATAAGCACTAATACATACGGATAAAACACTAGTAAACAAGACCAAACACAGTAGCAAAATGATGTGTGTGGTCATTTTGAGTAATTGATTGTTTTGATATTTATCCCGTGATATCTGTGCCAATGTGGTAAATTTTACTACTGTTGTACCGGCTTGTTCGTTTGACATGGTTACTCTTACAATACCAAAAGGTAAATAAAAAAGCTTTCTAACTAATCAACGAAATGATCAAACCGATAGCAATATCAGTACAATGGCTCTAGACTAATTGAACTTAAAAGTTAATATATATTTCTTAAGAAACTCCTTTGAAGTTTGCAACAACATTATAAAAAGAAAACATCTTGCATTATCAATACCACTCTGGTTTGGATAAAGTATCGGGTTTTTATCCCACAAAATTAATACTATCTGAAAGGAAATGTGATATCATCAGCTTGATACGAAAACACCTAAATTCAAACCATTCATGCATTTTCGTTTTAACTTTGTCAGAGAATAACAACTAATTTGACAAAGGCGTAATGCAGCAATCATATATTTATTTTTAGCACGATTTGGTCAGCCTCAGATTACTATTATCCTCATTAGAAGTATATGAATGAAATTTAATTATAAGTCGTTATGTTCTTCCGGTAAGACTTTTTAATATAGCTGATTGAAACATGGTTTCCTCCTAATTGTAAATATACGTATTTAGCTCGCACTATTCAACTAGATTCATTACTATGCGAGGACCCCGAGTGGCCGAATGGTCTAAAGCGCTCACCATTACGGATCCCTGCCATCTCACCTCAGTCGGTGTGGGTTCGAGTCTCGGGCTAGGCCATTTTGGGTACATGAGAAAACAGGCGAGCGAGTTCTTCTCGTCGGTCGGTGGTTTTTTCCGGGGTTTTCCCGAGTTTTTCCTCCTCCATTTATACAGGCCGACATATATAGCCTCTCTTGTATTAAAAATGGCGTTAAACCCTACAGCAACAACAACCATGACTAGTCTAAACGGGTTTCCGGCGCTTGAGACCCACATGAACTTGGAGCAAGGTCGATTTTACTATATATACACATATAGATACTTCTCTTCAGATACCCACTCGGACCAGAATGATTTGTATGTGTGCTCAAAGAGGGTTTCGCTTGAGAGGCCATGATGTAAACAATGATATTTAGTAAGCGAATCCTAGTATTAGTCATACCCAGCTGGGAAAGTCGTTCATAGTTAAAAATTTATTCCGTCTTTTGAACACATTATGCAGAGATACATCATATGAATATAATTTTACCCATTATTACATCATTATCGTAAATCAATAAAGATTTCAAATTCAGACTTTTTAAGGGCTATGACAAAGCTTAATGAAGGAAATACATATTTAAACATGTACACGTTGCCTTTGATTAATGAAAGACTGCCACACATATTGAAGTGAATGCAATTTATAGTTGTTGTTGTTGGGTTTAACGCCATTTTCAGCACACGATAGGCTATGCATGGCGGCCAGTATTAATGGTGGAGGAAGAACTCAGGAAAACCCCGGAAAGAACCACCGATACACGAGAAGCTACTGGCAAGCTTTCTCACATACCCACGTTAGCCGAATCCGAGACTCGAACCCACGCAGACAGAGGTGAGATGGCAGTGATCCGTAACGAAGAGCGCTTTAGACCACTCGGCCACAATTTATAGAAGGCTACATACAAAACAAAAAACATGGAGTACGTTATTAATTTTCCGACGGAGTATGGTAGTTTAAATTATATATTGATACAATTAAATTAAATTAAACTGTATATTTATATAATTAAATTAAATTATTGATAGCATTAAATTATATTATGTATTGATATGATTAACTTAAATTATTTATTGATATAATTCAATTAAAGTATGTATTTGTATAATTCAATTAAAGTATGTATTTGTATAATTCAATTAAAGTATGTATTTGTATAATTCAATTAAAGTATGTATTTGTATAATTCAATTAAAGTATGTATTTGTATAATTCAATTAAAGTATGTATTTGTATAATTCAATTAAAGTATGTATTTGTATAATTCAATTAAAGTATGTATTTGTATAATTCAATTAAAGTATGTATTTGTATAATTCAATTAAAGTATGTATTTGTATAATTCAATTAAAGTATGTATTTGTATAATTCAATTAAAGTATGTATTTGTATAATTCAATTAAAGTATGTATTTGTATAATTCAATTAAAGTATGTATTTGTATAATTCAATTAAAGTATGTATTTGTATAATTCAATTAAAGTATGTATTTGTATAATTCAATTAAAGTATGTATTTGTATAATTCAATTAAAGTATGTATTTGTATAATTCAATTAAAGTATGTATTTGTATAATTCAATTAAAGTATGTATTTGTATAATTCAATTAAAGTATGTATTTGTATAATTCAATTAAAGTATGTATTTGTATAATTCAATTAAAGTATGTATTTGTATAATTCAATTAAAGTATGTATTTGTATAATTCAATTAAAGTATGTATTTGTATAATTCAATTAAAGTATGTATTTGTATAATTCAATTAAAGCACTTATTGATAGAACTGAATTAAATTATTTATTGATAAGATTTATTTAAATTATTTATTGATAAGATTTATTTAAATTATTTATTGATAAGATTTATTTAAATTATTTATTGATAAGATTTATTTAAATTATTTATTGATATAATTGAATTAAAGTATGTATTGATATAATTAAATAAAATTATTTATTGATATAACTAAATTACATTATTTATTGATATAATTAAATTAAATCATATTTTGATAGAAGCGCATTCATTTAGATGTGGTGCTAGCTTTTTGCATATTATGGTTATATCAATTAAGAAATGGTTCTTTATTTGTTTGATACTTTTTTCAGATGATTCGTATGTTCACGTTCACATTTTTGTTCGTAGATTAAACCATCATATATATCTTCGAGTAATAGGTTTTTAATAAAGTTAATAATGTGGACTTTTCTCTGATATACTGAGTTGAACTGCAGACATATTCCTTTTTCGTTCAAAAGAACGGCCTCAGAGCTCTCGCTTCTGTATCTGGAACATGCAGTTAATCATAATAAATTTAGTTGAGAATATTTCATTTCTTCCGAATCGACTTGCATATCCATTCACATATCTCTCCAATAAACATAAACTACAATAGATGCATATAATAATTTTGCCCGTATGTAATTCACAATATAGTCACGTATTCTTCATTCAGCGAGAAATGTGAAAATCAAGGGATGGTCCAAGTCATGCAGCATCTACGTGAATGACTGTACATATAATACAGTATCTTAATGGTGTTCAAATCCAGTACAACTATTGTATGGGATTGTAGTTGCAATGTTGACCAGGCCTAGCAGAATTATTGCATGTGACGGAATTTGTAATCAAGATCTATAATCACATGTTTCACAATTGTTTGCACTTTTGTATCGTACAAAATGTGTCGTGTGTTTTCTTGGTAAATGCAGGAGTAAACGTTTGCTCATAAAAAGTCTGAAAACGTAACAACGATTGTGAAGTTATATGATAATTTTGAAACGATGTGCATTTAATGCACAAACATGTTTTGACAGCTTCCTCTTGTTACGAGTGCTTCTGATTTTCCTACCGATGTGATTTGCCACTCTTGCAAAGTTAACAAATTCATCTTTGATGACCTATCATCCGAGTTTAGTTTCCTTGTAATCTTCTGATGTTACCATCATTGTTTATCGCAGCAGTTTACTGACAGAACATGCAAGCTTTCCAGTGAAGTCTAATTTTTTTAAAGCCTCTTCAAACATATGCATAAGACGCCCTCAATTGAAAGGGTATGGTGAAATCGGTAAAAATGCTGACACGTTGTAATCTGTCTAGCTGATCGAACAAATTCCTACAACCCACGTGAACGAGATGATTATGTCTGTATAGAATTGTATTGTCATTTAAAATGTTGGTTTTATATACAATATTTAGTACTGAGATATATGGTCATCGTCATTTAATTAATAGAGTAGGTCGTGTGATGCGTTTTTCAATTTTATGAAAGTGACACTGTACTGTTTGCAAAACCACGATCTTACTGATGAAATTATTAGTTTCGTGAGAGACAAATGGCGATTGATAAGGATTGGGAACAAGAAAATGTAAACAAAATTAATTGACCTAGCATGGTATAAAACAAAATGTTAAAATGTTTTACCTTTAAATAAACTCACACATTTTAAGCAATTAAAATATGAAGACATTTTCGTTTTAATTTAGTTCAGATATCCAGAATTATTATCCTTTGTTGTACAATTTTAGTTAGATTTGCATATATATATATATATATATATATATATATATATATATATATATATATATATATATATATATATATATCTTAGTAGCATTAATAATACTGTGAAGTCTGTATAATTCTGCTAAAAGGGACATTTGATAAATTTGTATATAAAAAATTGTATTTCGTAGTGTGCGGATGAAAACCTTTATTTCGCTGTTAATTGTGAATGACCGCACCCAATGGAATACAGAAGCGCATATAGTTTAGTAGATGGATAGATTCAAAGTAGAATGTCAAAAAAAAAAAAAAAAAATAATGCACCGTGACCTCCAATATCCGTATTTCCGGTTTATTTTAGTGTTTAATGTTTGCAGAAAAATTAATGCTTCGCAAGAACTTATGTAGTCTATCCACTTGTGGACAAAGTGTATAGTAATTGTACTTCGATTATCGATGTTTCAATGTAAAATCAAGCTTTGTAGCACAATTAGGAATGTAACGTCTCTAAACAACTATTTTGACTTCATGATACTAAATACAGTATATTCGTTTCCTTCATATTAAATGTGGCAAGTCTGAAGTTTCAGCATGTGCTTCGGCCTCTTCGTTCCCACGGTAAAGCAATTATATCAAGCATAACTTACCCTAGAGGACTAAAATCTACAAACTGAAACCGAATCACTTAGTGTCGCTACTTTCTTTTTGTCCGTAGAGGACAAAGATCGCTTCACCGATATTGCGAAACGGTTGATAATTTGTATGTCCTTAGAACTGCCTATTACTTAGTCAAATATTTTTCTATTGGCCCTTTGCGACCTCTTGAATCCTGCGTCCCATGAACACTCGTATAAATAGCGCGGGCATGATCAATCCTTTATCTCGAGAGAGGCTAGAAGAGAGACAGAGAGCATCATTCATTTCTAAAGATGAGGAACCTCGTCGTCTTGCTGCTGCTTGTGGCCATGTGTGCTGTTGCTTTATCCTCTGGTATTTAGTTGTTTTTTTCTTCTCTTTTATTCCTATTTTAGTTCTTGTACTTTACTTCATGTCATTTCTCAGTTCTTTTTCTGTCTGTTTTGATGTTTTTATACTACCTGGCTATGTTTATGCTTATGTATGTGGGCGAATATATGCACAGTCCTAAAGGTAGTACAGATGATGTGGGTATTAAGCCCAACTCTTATGTTTTTGTTGTTGAACTATTTTTTTAATTATTTTTTGGAGAAATAAATACCCTATCATATACTCTACTTCATGCCCACCTAAAAGAACTAGCTTTACTCTCGGAATATACGTAGGCAAACTGTGCAATTATTGTAGTAACTACATATATATATATATATATATATATATATATATATATATATATATATATATATATATATATATATATATATAAACTACTATTTAAATACAAACTACATGGCGAAGAATTTAATGTTGTTTAACCTGATAAATATTTGAGAGTATATCTAAGTGCCGATCTTAAAAGGATAATCAAAGAATTGAAAGTAAATAATTCAATGTATCGGCTAACGGAAGGCATCCTTGGTAAAATACTCTCAACACTAAACTGGAGTCTGAATATCCGTCGTATATTTTGTGATAATTGACAGCACCTTGCAAATAGTGTAATGGATATACTTCGCAAACTGAAGTGGCGCTAACTTGCACAATATATTCGAACTATACGATATGTATGTGCAAAGTTAGTTAAAATATTGCTTTCTTATCAAGAGCTACAATTACCTAAACCCTCTTTTACGCATAGCATAATATGCAAATTATTTAATCCAATAAATAATCAGTACTGAAATAGATAACTCTTTCACAACAAAACCTGCAACAACATTGATCGGTTAACTGTTCATTTTTCGTAAGATATAAAAGCAAATCACACAACTATACCATTGTGCTAACATTGGCAGCATCTTTTTATTTAAATTGACATTGCACTAATTGTGTTAATGCGTTATTTTCAATTGCCAACTGACTTGTCACATTTAACGGAATAAATTTTCATGTCGTTTGATGTATTTCTTGGATGCTGACAATTCACGCAATTAGAACTTTTTGTTTTGTCTAAGAGTTGATTGCTCTTTTCTTCAAATAATCAATATGTTGAAATACATAAGTTAACTGTGCACTATCTGGCTCTTACAACTTTGTAAAACATTTGGTTTTAGTAAATGTATGGAAAATGATACGCACAGACTGACCAAATAGAGGCAAATAAAGGCAACGGCAACGGGCAAAGACGGTAAAATAATACAAACTTTATATTTAAATGTGTAACAACTAGAAAAGTTTAATTTGCTTATGTCATTTAAGCCAATTATCAAGACAGCAGAACGAAGAAAGAGACGTTTTGACAGGTACAATATTGGCACATATTTAATGTTAATTTGAAATTTACAGTATATGGGAGTGAAGTGCTACTATAACCCAAATAGCATTTATCAACGCGTGCTAAAATCATGCGTTGCATGATATACACTCGCAGTGTAAGAAAAGATCACAATGTGTATTATGCGCTGTTTTTATTAATCGGTTTTTGGGATTTATCCCTTTATTCATACTGCATTCCTACTGGTGTTTTTGTATAAAGTATAAATATTGAGAAACTCAGTTTCTACTGTTTGAAACTCCTCGGATATGAACCAAGTGCATGAAAGAGCTAATTTGGTATCAAATTAATTGCTCTGGGGTATTCACACTTTACCATATCAATAGTTTGACATAAAATGCTTAAAGGGGTGTGGCCTTACTACTATGTAGGCTAAACATTTAATCAAATGCTATTAGTTTGAAAGGGCCGAAAAATCTAATTTAATAAATCATAGACTATGTTTTGCTGGTGGTTAGAAACCATTGAAATGTAATAAAATTAGTCAGCAAAATACACATTAAAAGAATTTGTGAATAAACAATTACTTGACAAAAGGCGAGGTTTTTATGACACTGGTAGTTTTAGACTCCATTATTTGATTGTTTGATTGATTGTAGTTTTACTGCGAACCAGCCTTTTAACCTTACCTACATATATATGCTGTTTAAGTTGTATGATGCTGGTGGTCGGCAAAAAAGTCAGCAAACAATGACCTCCTTCCTAAAGTTCTTGAAGGCCGGAAAAGAAGTTAAATCACCAACAGTAGCGTATTTAGATACGGTGTTCATGGTAACAAATTCACAATTTGCAATTAACATAAACAACATTCTAAATTAAGGGATTTTCAAAGCATGGTTCACGTCCAATATCTCATGTCCCTGATACACACCTGTGCTGGTGTCCTTGTATAACATGCTTAGGAAACTATACTAAAGAAAACAAGTCAGGTAACACTACTATCCAATAGTCTTTATGAACTCTTTTGGTCTACCTTGGTCGTACCTTTTCCTTGTCTTTACGCGCCTTGGCGGTGTTTAGTGGGACCCGGGAGGAAAATCAAATTTTGGACTCCTGTCTTTGCTTGGAATATTTCCGACAACCATAGCGGAAGAGTAATTCAAAATAGATAATACAAATAACACTATATATTGATCAGCGATAGCGCCATTGTTAATATATATATATATATATATATATATATATATATATATATATATATATATATATATATATATATATATATATATATATATATATATTTCCACTTACGTTTTGTGTTCTAAACCTAAGACGTCATAAAGCGGGGAAAAGTTAATAAACAGACGAAGGTGAGGCTTAGATTCCTCGGAAGACTTTCATAAGTAAAATGGCCGTGAAGTTGCACATTTTAATTAAGGTATCGAGGAGAACTTTATATACTGCCTTGACACTTAGCTTTATTACTGTTTTGCTGATTGCATGATGCATTTTGTAGTACAGTGGAAGTGGTATGATGTGCAATTTTGCTAGAAATAATGACTTGCCTCTTAATTTCCGGGAAAAGCGTTCGCCATTATTTCGTCGTTACTGTCATTGATGTGTGATGGACATATATACGTCATGCTAGTTTATTTAAAGTTATTGTGTATGAATTTACATTTTTATTGGAATCCAACAGGTTGGTATACATATTAAGAGTAAGACGTTGCGAGGCACATCTCTACTGTAGACGCAATTCTGAAATCAGATTGATTTCGAATATATGACGAAACTGACCCTTAAATATACAAGTGATGATTCTAAACTACAAAATACTCCAATGTTTGTAAATATATATATATATATATATATATATATATATATATATATATATATATATATATATATATATATATATATATATATATATATATTTGTTGGGGGGGGTGCATAATCAGCTTACTTTTACGTTGTTTCTCTTCCGGCAATTCAGCTAGACTCCATTTCTCCATTGATCTCATTGTTGTCTCCCATTGCAATGTCACACCTAAGATATATGGTCCAATGTTGTGTAATGTGTGCGTGTATATATATATATATATATATATATATATATATATATATATATATATATATATGTATATATATATATCGATATATATATATGATTTCCAGATCTTCGACAACGAAGAAGCACCTTTGATGAGGATCTTGACAAGGTTCAGTTGCAAGCTTTAATACAGGCCATCGAAGAGGGAAAAGTAGACGCAAATGAGTAAGTATCGTTAAAACAACCTTACTGTGACTTATGTGAAAATTTTGGCCTTCAATACTTTTGGGACGCTCGAAGTTCTTGTAGATGACTTAAATTATATATATATATATATATATATATATATATATATATATATATATATATATATATATATATATATATATATATATATATAGACATAGATACATATATATATATATATATATATATATATATATATATATATATATATATATATATATATATATATATATATATATATATATATATATATATATATATATATATATATATATATATATATATATATATATATATATATATATATATGTTTATAGAAGCATTTCTAAACGGGAAGACCTGAAAGAGCATGAAGTTCCAAACTCAAGTTAACAAACAATGCTTTCATTTTTTTTTTAAAGGCTGTTCGACAAGAGGGACAATCAGAACAAGAGGCTTTGGTTTCCGCTTCGTGTACGTGTAGGATGGGACGGCAAACGATAAAGGCATGACAATCATCTGAATAAGGAACTCTCGAAATGACCAGGAACCAACCAATAACGTGTGCAGTGTACTCGCTATTTACTATTTTTCTAAAATAATTTCTAATGTAACCTTTTTCATATTGTCTTGTATTGCAATGTTGAAATAAAGGTTATTCTGAATTGATGTTCTTGTGATCTGCATAATATCGCATCTAAGAGATCAAGAATAAAATCAGATCAAGAACTGCTTATATTCCCTAACGGTTCTATCAATACGAATTGTAATTTAGTCCGAAAATGCATTTCGTCTTGTCTATCTGTATGTATGTATATATATCTCTCTCGATCTCTGTTTCTTTCTTTCTGTATGTATGTCTCTCTTTTTCCTGTAACCTAAGTGGTTAGAGAGTCCGCCTTAGATGCAGGAGGTCGCAGTTCGAACCCTTACCGAGTCATACCAAAAACTTATATAGCTGGTACTAGCAGCGCCCTCCGCTTGACGCACATCATTAAGAGATTAGTGTTACCACTGGTCTGCGTGGCAGTAGGTTATTGCGATTGGCGGGGAAATTCATGTCAATTGGGTCTATGGTAATTCATGTAAATTGGGTCTGTGGTAATTCATGTCAATTGGGTCTATGGTAATTCATGTAAATTGGGTCTGTGGTAATTCATGTCAATTGGGTCTGTGGTAATTCATGTCAATTGGGTCTGTGGTAATTCATGTCAATTGGGTCTATGGTAATTCATGTCAGTTGGGTCTATGGTAATTCATGTCAATTGGGTCTATGGTAATTCATGTCAATTGGGTCTATGGTAATTCATGTCAATTGGGTCTATGGTAATTCATGTCAATTGGGTCTATGGTAATTCATGTCAATTGGGTCTATGGTAATTCATGTCAATTGGGTCTGTGGTAATTCATGTCAATTGGGTCTATGGTAATTCTTGTCAATTGGGTCTATGGTGTATCTAACTAAAATGGAATTTGATAGGTGACATGTTTTCATAACTCAATCAACATGCTACGTTCAAAACGGCCCACCTCATTAAAACTAAAATATAAGACAGACAGATCTTATCTCATTTCAACGATCAACTTTTTTCCAGCCATTTTCATGCAGGAAAGAATATTCTTTATTTTTAAAGACAATGCAAGCAATTGACAACTCTTTTCTCCCCTTTCTTATTGTTTTAGTCATTTGTCATCATGTTTAATTTTCTACTACATGATTACATATATCGTAATTTGTTTGCCCGTGTATGTGCGCGTGTGAAGCAAACAAAAAAAAAGTGCACAATGCCAGCATTGCCACAAATGGACATAGAAACACTTTAGTATTGCCAGTCGCAGCGGTTCGAGTGCCAGATTCACGATCAACAGTGTGCGAGTTCGGTCCTATCAGCCTGGGTCAGGTAGCATATATCATGGGGCATTGTATTCCAATTTCCTACGCACTAAACAACCTGCTTGTGTTGTGTGCCGTAAAGCACCTAACCATCGCTACCACCGTTTTTGTAATCGTATTACTGCTGATCTATTTATGCGTTTAATTTCACCATGTTTTCTGTGGAGGTATAATTGAAAACCAAATACAATGCAAGGAAAACGGGATTTCGTACATCTGAAAGGAACTCTTTGAAGGTTATACGTTGAGCGATTCCACTAAGCATTTAAGTCTGGGTTTATTTTACTGACAACATGGTGTCTGTCGACCATGAATAAAACAATAGGGTAAATTCATGGTAAGCTCGTGCAATGTAGTGTTAAAGATGATACAATCAGTATTCATATCATGACTTTATAATGATGCAGTAAATACCGGTTCGAATCTCACATAACCACTCACTGACCAATGTGAACTTTGCAAGATCAAAGTCGAAAAATCGAATATTTGAGGTAAAATCGATAGTAGTCTGTATATGTCGCAATTATTAGTATTGCCAACGTTGACAAATACAGACGAGTTCATGATGCCAACGACAAGGGAGGGGAAGCAGGTTGGTCCACGTAAATGTCTGATGTTTCAATGACCACAAATATGCATTGAAGTTATGAAGACAGCAAATGACACTTTTCCATCATTGTGGTTTGTTTAACATTTCACTTTGCTATATTCACTTAAAAGAGAACTTATAAGCGTGTTGCAACCTCGTGTAAACGAAATCAAAATGTCGTCTCTATCCATATACTCTCGCTTGTCTAAGGCAACATTCTTAGATTCGTTGTGTGTGTGTGTTATGTATAACCATCACAGAGTTGTTATTTTAGTGTTATGTACAACCATCAAAGAGATGTTATTTTAGTGTTATGTACAACCATCACAGAGTTGTTATTTAAATGTTATGCACAACCATCACAGAATTGTTATTCTCTGGGAGGAGAGCAATATACGTCACTTATATTTATTTCACGCAGTCATAGTTCTGAATTCATTTCAGATTGTGTTCACTCAAAATTAGTAAAATCACGCATAACTTATAAGCAATTATATATATATATATATATATATATATATATATATATATATATATATATATATATATATATATATATATATATAAATTACATTTTAGGCTAGATGCAAATGTTTAAGTTTGTCGAAACACGTGAAAACAAAGAGATCATTTCCTTATGCGAATGTACATTTTTCTCTCTCTTTATATATATATATATATATATATATATATATATATATATATATATATATATATATATATATATATATATATAGAGAGAGAGAGAGAGAGAGAGAGAGAGAGATGATATAAGAGGGGGAGCTAAGTCTCCATTGCAGCTCTTTATCATAAATGTAATCATTCTTCCAATCTAACTAAAGTATGGCGGGATGAAATTGGTGATGTCAACAAATCTATCTGATACAACCGTTCTTTAAAATAATCTAGATATTATGTTTGAACCAAGTTCAGATATTCAGTCTATAATTAACAGGTGCCACACCTTTTTTCAGTCAACGATGTAATTCCTATCCTTTTTCCGGAGTGCTCCAAAATCAATGATTTGAGATGTGATAAGTTGTCAAATTCCATTAGTGACTGATCTAATAACCACAACATAGCACATGACGCACACATTTATTTGAGAGGGAATGAAAAACGGCAAGCTTGTTATTTTTAAGAGTATCTGAGAGAGAAAAAAAACCAAAAAGCATTTACAATAGATACAACTATGACTCGTGTGAATATTAGATATCATCTGGGGCACTGAAATACCTCGAAACGCGACCGTGAACTGAAGAAAATCCGATATAGCCAGGAGTATACTTCTTAAATTTACAACGGTGACGTTAGCAAATCTTATTCCGATTTCGAATGAAATCGGGTGACTCACATACGTTGCCGATCAAGGTCTGATTAACTCGTACACATGTGAAAAAAGCAGGGTTTCTCAGTTCGAGGGAGAACTTACATTGCTCACGAATTTATGAAACGTCGATGCTATCTGGTTTAAATGTACGACCTTTGCACGAAACGAAAGGATGCGGGGACTTAAGCTACATTTCCAATAAAATAAAAAAATGCTCGAACATGTCCAGACTCACGTGCAATGGCTTATTTGTCCTCCTGATAAAATGTACACACTGTATCTTCACAGGATGCCGTTTTAGCCGTTTTAGTCCAATTGAATGATACAGTCTACAGCATCAATTCGGCTTTTAGACAACCACAAGGATCAAATAGGAGTCTATTTGTTATTACCTGTCACAAGCAGCACATCCACGTACGGTCTGTTATCATAATGTTTAGCCAAGCATTCAATTTTTACAATAATGTTCATTTTTATAATGATATCCAGTCCATCAACCTGAACATTTAAGAAAAATAATATGTAAATATTCATTTCCTTGCTTATCCCACCCATGCACATTCCGCTTTTTAAAACAAGGCCGCATATCCTCATGCAAATCATGTGTTATCTTCTTGTACAAAGATGCACTAAATGCTCTCAGGGATTATTAACATATGTTCTTGCAATCATTTGTATAACACACAGTCATGGCTATAACAAATTAATATTTCAGAAAAGACAGTTATGATAATATGATTATTTATCGGCACAACATCAATCAATTAATGTCCATACATACTTTGGCATGTCAGACGAAAACATTAATAGACTATGTATGAATTTGAAGTGGTTTAATTCATTTATGAAGTGTTATTAAGAAAGTCGTAAAATGTGTCAAGCTAGTAATGAAATGTGTCAAGCTAGTAATGAAATATGCTAAGCTAGTAATGAAATATGTCAAGCTAGTAATGAAATGTGTTAAGACAGTAATGAAATGTGTCAAGACAGTAAATAACATATCAAGCGTGAATAAAAATCTAATTTTAGCTGGTAACATTTGGAGTAGGCGATGACGGTCATCTTGAAAAAGGAAACGCAGAGTCATTGCCATTTTCGTTTGCTAATATATAAAATTGGGGAATCCTGGACAATATAGATTTTATATATTGTACATCGTTTGTAGAGATAAGAAAACGTTACCAATTGCCATTCAAACAGACATTTACCACCAAGAACCTAGTATATTTTAGAAATTAATTTAGAAAACTGGGCAACACATAAGAGTATATGTTGGTACGTAGTGCGTATGGATTAGAGAACATTAACATTGATTTTTTTTTTAAATCACTGTGACAAAAAGATGGTGAATTGTTAGTCACCGAATGCGAGGTTTGCCAGAATGCAAATGCTGAATGTTGTTAAATTGATGTCTTAACAATCTAAATTAAAAAGCAGAGCGTCACTGATATTTGAATGCATTACTACGACATATAGGGACACGATAATCTTAAAAATTATATTTTAGCAAACAATAAATTCCCGGAGCATTTAGAATGTGAAGAAATATGTTCAACCCATTTCATGTGTCTTAGTATTCATAAAACACAAGTCATGGCGGAACGTAAAACGCGATATGAACAGAGATAGATGCATCTCTTAACGTGCAGTCATGCTTTTAGGAGTTACATACACTAGTGGGTTGATAAAACTAAGGTTCCTTTTCATGCTTATATCAGACTTTTCTGAAAGTCTAATTATTGCAAAATAATTGTCAAGGTAGAAAAAAGTAAATAGAGTATTGCAGGTAAAAGAATCTTGAAATAGAATCGTCTGCTAGTAATGTATGTGACGAAAATACGAACATAAATGAACCACACACCTTGGAAGAATTATTGCTGACAAGAACAATATAGGATAAACTGCACACTTTTTTGCAGAAAGGCTTAGTGTTCTCGTGGGTTGGCGATCTGTCGGTTCAATGGATACGGATGAGAGCAAAACTGGCAAATAAGCATATATCGACGCCCAACATTCATTGTCATCGTGGCGATAGATGATTCAAAAATCAGGCGAATCCGTACTTAAGTTGGAAACACTTCCGACTGGGTGCAAGTTCCTTAGAGGTGAGAAAAAAGGATCAACAAGGAAGAAGAAAGAGAAGTTACTCGATTTGCTTGGAATGCAAATTAATTAGGATTGTCTAGCACCAAATCATTACAATTTTCACTTGTCAATAATTTAATACGTTCAAAAGTTTAATCGTGATGGTCATACTTACACTGTTTTATTGTTTTATATCTCCAAATTTTGTTATGTATAGTTATATTATTTGTAACTTCTGGTACATGATTTTATTTTAATTTCGCAATTTATATCCAGGGTTGTAAACTGTATATAATATATTTTGCTATTGGCCCATTGGCTCATTGATTGATGGGATTTCAACGTTTCGATAAAAATTATGTAACTTTCCATTAGTTCCGTTAGGTCACGTGAAAAGACCCCATTCGACGCAATATGAGTAGTGTTTGCTGTCACGTGGGGTCTATTGTAAAATACAGTGTACATAAGAAAATTAAGCTTTCAGTTGTATTCTGATTTCTGGAGTCATTCGCACTTATTGTGTTTCTGTATAGGATACTATATTCAATTTGAGTACCGTGGGGCTGGTTCTCAATCGCACGGTATTAGCGACAAGTTTAGTACACTAGGAATGATCCGGAACAACGTGGTACTGGAGACGACCTTGGAACATGTGGTGTGGTTCCTAATCTGTCTGTACATGCGATAAAGTTAATACAATGCGAATGCTTCATTGACTAGATCGGACTTAAATAGAGGGGGAATAAATCTTATTCACCTTTTACTAGAGATGATTGTAGTAAGAGATTAATGTTTGAAAATCTCATGGTGCTAGGAACGACTTCAGAACAGGGGGAATATTTCTAAATTGTATGGTTACTAGAGACTATGTAAGTGATGTCAGTGTTTTGGATGTTTCCAGTAATATATATATATATATATATATATATATATATATATATATATAAGATAATCTGTATACCTTGTCAATGTGATGATTTTCATAGATCAGTAAAATTGAAGTTCTAGCAGGAATCTTCGCCACTTTTTTCCCCACTTTATAATTATTCAGTGCAACATTTGGAAGGTCAACAGTTACAAATTTATACAAGTGCGCTAAGCATCACTGCTTGCTTTCCAAGAACAGGGGATACGTCGCATGACTGTTAGTGCGAATCGGTGTATTGTCGAGTCATTAATTTAGATATTTGTATTGGCTAATGTGACACGTGGATGATGACGTCATGCGGCGAATCGTATACATAGTGTGGATGTGATATATCCAATATCACCGAAGCAGGCTGAGGACAGGGAACAACATTAGTGTCTAATGATGAGGAATCTTGCCATTTTGCAGCTACTTTGTATCGTGTGTGTTGTTACATTATCCGCTGGTATTTCTTTATTTCGTCTTTTTCCATATTCGTTATGTTTTCCCCATTTCTGCCTTTCATTTTTCTGTATTATTTTGTAATTTCTTTTGTTTGTATTACTATCTTCATATCTTTGTAAATTTGTGAGTAAATATCTGTACAGTATTAAGTGCACGATATATAATATAGGAAATACAGGAACTGTTCAACTCGTCGCTCAATTCTTTGGAGGCAAACACACACACACACACACAAACATTCATAATATATATATATATATATATATATATATATATATATATATATATATATATATATATATATATATATATATATATGCATATGCATATGTATATATCCACTTCATATCGACAACCAAGAGGAATTATATAAATCTTACAATTGTTAGAATAAATGGGTAAAAAGAAAAATAAGTCTTATATTTCAATACAAACTAATTTCGCAAACTTTAAAGATGTTTAAAATGATAAATGATTAAGAGTAACCATTAGTAACCATCATAAGGGGGCAACTAAAAGCTATAATCTGAAAAGTAAATAATTACCTTAGTAAAAATGTAAGCTGGTAAGCCAACAGTACTGCCCCGAAACATCCATCCTACAAAATGGATATCAGCCAAAGTATCCGCAAAAATAAGGTATTTTCTTCGAAACACGGAATACCAAAATAAATGCGGAGATATCTTTTATGTTCTATATTAAATGATTCTGTTTAAAAAGCAGTGATACGGGGAGAGAGAGAGAAAGAGAGAGAGATACAGACAGACAGGCAGACAAACAGAGAGAGAGAGAGAGAGAGTAGTTATATAGAGGCATCGAGATCTGATAATTTAATACACAATTCTTATTAATATTAATTAACTGACTCGTTATGCACGGCACTTTATTGGTTTTGTCAAAATGATATGCACTCTGTACAGCAATTAATACAAGTGAAACCATATTCAAGTGGGCGGAGGTTAAACGGAATTATGTGGAAAGAGAAATATTAAATAACCCAACACGTTGCCAACAACTACTTGGATTTTTTTGGACTCATATTACCATTGAATGGTTATAAATACCGTCTCACGTATAAAAGGACGCAGGTGCTACATTGGGTTCCACGAAACACTTTCTTCACAATAAGGAGATATGCATTTGACAAATAATTAAAACATTTTCAATCCAATTGGACTTTCCAAAAATATCTAAATACTTAGACTTGTTCTCAGCTTGTTGCGGGTTTTTTTATAAGGGAAAATGGTCTCTTATGTAAACTTCAGTTTCAAAATGACCTTTATGTCCAGTCATTTACGTCATGTAGTACTACCAATCGTTTTTCACGATATTTAGAACGATGCGAAATGAAAATGTGTATTTCTTCTAAATCAGGGTAGCAATCTGTAATGTGAAAATGCAAGAGACAATTCCAATGCAATCAAAAAACGGGGAAAATAGATTGAAATTCTGAATAAATGTCCTTTTTAACATTAATATTTTTTTAATGAATGATTTTCAAAGACCGATTTCAATGATCTTGATCCTTCTTCATAATTATATTGTTATCATTTTTCTTCCTTTTGAATTCATAGTTAATGTGTGATTCCCCTATTTCCAACACCAATTGTGTGCACATTCTTTCCAGAGCTTGTCAAACGTTCGAGATACACTGATGATGATGTGGCTCTCTTAGAAGTGCTTCGACATGCTGTCAAGAGCGAAAAAGAATCCGTCAATGAGTAAGTTTGTGTAAATATTATTTTTTATTCGATTAGAGTAGTTGCTTTTTGTGTCCTGCAATGCTGAGAGAAAATGATCCACTCAGAATACGTATTTATTTGGTTGTTTGGTAAAGAATAGAAAACAGATATTTTCCCATACATAATTTTACTTTTCTGTTGTCACTATGGCCGCTCTTTACGTATTTAAATAACCAATAACTTCACTGTACAGGGAGAGGTAGGCACTCCGAAAAAAAGAACCGAGATTGACGGAAGAAAAGTTGTACGTAGGTTGTTAAATAGAAAGATAAGAATCCATATATCTTGATAGGAAAACAGTGAGATGCTCCAAATAATTAATATTTGGGTGTGTATGAAATATTCTCATCGGAGACATTTATTTATTTATTATTTTATTTAAATTATTTTTTTGTTGTATTTTTATCGTTCTACGGTTATTATAATAATTGTGATTGTACATGAACTTCATAGTCGAGAAACATATGTAAACATTGAAAGATGGACAGAACGAAGGAAGACTAGTACAGTGTATGTTTGTTGTTTGCTTGGAGGTACAATCACAGTTGACAGACTAAACTATAAATAGAGTGACAGACTAGTTAGACAAACCGAGGTGGAAAAAATAAAGTTCATGTTTGGAACGTTCGTCTGATCGTTGGTAGATTGATGAATCGTTTTAGAGACAGACAACCACTACACACGTACATACATGCATGCATGCATGCATACATACATACATACGTACGTGCGCACATTCACACATACATACATATCTACATATATACATATATGCGTGCATGCATGCTTGCGCACGCACACAGACTCACTCATACTCACACATACATACATACATACATACATATGCATGCATACATACATACATACATACATACATACATACATACATACATACATACACTACAATACAGACATACATACATACATACATACATACATACATACATACACACACACACACACATACATACATACATACATACATACATACATACATACATACATACATACATAAACGGTCAGAAATAAATTGGTTGTATCGTACTCAGTTTCTCATTGGACAATGTATTTTCTTGTTCACAGCAATCTGGACAGAGACGTCTTTGATCCGAATCGCAGGGTGGCTTCGTTGTCCTGGTGGTGAATTTTCGGAGTTACCATTACCCAGCCTAACTGACCATGGAATCTCAACACAAATTATCTAAGACTGTCATTGCACTAACGTTTAGATATGCTTAGCAAATTTAAATCAATTCTAAAAACTCGAAAAACTCCCTAAATAACTCATCGCAACCCAATATAGTGTGTGGGAGCTCGGTATGCAACACATCTTCTAACACATTATAATTTGACCTTTTCTAAAATTAATATTATCTATACAAATAATAAAGAAAGCCAAACAAATACGTTATAGTTTTTATGTTCTTTGCAACTTGCGTACATGCTATGCCATGTCCTGTCAAATAAAGTTGAACATATCCAGACCCATGTCTACCCTTTCCATCGCGTTCCATTTTATCCAAAACACGTTTAAAGTAAACATACATTAAAATTTTTACAATTTACAACGAAATCCCATGACGAACTACTGATATCACATCGGATTCCTCTATAGTTTAATTCTGCAAACCATGCTGCATATATTTCAGATTGTATAGCTTACCCTCTGTTGCAATGGAAATTATGTTCCAGTCGCAGATGATTTGCGAGGATGTAGCCACATAGGAGAGGGATCTGAGGGACGGAATCCCAAGTGGGAACCTAGGGGAGCAAATCTCCAGCATTATTATTATCTTCCTCTCATTGGTTTCGAGAGGGAGATGAACACCATCATCAGATCAATTCTTTCTCATGTTTTTATTTTTTGTTATATAATACTGTAACCTTTGTTTCCATTATTCTTTATATATATCGTGCTTGTTTTATTTCAGTATTCCTCTTTGTGATATATACGCATCTGGTTATACAAGTGAGGATGCGTGTTTGTGTTTGTACGAAATTCTCCTTGCGAATGTTCAATGTATTCTTACGAAATCCAGAAATATTCTGAAGATAGGTTTTGACGTAAAACTAAATTGATTATTCGTGTTATATACAAGTTGATAGACTGGTAGACAGTGTTCTTTGCCGGGTATCCCCACGTATCATGGCTGCATTACGAGATACCCATACGACATAAGCATTTTTCTACAGTTGGGATCATCGATACATTACCTAACCCTTAATCACTTGTTATTCTAGTATCAATCAGATAACAAGCTCACCAAGTCCTTGCACTACAGCTCCCTGTAGTTAGCTAGCTTACTATGTGAGTAGTAAATGGGGATAGATTAGCGACAATGGGAATTAGCATTACAGAGACCCCTGGGTCAGATTAGCGACAATGGAAATTTAACATGGCGAAAAATCGTGGGTCAGATTAGCGACAAGGGAAATTAACATGGGAATAAATCGTGGGTCACTCTAGCGACAAGGGGAATTTAACATGGAACTATAGTGTGGGTCTGTCTAGCGACAAGGGGAAATTAACATGGGGAATAGAGTTCGGGCTTTTGGGATTTTTTTTTTTAAATTTAAATTTAAATTTAAATTTAAATTTAAATTTAAAAAAGGGGTAGGCAATGGAAAGGCTATCTCTTTTCGAGAAATATGGCTGGCCCTGAAAAGGGCCTTTGGGTTTTCTTCTTCTGCTTCTAATTTCTTCTTTTTCTCCACCAAGTTCTTATTTTATCTCCAACATTCTTTCTCTTCTTCTCTTTCTTTTTCTCCTGCTCTTCTTTCTTCTTCTTCTCTTCCTCCTCTTCTTTCTTCCTCTTCTCATTTTCTTCTTCTTTTTCAATCTTTTCGTTCCATTTGCTTATTCTTATTCTTTCCTCTTCATCCTCCTTCTCCTCCTTTATCTCTTTCATGACACCACTAATCTTGTCCTTTACCTTTTTTAAGTTATTAATTTCCATCTTTACACGATGGGGACTATAGGAATAATGGTCTTCAACCAGTCTTATCAACATCTGCTCCATCATTCCTAAGTTGTCTAAAACGTCTTGTAATGTTTGTATTTTGTCCATTTGGTTAGAAGCCATCTTCTTTTTTTATTCTTTGCAGAATGGTTTGAACGACGAATACTATGGGTTCTTATACTTAAAGCGCGTACGTGAAGGAAAACATCCCCCTAAAACGTAAAATTGATCTTACCTAGATCATGACCAAACAACGCGCGAACGTGAAGGAAAACATCCCCCTACTTTTTCATTTCATATAATAAAACCCAAACTATACTTTTTCATTTCATATAATAAAAACCCAAACTATACTCTCCACATACGCTAAGAAACAATAAACAAAATCCATAATCTACTATCCACACAATCTTACGTGAGCGCTTACAAAACCCAAACTATACTCTTCACATACGCTAAGAACAATAAACAAATCCATAATCTACTATTCACACAATCGTACGTGAGCGGGTACTAACACAAACACAAACACACAAACACAAACACACAAACACATACGCTAAGAACAATAAACTAATCCATAATATACTATCCACACAATCGTACGTGAGCGCTTACAGAACCCTAACTATACTCTTCACCTACGCTAAGAAACAATAAAGAAACCCATAATCTACTATTCCCACAAACATACCTGAGCTCTTACAAGCACCAACACACAAACACATACCCTCACACTATCTTAAAAAAGAGTTAGTGTTTATAATCACACTACTCTACCTACACACATTGGCAAATCGATCGTTATTTCTTTTCTAGAGTATTGGGTAGCCCTGAAAAGGGCTGTTTTTTTTTGTTTGGAACTTCATGGACACCTGGTTAATGGTGGCACCTTCCAGGCCTGGCGCCGCATACACATCTTATCCCCCAATTACTTTTTACCTTTTGAGGGGAGAGAGCAGAGGCAGGATATGTCGCTTCAGAATCCCAATTTTCGCTCTCTGGGATTCTGAAATTTCTTCTTCTTCTCTCCTTTTCCTCCTCCTCCTCTTCTTTGCATCTTCTCTCCTCCTCTTTGCATCTTCTTTCCTCTTCTTTATATCTTCTCTCCTCCTCTTCTTTGTTTCTTCTTTCCTCCTCCTCTCTTATCCTTCCCTCCTCCACAATGGCTTCCGCGGCCAGTTCATTTAATATGCGCCTGGCATATTCCAGATGCACATGAAGTTCCAACAGTTTCTCCAGTCTCGTGTTCATTTTTGGTGTTGATCAATCAACAAGGGTAGCTAGACTGCCGAACGAGTTTCAATTTATAGTGAAAGCGCGGACGTGAACGAAAACATCCCCTAAAAACATAAAATTGATCTTACCTACATCATGACCATAAAACAACGCGCGGACCTAAAAGAAACACTCACTCACTTTTTATGCTACCCATCACTATTTTAAAATTTTTTATAAATCACTTCAATAGACTATCCACATATGCAAAGCAATCCAATCTAACCCCAAATTTACACCTCAAACACCAAAAAAAAAAGACATCATTTTAATCTACTATCCATACCAACTTATTTAACCACTTACAAACACAAACACACAAACACATACCCTCACATTTTTTTAAAAAAGAGTTAGTGTTTATTTTCACACTACTCTACCTACACACATTGGCAAATCGATTGTTATTTCTTTTCTAGAGTATTGGGTAGCCCTGAAAAGGGCTGGGTTTTTTTTGTTTGCTATGGCATTCTTTTTAGTTTCTAAGAATGCGATGTCCTCTGAGGATAGACTTTCTGGCGATAGGTCTGCTTCTTCGGAAAGAGAAGAAGAACTCTTTGGTGTCGATACGACAATCGACAAAGCCTCTGTCAGCTTCAGGTTGCTGCTGCTGCTCTTGTTGTTGTTGTTGCTGCTGTCTCTGAAGTCTGTACTTCTCTGTCCATTCTTCTTTTTCCCTGTTCATTTCTTCTCTGAAGAGCTCTTCTATCAGGTCTTCAGTGATTTTTAACATTCTCACATTCTCTATTTCTTCTGGCTTCGGTATCAGACTGTGTCTGACCCTATGCAAATTCACGTAGGCTTCGTTGAGTTTAGCTAGTTTGGAGCACATCTTCTTAGGAGGATGAGTCGACAATGGATGGTTAGACTGGAAACTGCCCCGGTTCTTAAAGTCAAAGCGCGGACGTGAAGGAAAACATCCCCCACACGGTTTTTGAGTCGCAACGTTCAGTGAGTGTCATGAGAGGGATAGTAAGAAATGAAAGAGCATCAATCCAACATTCTTATAGCTAAACAAAAGACAAAGGCATTTTTTTCAAAACACAACATTTTTTATTCAAAAATCACTTAACACTAAACAACAACTCTAACATTTTTAACAATAATCCAACAATATAACATCAAACAATTTTTTCAAAACACAACATTTTGTATTCAAAAATCACTTAACACTAAACAACAACAACTCTAACATTTTTTAACAACAATGCAACACTAAAAGTTTATCCACTAGGTAAAGAGGGATAACAGTCTTCCATGGTTTCTAGTAATCTAGGATGACTTCTCTCAAACTGTTGATTTCTATGGTATTATCGAATTCTGCATACAGGATGACGTTCACCGTTTCATCAGGGTCTCGGTCTTTAAACTGAATTTCCACACGAATCTGGCCGGATTTTATAGGGTGGAAATGTCCCTCGTCGCTGCCTTGGTCTGGAGTGAAATCGAAAGCCCACAAAGCGTAGCCTCCTGCATAATCCTCGTACGTAATACCGTGACTGGTATTGGTTCCTAACTGTCCGGTGGCTTCGTACAAGGACAAGTACGATCTCAAGTAATTCTTCTTTTTAAAGTCAGGTTCGAAAGGTCGGGTACACAAGGTCTTGCCATCGCGACTGACTTCGATTTTGGACACACCAAAGTGTTGAAAGTAGAAAGGATTTTTTTCGGCAGCTCCGTTGAAGGCTGTATTCTCGACGATACCAACGATCAAACGTTTGGGTAACTGTCCTTGGAACAGATGATCTTCAATCATGGATCGCTGTCCCTTGGGAATGGTGAAGGTTTTCACTTCCACGCGTCGTATGGGATACTTGGCGGTCGTTCTGCTCAACGTCTGACTGATGTCGTTTCCCACTTTAGGTAACACTTCCACACGGCGTACGTAGAGTCTGGCTTCTAAGATTTTGGTTTTGTAACCCTCACTATCAGCCATCAAATGGAAAGCGGCACTGCTACGATTCAGTCTCAGGCGGACATCCACCCCGTTCAGCAAATACTTTTCTTGCAACCACATGTCCAAATGCAAACGATCCATCAGTTCTAAACTTGTGTCGGCTCCCGTGATTCTCTTTCTTCGTTCTACAAATCCATCATTGTTGTCTTTCTTTTCATCAGTTTCCAATATTTCAAACTTGGTAGGTTCGTCAGCTTCCCATACCACACAGGCATTGAGATGAGTGTTCTTGGCATCTATTCCGTACGTCAAGAGATTTTCCAGGTAGGCACGATAAGGGTAAGTATCCATGCTGCTACTGACCAGTTTGTTATTCAAATACAAGTCCACTCCACTGAACAAGGAATGCATGAAATTGTTGACGGGAGCTACTGCTTCATCGTCTATAGCACCTCCAGTCTTATCTAGAATTTTGACTTTCAGGTACAAGTAACTGCTATTCAGATCGATGTAATCTTCGGGCTGTCCTTTGATTTCAAACTCGATGGGAGCGGAATCGGTCAGTGAGGAGACGGGGTGAAATTCCACCCACTGGGATTCTTGCATCGTCATCATCGTGGGGGGCATGGCAAACAGATCCAGTTCCGTCTTGGAACAAGCGCAAGATTCTCGGTGCATCATTTTTTTGTCTCTTTTCTCAATAATCGAAAACGTCTAAGTCTCGAATGGTTCTTCTTTTCTTGGCCTTTCTCGCTTGAAGTCTGGTGAAAGGGTGTTTTCTTCGTCGTCTCTTTCTGCCTTGTCCTTGCTGAATGCCTGACTCGGTAGCGTGCAGGGCATTTATAGGTGTTTCTCGTTGGCCTAAAATGTCTTTGCCCGTTTGCAGCAAGACATTTTTGCCTGCCCTCATGAAGGCTTCTTTAGGGTTTTGTTTGTCGATGATGACATTTTGGAGAAATTCTTTGCCTTGTGTCAGTGCCGCATCTTTCAAGGCGTGCAATCCGCGTGTCACCATCGGTTTCAACACCGGGGCCACCGAACGAAAGGCCGATTTTAACATATCTCCTAAGCCGTGTCCTCGCTGTCGAGCAACCCCACGGTACACTGGATACATGACTTAAGAGTCGTGAGAGAACCGTTTTCGAAAATGGAGTTTCACCGTGACTTTTCCTTTGGTGAATGGAATATTTTGTCCCAGATCTCCTTTTATAGCAATGTTGACCGTGTCCAAATACGACTTACTGACAGGCAAATAGTGAGGATGGACAAATTCGCGGTGGACGTGGTAAGTGTTTCCACCTTCCTCGTCAGTGTTCGTGGCAGAATCCACTTTGAAAGGAATGACACGCAGTAACGGTACGGAGGTGTGTCCCACCACGTTGTACTCCACCACATCGGAATACACGAACATCAAATTCAGTCCTTGGTTCAGTTCTACCGGGGCACGAAATAACTTGCTAAAAGACTCGTTGTCGTAAACGATGGGTAATTCGTTTTTCTTGATCATGGTCTTTCTCATGTCCATGTCTCCGCCCAACATGTCAAACAATTCAGGACAAAATAAAATGGACAGGATTTTACTCCGTTCAAATTTCATCAAGAAGCGACGAGCTGCTTTGTGGTACTCCATGGTGACATTTTTGTTGACATGCTCCAAAGCTTTCAGAAACACGACATTAAACCTGGAGGTTATGGTGCTGACCAAATGTTGACCACTAAAATAATAGCCTGGGGGAATGAACAAGTGATAGGTGGTGTACTTTTGTGTACGGGTTTTCTTGTCATACTTGACATTGCTATCCATCCACTGTTGCATTTGCTCGTCATGAACTTCCACATCAAAAAAATTTTGATTGGGAAGGACATTGAGGACTTGGGTCGGGTGAATCATTTCTACTAAAGCCACTTCCCAATGGGCTTCGTGATCTAACTGGATGGCTTGAGGTAATTTGGCCGTGTAACAGCACAACGTGTTCTTGGGAAACACCTCCATGGAACTGTCACTGGGTAAGGTTAAGTAAAATTGGTTTTGGTGACTCATAATTCCAGAGTTCTGTGGCTGTCCGAGGGGTTACTGGACGTCAGAGGCGTGTCTCCGTCTAAAATGGGGTTCTGGTTGTGATTGAAGTGGTGACTGGCACTGGCACTGGACACAAGGTTCCCGGGGTTCCCGTTCGAGGTGAATTTCAGGGAGGGATTAGGAAGCAGGTAACCGATGCAACTGCTCAATAAAATGGTCCACAATTGTTTGTCTCCTTGTTGCAAACTCGAATTGGCGATGGCTGCCCCGATGACACAATACACCACGAAGATTTGGCAGAAAAAGACGATTTGCGTTTTAGGCACACGTTCTCCACACCACACCCACAAGGGTTGTTTTTGTAAATCTTGCACAGAAGAACTAGGTGAAGGAGGAGTGGTCGACGTAGCTGCGTCTGCTGTGTGAAAGGGCATGATGGTCACTTCTTTTTATAGTCGATGACTTGCGAAGCGTCGATCCAAGAATCAAAACTGGGTGGATATCCTTTCCAACATACTTTGACTTCTTTGACACGTCGTTTGCCCACTTTACGGGTTCTGCGTTCGAGAATGCTTTCGATGTCGTACACGTCGTTTTCTTTTTTGGTGACACGTTGTAACTCGGGCAAATAAAACGTTCCTTTGAGCACTTCTCCGTTCATGTCTTCCAATTTATAGACGGCAGGATGACGGCCATGCACTCGTCCAGTGACGCGAAACAGTTCGGTCGTCCAGTTAGGTAAGTAACCTTTGTCGAAAGTGCGTTTGGTTTTGCCAATGCGCACCCAATCTCCTACGGCCAACTCTCCACTTTTCTTGGGGACAGCCCTCGTCGGGGACGTACCAAACAGGTGCTCAAACACCAACACTTCGTTCTCGGGAGTAACGTCTTGCGGGGCACGTCCGATGCTTCGATGGTAAGATTGGTTGTACGCTTGCACCAGGTGCGGTAAGATGTCGATGTACTTCAGAGTGTGGTGATGCGTAAAATATTTCCACATGCGTTCTTTCAAAGTGCGTTGAAAACGTTCCACGATGCTGGCTTTGGTTTCGGGATTCTCGGTGGTAAAAAAATGAATGTCACGTTTCTTTAATTCTTTTTGGAAAGCTTGGTTCAGAAATTCGGTGCCTTTGTCCGTTTGCCATCGAAGAGGGTGACGACCGCTTTGTTTCAACACCCGTTGCAGGGCTCGCACTAACTCGCTGCTCGATTTGGAAGTCAAGGGCACGACCCAGGCAAATTTGGAAAAGACGTCGATGACACAAAACAAATATTTGTAGCCACGATTGTAGCTGGCCAAATGAGAGACATCGGCTAAATCGGCTTGCCATTGATGATCGATGCCTTCCACTCGGGTGCGACTTCTGGCAAACTTGCGTCGAATGGGTTTGTGTAAAGTGTAGGTAGCTTGTTCTTGTAACCATCGTTGCACTTGAGGTAAACGGAGACTTTTCAGTTGCGTTTTGGCAGCACGATACAATTTTTGAACTCCTGCGTAACCTGCAGGATGGGAGGGATCGTAGTAAATGCTGGCTAAGACTTTTTCCATTTTTTTGTGTTGGTTGGTGTGTTAATAAGACACCCACTCTTGGAGGATGCTGCTCTTTTTCTCTTGGGGTATTTTCTTGGATTGCAATGCTTTGCGTGTGCGGCCAGCAATAGGTGTCGAAGAGGAGAAGGATGTCTGAGCTGGGAATATCGGTTCTTGTTTCACTTCTGTCTTCACTTCTGTCTTCACTTTCTTTTTCTCTTGTGAGGAAGAAGGGGTGGCCATCATCTTTTTAATCCATCCAATTCTGGAGGTAGGTGGTGTTGTTAACTTGCGTACTTTTTCTGGTGGAGTTTGAAACCCTTCCTCTTCTTCTCCTTTTTCTGTCTTGGTCACGGGTACTGGTGGTACTGGTACTGGTACTGGTGATGGTGCTGGACTTTTCATCAAGGTCTTAAAATCTTTCAGAGTGGGTAGAGCTGTTTCGTCTAAAGCTTTCTGGTGAAAGAGTTGCAGTCGTTGCAAGAGTTGACCGTACTTTTGCGATTTTTCTGTTTCGGACAAATCTTGGCGATCCATCAAGGACTGCAATTCGTGTTGTAACTGGGACATCTCGCTCAAATGGGGATTGGGAGGTAATTGCGGGGTGTGTTGTTCTTGCCACCGATGGTATTCCATCCATCGTTTGTAAGGCACTAAAGCTAGTTTTCGTCCTTCCATGGGGTTGTCAGGGGTCAATTCTGAGATCTTGGGACTTCCGAGGCCTTTTTATCTTGCTCCCACCAGTCCTCCCAACATGGTTCCCAAGACTCCTTTCAGTATGGGACCTAACAAGAGAGGTAAAATACCTCCACGTTGCACTAACATCTTCTTTTTTTGACGAATGGGAATTTTCTTTTGAACCATTTGGCGAAGAACGTGACGATGTTTGCCTAAACATTGTTTCTGGTGTTTGGACAAAGGGATAGTGCCTTTCAAAACGTTCAAACAACATTCGCACACGGTATCGATGACCTCTTTGGAGGCTGTTTGAATGAGTTTTTTTCGTAGGGGTGGAGAAGCTTTGGACAGGACAGATAACATGTCCCCATGTTTGGCTAAACGTGGTGGCAGTCCTTTCCTTTTCTTTCCTTGGGGTTTTCTGGAGGGTGACATCTTTGAGTCTTCAGGAGCACCAAAAAACACTGATACCCGACTTGGTCACAGGCCTTTTTTATACTGGAACGCGTCGCCACTGATTGTCTTTACGTCGTATTAGTTTGAGGACAGGCATGACACGTCGTGCAGGGGTACGTAACGGACTAAATCGAGCCAGTTCTTGCTTGGACAAATCCAGTAAACTTTGTAACATGCCCGATCTTTCTTGAACTTTGATTTTGGGAGAAGGTACTTTGTGAGCAGCAGCCACTGCCACTAAATTGGAAGGTCCTGCCACTGGGGAAGTTCTTTTGGGGGTCATCAACGGAGAAGTTCTTGGTGTGATCAACGTCTCCAAGTACTCTTCAGTTCTGGGTGTCATTAACGGAGAAGTGGACAAACGTGAAGCTGCCGGAGACGCAGTCACTGCCGTGGCAGGTCGTGGTTTGCGAGTGTAAGGTTGCGTCCTGGCCGAAGTGCCTCTCTTGCGACTAGTTTTCTGTGGACTTTTCTTTTTCTGGTGGCTTCTTTTCTTTTTCCGGGGTGGTGGTGGTGTCTGGTCAGAGGAGGGTCCTGCCACTGGAGAAGTTATCCTTGGGGACCTGGTCTTTTTCTTCTTGGGGCTTCGTTGGACTTTTGTCTTGGGTATAACTTTGGGGGCATTAGGATCCCATCTTAAGAGTGAGCGAATGATGACCCCTCCTAGAGTACCGCTCCCTCCAGGTTTCAAAATTATTTGTTTTTTGGTTTGAGTGTCGATGCGGGGATCGGCCAGTTGGACCAAAGCGACTTTGTTTCGATCGAAAAAGCGTTTGGTTTGATGAGGAATCTGAATGATTCCTTGGAGTAATTGACGTGCCGTCACCGTGAACCATCGTAAGACTTCTTTGAGACTAGCTTCTAAGACACGAGCTCGTGTTTGTGGATTTTTTTCTCGACTGTTGCCATACAAGGCACGAATCAATTTGACGGGAAGATGCGACTGAAGGGACGTCATTTTCGCACTATGTGAGACAGACGAAAAAGGGTCTGAGGTTTTTATAGATTTTTTTATGGGGAGTGAAATGAAGTCGAGGACGGAGACGTGTACAGGACAGGCCCTCCGTCTTGGCACCAGTGGTGAAACAAGTGGGTACGAAATCGCAAATCCTCGGGAGTCGTAGGTTTCAAATCGACGGGTAAATAGGCGTGTGGCGTTTGAGTGGCATCGTCGTACGCCTGAGTCAGCCAAGGCGTTCCTAACTGTTTGGCTAAGACTTGCACTTGCGATTTATCTCGAGGGCTTTTAAACAAGACCACGTAATGCGCATTGAGACTGATGGTGCGATGGGCTTTACTTTGTTGAAACAAATTTTGGGTGATGTAAACGACACTGGCATTACGGTGATGCCCTTTGCGTGTGAACCACAGTTTAATTTCTTCTTCGTCTTCTCCTAACATGTCGTCGAAAATGACCAAATGGGTTAGACGGGTGTCAGAGACGATGCCGTCGTCTTCTTTAGGAATGCCTTCCACAAACACGATGGAATCGCCTTGACTTTCTCGCAAGAGGCTGTACGCCGATTGCCACTCTTTGTAACACCACACAATTCGTTGAGGGGGTCGATCGATCAAATGATGTTTATGTTCGATCAAACGTTTGACGAATTCGGTTTTGCCTGAACCGCTAGGTCCAGCAATGAGCATGTTAAAGGGATGGCGAAGATACAAAGCCTCCCAACTGGCACGATCTAAGTGTTCGTCGATGACTTTGACAGTAGAGGAAGAGGGAGCAGAGACAGCAGAGGTAGCCATGGTGTGAGAAATGTCACTTGTGACACGAAAAATAAACAAGACAAGAGTTTATATACTTTTTCAGAACACGTTTATTGAATGTTTCAAACATAAATACGAAAGACAAAAATGCATAAAAGCCAAAGGCTTAAGTACAAGAATAAAAGGCACATGATAACCATGAACGTGGAATAAACACAAGTGTCTGTACAACATGTTTTGGGTAAAGTTCTAACCAGTTCTATAGTAGGGGTAAGGTCACACAAGTGTCCTCCCGAAAGGGTCTTTCAGGCCTGTCCACGACAGTCCTGTCCTGGGTGACGGGTTCTTCTGGCACCGTCACTAACACAGGTTGAAAAGTAACTTTTGTCCTTGAATAACTCTCGTGCATACTAGGCCACCTCTTGTGTCCAAGCCTCAAAACCCTGGTCTCGGTGATGTCCAACATTTGACTCCTAACCAATCTGGTTTCTTCTTCGTCAACGACATGGTAAGTTACTTCAATGAACAATGAACTATCGATCTTGCCTAGGGTTCCTTTTCATATACAGACCAATACCGACGTGACCGTACGGTAAGGTGAATAGATTGGGAAGTCGCACTCGCTTCTGGTATACAATTTGATAGACTTTTTCCAAGGGTCGACTGACGATGTGGTGAGTGGGTAAACGTACAATCTTGTTCGGTTGATAGGTGGTCACTTTAAAGTTTCCATCCTCTCCCGATTGCAAGGCTTCTTTCAATACCCCAAAGTTGACCACTCGACTGGTACGATGATTCAGAGTCAGTCCTTTCACTTTGCACGTCGTGTGCACTTCTCCTTGTTTGTCACGGTATTCGTAGCCGTAACTTTTGGGACCACCACTGACGAAACTTAGAATCTTGTCGTCGGGATGCTCGTCTGTCCAGGCTCCTAAACGGTCTCCTTCGATGTCAGGGTGCTGTTGAATCGGGTGATGGATGTAAATGCAACTGTCCGTGTCAAAGTACAGGACGCGTTCTTCTAACAGTTCTAAAGCTTCGTACAATTTTAAGCGAGCATGAGCTGTCACGTAAGCCGCAATGATGACATTTCCAAAAGGGTCGTCTTGTACAAAGTCCAGATCTTCTTCGTAATTGATCAAGATCAAATCCTCTCGAACGACGTCCACGTGTTTCATGTATTTGGTTTTGTCGTGAATCATCTGGAAGTAGCGGGAAGGTTCTGTCAAATATTCCGTCTTGGGTAAACACGGTCGTTGTGCCATTTTACCCCACAAGCAATTTAACATCACTTTGGCAAACGATCGCCTGCCTTCGTTTTTTTCGATGTGGTCTAAAGAGATGCCTTCTTGTGCGTAGTATTTCTCTTTGAATTGTATTTGGTCTTCGGGAGTGTGACACCAGGAAGGATAGCCGCTGGCTTCTTGTTTCAGTTTCAAAAAGGCATCCACGTAGTCGGCGAAAATGCCTTTCTGAGTAGGGTCACCCTTGTGGTACTGTTGTGTCTTGGGAAAGTGGCAAATTTCGTACACTTCTAACAGTTGGTATCCCATGTCCAGAGCTTTGAACAATTCCACGCTGACCCAGGTTCCCGTCAAGGCACGTTCTTCCTGGCTGTGATGGCAAGGTTGGTCCTGGTTGCACGTTTCGGCACAAGTACGGCACAAGGGAAACATCAGTTTGCCTTGACAATGGTGAGGTAAGACGGGATGGTATAGGTTCGTGGGAGGCAAAACTTTACACTTGATCAAGCCTTCGTATTGTCGAATGTTTTTCAGGTCAATGTGTTCCGTCAACAATTGCGGGTGCCCTACAGGAAAGCGACAATATTTGCACACGTAGGGATACAGCGAACACACGTCCAAGTATTTGATTTCTTCTCCTTTCTCTTCGTCGGCTTGGTACAGCAAACAGGTGGCATTGGTCCTTCCTCCGTACAAACTATCCCTCGGGTTCAGCGGGTCCATGAACTGGTAACTTTCCACGAGGCGTTTAAACTCGGGATCGGTTTTCAAACGGTGATCGTACTCGTGTTCCCTCATTTCCACCACTTGGTATCCTTGCTGTTCTAACTTTAGGCGTCGCTGACAAGTGTCCTGGTACAAGTCTTCCATGGTTCGTTGCAAAAACTGATTTTTAGTGTCACGGTCAGGGTAACAGACGGGACATCCGTGAAATAAGCAACCGTTAAACTCGTACACGATCTTGGGGTTTTCTAAGTCCCAGCCATCTACCGAATACGTTCCGATGGTCTTTTCGCCTCCTCCGTTGCGGGCATGCTGAATCCATTTGTCTTCCTTGTCGCACAAGTAATGTAACCAACGTAGGGCTTTGACAGAGTATTGACGCTTGACATAGTGGGTCGTTTGAGGACTGATGACAGCCACGGTGTTTTCAGGCATGAATCGTTGGCGGTACACTAAGGAACACGCTTTGGCAATGGTGCAAGCTTCTTTCAAAGGATCGACCCCTCCGTGTTCCATGAACAGTTCTCGAAATTTTCCACAGCAACGTCGTAAAATGTCCACGTCGGAACGACAATACTTTAGCATTTCTTCCTGAAAGTCGAAAGGGTCGGAGGCATGAGCCTGGTACCAAGCGTAGAAAGCTTCTCGTTGTTCGGTACGCATGTTGTCGGGGTCGTAATAGTGAGCCTCAGGCAAATGAGGTAGAACGGCATGTTGATTGGCTTCCGTATTGAAAAAGTGTGGAAAGTACCCTTTAGCCATTTCTGTCATTCCAAACGTTTTAGGCATTCGACTCAAAGGCATGGCCAAGTAACTCATCGAATCTTTAAACTGTACTGAAAATGATTTTGGCTCCGTTCAAAGTGACTTTAGGACGCTCGGTGCCTTGTTCCGCATAGTACCTCAAAAGAAACTGTCCATCGTATCCGGAGAAATTGTGAGCCATCACCGTGGCATGACGATGACAATCTCCGTAACGTTCGATGTCCTCTTGGCTCCACGTCTTGTCGATGGGGTCTAAGACCCATTGGGCAAAATCGGCTAACGTGTTTGGTCCCCGAAAGATTTTTTCACGCCCTCCGGGAATCTTGCTGCAGTGAGGGCAATGACTGAAGATAGGTTCTTGAATGCACTTCTCGCACGCTCGATGAGCCACGCAGAAATTAGGAATGTGAATGCCGGTCTCTTGCATACATTCGAAATCGAAAAAGATGAAATTGCCTTTCTTCTTGTGACCGTCCTCTTTCTCTGGTGGGGGTTGGTATTTTTGCACGTAGCATTGGTGTTCCAAGTCCACGATGCGGTGACAAATGTGACATTTTTTTTTTCCTGAACATACGTGTGCCTTGGTACTATTGGTACGTATGCCTTGTCTACACGTAGGGCACAATCTCAAGAGTTGACAAGCACATTTCTGCTGTGAACCTTGCGTCTTCAGATGTTGTTGGTAACAGGTAGGACTGACAAACGTGCGCAAACAAGTCGAACAAGGCACTGGTCCTTCGCTCAGACAGGGTGGAGAGGCCAAACATCCTGGGCATTTTATTCCACAATGCTTGTGTTGCTCTCGATTGTTATAACCATAGTCACATTTCTCACAATAATAACCGTATCCCAGGAATCCAGTGATACTGGTAATGGTATCGAAATGGTCATCGTGATGATAGACATGAATGTATTTTCCGTCCTTAAAATCTTGGCCTCGAAACAACAGAGTTCCACGCATTTCTTGAGGGTGCACTTTCAAGGTGTAGCGTGGAGCTAGGGCATCTTGCAATTTTTGCATCTCAGGAATGCCACAGGGTGTGTCTTTGGACAGTCCGGCTTGTTGTAACAGGAGTTCTGCTTCGTTTCGTTGTTTGGCTCGATCGCATCGTTGAATAGTTTTCCAGGTTCTTTTCCATTCTACCGTGTCGTTCTTGTTGGCATAGGTTCGTCCCACCACGATGGCACGGGCTAAACACATCTGGTCTTGAGGGTTGTTAATTCGGACGAGACTCTTTTTGGTGTTGCGAAGGTCGTCCACCAATAACATCTTTTTGCATCCAGTTCCTTGAGGAGGAGAGACGTGGGCCATTTTCAGTGTGGCTTTACCATCGGTGATGTCAAACTGGTCATTAGATTGTTGCACCTGTTGTAACGTGTCCATGACTTTGGAAGGGGTCAGTTCTGCGGGTCTGCTAAACTCGATCCAAACAGGGGATTTCAAACCGTCGTGATCTATGGATAGTGTCAAGCGATCGTCTTCTTTGGCTTGACATTGTCGCTTGAGTGCGGTGAGCAAAGAATCCCACATCTCGGTGATGAACCCTTCTGCTTTCTCCAAGGGTACGTCGGCCTTGAAATCTTTAAACTTCACCGTGTAGGTGTAAGCCGTGGTTCTAAATTTTCTAGAGGAGCGCTTTTCCGTCTCTCGAATGGAATAGTACTTTTCAGGGTTGACTAAGGGTGGTGAACTTGGTTTAGAGGGTTCGGATTCTGGTTCACTCATGTCCTCTTCAAAATCACTGGCATGAATTTGTGCCAAGATTTCAGCCCTGGTACGAGGCGATAGATCACGTTTCTGCCTCTTACTTTCTTCTTCTTCTTCTTTCTTCTCGAATGAATGGGATCGTTTCATCTTGAGTGCAAAACGTCAAATGACTCAAGTTTAAACACCATAGACTAATTTATAGTCTTGGCAAACCAGCGTATATAAAAAGGGTGTGTGTCTTGTCCTTTCACTATTCATTTCACTCTCAAGCCGAGCACAACGATGGAAGAGACTACCCAGATGGAACGTTTCGTCAGAGCTTTGCGAGGGGTCATTAGAAAATTCTCTTCAGACCAGCCGACGGACTACTCTCCTTCCTTTCGAGATAAAAGTCAAGATACTTGCTATATCTGTCAGAAGAAAGGGCATTGGTCTTCAGAGTGTCCAGACCGTCAAAAAAAAAAACAGGGGCTAAAAAAGACAAAAGTCAAGATACCTGTTATTATTGTAAAGAAAAAGGACATTGGTCTCCAGATTGCCCAAAAAAGAAACAAGAGGAGTCAGAAGAAAAGAAGGATTCTTCAGAAGAAGAGAGGGATTCTTCGAAAGAAGAGAGGGATTCTTCAGAGGAAGAAGAGGAAGAAAGAAGACAATTCTATTTAAAAGAGGAAAAGAAACAGGAGAAGAAAAGAAGAAAGGAAGAAAATGAGGAAAAAACGGTGAAGAAATTGAAAAAACAGAGAGACTAAATAAGGAGAAAGAAGAAGTGTAAGAACTTTTTAAAGTGTTCTGTGGTGAATTGTGAATTGGATTGTAAAAAATGGATAAAAGAATACATGAATGATATAAGGTAAGTGTCTTTGAGTTTTGATTTTAAAATAAGAAGCTACACTCAAGCACTCATACACAGACACGTACTATAAGGGTAAAATGGGTGGGGTTTATTTTTGAGTTATTGGCAAATTGAAATTGTATTTCTTTTCGAGAAATGTGGGTGGCCCTGAAAAGGGCCTTTTTTCTTTATGGTGTAGGAGTGAGTTTAACCAATCAACTTTAACTGCCTTAAGCCTTTGCCACGGCCTAGGCCTACTTCTGATGATTGGGTTGAAATCACTAAGGGTGGTACGACAGGCTTAGTCACAGGGTTGGCGTGTTTAGCTCGGGAAGGTCGTATTCTCTTCGGTCGTGATAAAGAAGTCTGATACATTTGTTTCAGACTTCTTAACTCCGCTAAAATGTCCAACAGTACCGTAGCCGTTTGATTTTCACCCTCTTGTTTCTTTGCTGCTACTTCTTCTTGCTGTTGTTGCTGTTGTTTTTTTCTTACCTCTTCTTGTTGCTGTTGCTGTTGCTGTAGGAGAAAAGCTTGTTCCGCTTCCTTTTGTCGTTGCATAAATTTCTCCAGTTCTTCTTTCTGTCTCTGTCTAAAATTCTCCACTTGCGGTAATGAAGAAGGTAACGAAGGTTCCGGAACAAATTCTTGCGAGGTAAGAAAATCCACAAAATCCCAATGTACCTCTTCTGAAAGTAAGTCCGGGTTCCCTTGGGCAGTCTCCCCTGCTGGTGCACCCCAATGGATCGTTTTCTGAGTTTCCGTCATGTTGAATCACTGTCGCATAGATTGACTGCACACAAGCGCTAACGAATCTATATAGACCACGTGACGTCACAGACTGCTCTCTTCGGATTGGATGTGAGCTGACTGAATTTTGTAACGCGTGTTCGGATTGGTGAATGAATTCAATCCGTTTCAATCCTTCCTGTACCTATAAATAAGCGCAGTTCACTGCATTGATTCACTTGTTCTCGTCGCTTCAAGATGTGGACCGATGTGCAATCTTCTACGCTTGTGTCTTCCATGATGTTTAGGACGGACATGCTCATGTATGTCCGATCCAAGTGGACCATTGTCCACAGGACAAACACCAGCCTGTGGATACGTAGGATCTACGTTGAAAGACAAGGATGCCTGAAAAGAGTGCTGATTTACGGACCAACAGTGAGACGTAGCCTAAGGACAAGAAGAAGACCAATGCGGTACCATTTATGTTAATGAATACATTAACATAAACCCAAAGGCCCTTTTCAGGGCCAGCCATATTTCTCGAAAAGAGATAGCCTTTCCATTGCCTACCCCTTTTTTAAATTTAAATTTAAATTTAAATTTAAATTTAAATTTAAAACAAAAAATCCCAAAAGCCCGAACTCTATTCCCCATGTTAATTTCCCCTTGTCGCTAGACAGACCCACACTATAGTTCCATGTTAAATTCCCCTTGTCGCTAGAGTGACCCACGATTTATTCCCATGCTAATTTCCCTTGTCGCTAATCTGACCCACGATTTTTCGCCATGTTAAATTTCCATTGTCGCTAATCTGACCCAGAGCAGCAGGGAAGTCGTACAGACCAGGTGGCTCAGATAAATTTAACCCTCCCACCAAACATTTCTCCGTAGAAGCCTCAGAAAGCAAAAATAAAGCCTCCTACGCAAATTAATCCGCAAAATTTCAACCCAAAGTGCATTTTCAGACATAAAAAAAACAGCAATTTTTTGGGGGGGGTATTGTAAAATTTGTTTGTGCCATAATGAATTATGGTGGGCTGCAATTTTATGAGTAAATCTGATCAAGACCGACTCGATATCTACTACGCGGATCATGAAGATTAATCGTGACAAATCCGTGCGGAGTCACTTGAGCGTTACTGAAGAAATTTTTAAACTTATTTATATCCATGTCGCCGTTGCACCAAGTTTGATGAATATTCCTCAGCGTGTGAGTATCAACGCCATTGAAAACTGATAAAATATTACAATTATCTCTAATTACCTTCGGAATTTGCGTATATCGTTGCGTCACGTAAATCACATCGGTGTTCTTGTGTCGGCCACGCGAGAATATCCTAGCTGGGTTAGTTTGCTTATCCAGCATCACATCATCGAAAACAACAAGATTATTAGCATCACCGTCTAAACTTTCCACTGATGGAGCCTCATTGATATCCGTTATAAATTCTATCGTGCCATCCTCAGTATTATCGCTAAATTCTTTTAATACCTGATAACATCGCTGATCATCAACGGACGGTGCAACCAAATACAATTTATCCCATTTTAACCATCGCATAATCAAATTTAGCAACAATTGCGTTTTTCCAGAACCAGATGGTCCAATGATTATCATTCTAATCGAATTTGGTAATGCCTCGGTGTGCTTTACTTGCTCGCGTTTCTTTGTGGCTGAAAAATCAATTACATTCATGTTATTAGAATATTATGGATTCATATTGTGTTAAGTGTCGTACTCGAACTGCCACGCTAAATCCAATCGAAGTTGTCACGCGCAACAACAGGAATGCAATCAAGGGAGAATGTGCGGTTTGTAAGACAATTAAGTTTAGATTTGTAAAAAAAAAAGTAGAACCGGAGGAGATATCGCAACCTCCTTAACAAATCTACCTGGAACTCCCTGGGCGAAATATCCCGGAGAGAAACATTTACCAGGATATAATTACTGCGGACCTGGTACAAGGCTAGATATAAGACTTAACGATAATAATCAACCAAATCCTGGCGAGGATCCAGTAAACGCCATCGATAACGCATGCTACTATCACGATCTTGCATATCGCAGCGGAGATTTACAACAAAGACATCTCGCTGATATTAAATTAATTCACGCAATAGACGCCATTCCTGATAAAAATTTCAAAGAGAAATTGGCAACTTGGTTAATAAAAGGAGCAATGAAAGGTAAATTAGTACTAGGTGCTGGTAATTTATAATGGAGCAAATATATTATTCTCCGCGAGGATTTTGGCGAGGAAAATCAGCAATAGCCAAACTTGCTAAGGCAGCAAAAGTAAAGCAATCTGTCGCTGAATCGTGGCTATCGAGGCAAGCAGTCTGGCAAATTTATCTTCCTCCGCCTAAGAAAATATCATATGCGAGTTTCTCTGTCAGCGTCCCTAATGAAGTCCATCAGGCTGATCTTATGTTTCTTCCTTACGATACCGTTGACGGAGTTACATACAAATATGTTCTGACGGTTGTTGATATTGCAAGTAGGTACAAGGAAGCGGAACCGTTATCGAATAAAACAGCAACAGATATTGCTAAGGCGTTTAGCGAAATTTATTCACGATCTCCATTAACATGGCCGAAGCTTCTCCAGGTTGATCCAGGTCGAGAATTTCTTGGCGCGGTTACTTCACTGATGAAAAAGAATAATGTTAAAATCCGTCGCGGTATTGTAGGTGTTCATCACAATCAAGCTATCGTTGAGAGATTCAATAAAACTCTTGCAGAACGATTATTCGGATATCAATACGCGAGAGAATTTATCCAAGATAAACGATCTCACGATTGGGTAACAAGATTACCTCACGTGATTAACGCACTAAATAACGAAGTAACACGAACAATATCAATGAAACCCGCAATTGCAATTACAAAGACAAAAATACCACTAAAGCGAGATTCTACTATTCCACCTGTGCTAGGTAGCGTCACGGTCAGATATTTATATAAGGAGGGAGAAGCCGAGGGTGGCAGAAAAAGAGCAACTGATCCAAACTGGAGTGTTACGACACATAAAATATCAGCTGTAACAAGATCATCAGGAAGGCCAGCGATTTATTTTCTAGATTCACTAGCGCCACAACGCGGATTTACCAAAGAAGAACTACAAGTAATTCCAAGAGATACTCAATTACCGCCATCTTCGTTAATGTGAAATCTAATCCTACCTAACTGAGATAATTTTCTTACTCGAGACACAGCTAGATAAACTAAATTTGACCAGGAAATTCTATCATCGACGATCCAGACCTGGCCATCTACTGTTAATCCCTGTGATGAATGTATCGTTGCTGTGTATCCGAGTTTCCATGGCGATCTTTCTGCGTTTATTGCATCATTGACAAGATTAATATCAACGAAAATAATATCGTTCAAAACTAATATTTTTTCTTCTCCGCACGGCAAAGTAACATTAATATTTTGTTTTCTAGTATCAGCGGGCCTATAGCATAATGGTACCGGCAATGTTGGAAATTTCTCACATTGAAGCTTAAATAGTATTTCCTGAATAGCATCGCGAATAATTTTTCTGCTAGCAACGATCAAATGATCAGGACGCCACAAAGTTAGAAAATTATCCATCGAAGTTTCGTCGATTATTTTTCTCATCACATCACATTGAAATTTATTAGGTTGCAATCGAATCATTTTTTTAAAATCGGTCAGTAAAATATCATTAGATCTATAATCAGCGTCAATTTCTTCATAATAATCTACAAAATTTCTAAGCCACCTGTGAGGAGATTCACCATCAATAGGATCAGGTTGGCCGTGATCTCCGCACATTATTACAGCGGTATTTTTTTCTTCTAGCCAACCCAGGAATAATTTTAACACAACTAAATTTACCGTGCAAATTTCATCAAATATTATAATCTTGTTGATATATTTATTTCCCATTCGAGCTGAATCCCACAATCCACCGCTATACTTGAAATAACTATGATACGTACAAGAATTAACGCCACGTTGTTTTATTTCTCGCGCTAATCTATGAGTTGGAGTCAACACGATCATATCAGATTTTGAAAATAAGTTTATCGCTCGTGTTGTTTTACCACTGCCGCCAGGACCATTTAGGTAAACGAATTTGTTTCGTGAAATTGGATCAAACACTGATACTGCTGTTGATACTTCATCGCATTTATCTTTATGAAATTTATCGCAATCTTCTACATCCGCGTCCTCACAATAATCTAGAATATCCTCGTTTTTTATTCTCCAAGTTCCCCAGGAACCATCGGTGATTAAATTCTCCAACCTACACTGATATTTTTTATCAATATAAAATGAATCCGTTGCAACCCTTACCGCGATATCAGAAAATTTATTTATCATCGACAGCAAATTAATACTCACATAAGCGAGCATTGATGATCTTAAATGAGTATACTGTGCTGATTCTCCATCAAGATAAGTTATCACTGTACCTAACTTCGTTCCATCAATAATAATATTTTCTCTGTTGCAAAATATTCCACGCGACACTGTATCAGCAATAATAAAATCCATCTCAGCATCATTGATAAATAACCTAGCGTGTCTGTGTTTATGATCAACTGATCCTCCTTGAGTAAATTTACCAATTATTTTTCTTCCAATATCTTTCGCGTTCTCACAATCTGTCGGCAACCACACCTCGGTCTGCTTTCTATACGATATAATTGCTTCACTTACCGTCAGTGATATTAACATCGACGAATCCAGCATATATCTCAACAATACCGTAGGGACCCATCTTCGCTGAGATAAATGCCGACCAAACCAAATATAACAAATTTTATGCAAATTTTCAGCAAGTTCGAATGAAGTAACATGAGCGAATCCTGTCATTACAAAATCGGGTAACGGTCCGTTAATTGCCACTCTCGTCATCTCGTTGGTAGGATGGCCAAATTTAGCAAAGTAATTTGCACAATCACCATACCCAAGGAAACTTCCAGGATAGCATGCGCTCATATCAAAGGAAATCATATCTTCGAAATAGTATTTGGTATTCCATAATCCTCCATGGCCGTATTCGATACAACTAAGTTGAATATCATTGAGAAATTCATTTCTTGTAGGTTTCCACGAATTTCTTTCTCTGGCAGCATGAGCAGCAACAGACGGAACAGTAAAGCAATTTGTCAGTAATCGATCTGGATTTGATGAATACTTCTCCGCGATATTTCTCATCGATTCATGTAATATTTCATCTCGGTAAATATCTCCGCGTGGTAAGATAAATTGATCGTATCTTTCTTCGCTAGAAAATAACCAAATCGATATTGGATCGGACTTGGCTAATAGTTTGATATATCTAAACATTGCATCGGAACTATCTTTGGATTCCACGGGATAAAACTTAACAACACGATCTCGCGGAAATATCATTACCGACTGACTCCACGCATGTGAATTATGATCAACAATTTCGATTGGTGTTCCTCGAGAATTATACGGCGATGAATATAATATTTCACCCGATAGTGTTTTAACCGTAATAGGAAATTTAAGTTTCTTACTTAACGCAGCAACATCATCGATTGATGCGCCATCAGTAACTGTCTTTGCCCATGAATTAATTTTATCCAATCTCAATTGAGTCAGACCAGATCCGCGACGGGCATTCCTCATATGTTCGATAACTCGCTCAGCTACGCAGTTTATTTTCGGAGATTCCCTCATCGCAGGTAGATTTTTCACATCAGGATTATTATTCAGCCGATAAATTCCATAGACAACAGCACTAGAAGGATACGCCCTAGCATAATAAGGACCATCAATCCCTAGTAGCAATCCTGGTTTCGAATTTTTATCAAGAACAACATTTTTCTTACCGCCACGTACTGGATCTCGTTTATCACGAATAATCCAAATGTCATCGGGCATTTGTGCAATAAATTTTATTCCGAAAATAAATCTCTCTTCTTTGTGTGAGTTTTTTATATGTTCGATTATCTTCTTCGCTCGCTCCAGATTCATCGTAGCATCAACAAAGTTAGTTTTCCAAGTTGACCAGGTATGAATCGCTCCATCATCAAAAAATTCCTTCTTCGCACTATCAACTTCAGGAATGATATATTCTGCCTCATCGAGATCAAATAAATCCATTATTATATTTTAGACAAATATCTAAATATAATGAAGCAATGCGCGTGGATAACAGTTGGATCAACAAAATCATGTAACAAATCCTGCAGAGGTGAATATTGTGGCGCTCATATATACGAAATTCGACGAGGTAACAAAGGACCACAGCGATGTTTAGTTTGTCAAGTTGGCATTCGAGGAAAGACAAGATTATGTTTCTCCTGTGGAGGGAAAAAATATCGTGAGTTACGGAGATATTATGAAAAAAGATCCTCCTCGGTAATAAAATGCGAAGAAGATTATATTAATCGTTTCAAAGCAAATTTCGATTTAAACAAAGAGAATATCATATATGGAAATGAAATCAGCGATTCCCATGAGTGAATATAAATCGCATCCCATCATCGAAGGTTACGAAGCATCTGAGGATGGTAATGTCAGAAACATCAAAACAAAGAAACGTGTTGGTAGTATTTGTAATTCGGGATATCTCAAATTTACAGTCCATAAAAGAAATGAAAGAACAGAATGTTATTCGAATCATAGATTTGTGTTCGAATGCTACAAAGGACCAATAGAGAGAGGACTTGTTATCGACCACATTGACGGTAATAAACTTAACAATAAACTTTCCAATCTGCGCGCGGTAACCCAGAGTGAAAATTCAAGATTTGGTAATAACCGTGGATTTCCTAATTATTCGAGGACTGTTAAATCAGTGAATCAAGCAACAGGTGAGGAAATCGCGTTTACATCGATGAGTGCAGCAGCAAAACATTTCTTTATTGACTCGCATTCAGTAAAACGAGTGGCAGAAGGAAAATACAACGCAACATTTTCTTATGATGCTGATTCATGGATCAAATTCTCCTATGTACCAATAATATTTGATTCGGAGAGTGACGAAGAATAATTGAATATCTCCGCAAAACAAAAAAAAAAAGATTAATTTTGAAAATTTCCCTGGATTTTATTTATTTTTTTCGCCTATTTTTCCCCCAGAAATATTTCTGGGATACAGATTTGGAAAATCTCACTTGCGATTTAAAAATCAGGAATCAGAGATTCTCACGATTTCACCAAAAGATTGATACTCACAGTTTCTCCTCGTATATCAAGTAAATTTCCTTTCTGATCCGTTAGTTTGAAATTTATTCTTGACAAAAATCGATTATGACATCGCAGGTAAAACGGATTCATTGGTTCCTTGATTATCAAATAACCGGGAGATGCGCTAGGTGAAAATGAATACAATATAAAACCCTGATGGGCTTGATTTGACTCTGACGAATCCACGTTGTAGCTACCCTCGACAACATCCGCGTGAAGATAAATCGCGATAACTTCCGTTATATTAACGATACCCGGCGATATATGTCGTCCACCTTTGTCAGGATCGTTATTGTGTTTAAGAATCAATTCTGAATGTATTTTTTTGGTCCATGCGGCATGTAATTTCGGAAATAAATCATCGATGGTATCAGTGACGGATTTTCTCATCGCATCAAAATCAGAATTGGGAAATTTGAAATCTGGCAGTGTTTCCTCGGTTAATTCAAATACTCTCATGAATTTTTGTTTCTCACCCGAGTTCTTGATCAACTCGAATTTGCTGATAGGAAGAACATATTCGGCAATTGATATATCGTCGACTATCGCCCGAATAAACATATCATGATAATATTCAATATCATTCGCAAGTTGATTTAAAATTTTCACGTGCTTTATAATTTCGCTACATGAACCAGATTTATTTAGGATGCATTCATGAAATGATCCTCGCAATAAATTTAATTGTAATTCGTGTTCTTGAATAAACTCGTCTAGAGTTCTTCTTACCAAGATACCGTCTATGGGGGCTATTATCCTGTTAATGTGGGTAGCGTCGAAGATTTTCACATCTGGGGGGATTTTAGGAAGAGGCAACCATGAGAGAATTCTTTCGTTAATAAAAGTGAAAGCGAACATTACCAGGTTAAATTTGTGGTTATTCATGAGATTGATGGCGCTGTGGATCAAAGGTTTGTGTTTGATATCTCCATACCATCCTTCGTCGGTTGTAAAATCTTCCTTTTTTGGTTCCGGTAGTTCTGGAAGAGTTTCATCATACCAACCTGGAATAATAACATCCGATTTCTTTGGTTTTATCAGAGGTGCGACCTCGGGCCAACCTAATATATTCCTGATCGATGATTGGTAAATATCTACCACGTACGGTGATTTCACTTCTATCATTGACGATAGTGTTGGATCATGTGAAGATATCTTTATTCCCGGAGTAGCATCGCCGGTTAAATTTGATATTCTAGTGGTAAACTCATTATTCAGCTGATCAATTTCGTAACTACCGGTTGGTATACCAACGACGATCCAATCGGGTGTTCCATCGGGTTTATTCTTATTTGCAAAAACAAGTGAATTATTTGGCATCAAATTACCAAATGATTTCGATCTAACATTAGGCCAGCTATTGTAGACGCGCAATTGTGTTAACGCAATTTCGTTGACGCTAATTGGTGTTGAAAAATTAATACTAAACTCTGGTTTCGTTGAACTTAGCGATATTAACGTTGTTGTCGGCGGTGTCGTGTTTGTCACGATCTGGGCTAACTCGGACATTATTAATATTCATTTGTTCAATCTCCGAGTAAATACTAATCATTGAAGAAAATTCTAGATCGGATATAATACCATCGTTGAGACTTTCAGAAAGTAACAATGATAACTTCGAGTACGCATCATTGATTTTAGCAAGTTTACTTTTGTACGAAGATAACTTTTCACTCGTGCACGAGGATATCTTTTTCGCGATGATATTAAGAACACCCGCGATTGCTGTTGTTGACGAGATTATTATTGTTGCTACGATTGGCGCTATCATTGTTACCGCGGATAGAATTATTCCTGCACCAGCGACCACAGCAGATACCGCGTACACTGCAACATCAATGATAACTAATTTGCGCTGGTATTTCTTTATTTTTATCTGATAATCGTCAAGTTGTTTTCGCAACGAATCCTGCCATGATCTCGCCTGATTGTAACGGTAATCAGATGCGGTCATTTATTAATCTACGATATCAATTGCATAATTACTCCCTATCTTCGGCTAAAAATTCGAAAACTATACTATACTCCAATGGTCCCATATTGGTTCTATCTGGTGGTTCCAACACAAATATATGATCATGACCTTTGTGCATAATATAATTAAAATTTTCTCCGTGGGTGCTACGACTAGATTTTACCTTAAAATTTGCCATAGATTGAATAAATATTCGATAATATCCACTAATTGGCGGGTTAAATGTAAATATATTATCCCTGGGTGTCCACCATGCCTCTTTTCGTACCTCTACCACAAGTGGCACACTGCAGGTAAGATTTTTTGTTTCTACTTCCTCTGGTATCGAAATTCGCGATAATCTTCCAAGGTTCATTGACGATATTTTTGTGTTGATTTCGTTGGCGTTTGTTGTTACAGCAAGAAATTTATCATTGATAGTTTTTATTTCTGTGTCGTGTACTGATTTATCGAGTTTTTTACGTATAAATTCAAATATTTTATTGATATTTTGGCTAACTTCATCAATGACATTGTCGAGTTTTTTCGTTATTGCATCATGTGATATTTTATCGACTTTTTGACTCGCTAATTCACGTACCACGTTAATTTCATCGTTGATGGATTTTATTTGTACTTGCATCGCGTTAATCCCTCTGGTAAATTCAGGAACAACAACATTACCGAGTTTAATAATTTCCTCGTTGATTTTTTTGTTGAGATCGTCGATGGATGATTTCTGACCCATCGAGATATTTACTTCGTTAATTTTGGCAAGAATATTAGTAATTTCCTCGTTGATTTTTTTTATTTTTTTGTTGAGATCGTCGATTGATGTTTTATCGATTTTCTGACTCATCGAGATATTTACTTCGTTAATTTCGGCAAGAATATTAGTAATTTCCTCGTTGATTTTTTTTATTTTCTCGCTAAGATCGTCATGTGATGCTTGATCTGATACGGAGGAAGTATCACTGGATGTTTTTATATTCTCGTCAAATTTTTTGCTAAATTTATCTAAAACATCGTCAAGTTTTTTAAGGTCGTTATTTAGCCTATTAAGTCTTTTTGTCATTCTATCCTGAAGATCGTCGTGTAATGCTTTATCGGCCTTCAGGGGTAACTTTGCTATAATATCGGCGATATCAGCAATAGATTTTAATACCATCTCCGATTGGCGAGTAAACTGACTAATGTGATCGCGGTATTCATCTCGCTTGATTATATCAGTTATTTTAACGTTACTAGTTTGTAATCGCCCTTCTGTATTTTGAAAAACAGCAACTTCACCAGGATCCACCTCTGACAGTGATAAAAGATTGTTAATATCGCTCTTGGTTGCAAACTTTGATGTATCAATGTCGACTACGTCTTTTTTTTCTTTCCTAAAGAGAGATCTACCGTAAATGTCAACCATGATATTTATCTACGGTATATTCAAATAAAATTTTGCGATAAGGTTTGGATGATTTTGAAATTTCATCAAGGACATTAATTGTCTCCCGGCCGCATATTGGTGGATCTACTAGTGTTTGTGTTGGAAGTGTTGAATACCAAACTGGAAGTTTTAATTTTGACACATATTTGATAAATTCATTCGGCGGTGCTAATCCGTATGAATCGAAATAGATGATTTCGCGAGGATTAATCGCATACGCAACCCAGTGAGTTCCAGGACCGGAATTTTTATCGAGATTTATTATTCCTGTCTCGGTTGAATTTGGTTTGTCCGGTAGTTGATCTCGCATAAATACGCCTCTAAAAAATTTTATTTTCTTTTTTTTTACTTCACTGATTAAATCTAAATTTGAGGTTGGTAGGCTCGATTTAACCCGGATCCGTACGGGGGTCGTCTTAGGTAAAGGCCGGATCCTTGTCGTTGTTGCTGCGTCATCATTTTTGCGAGAAGAAGGGGTAGGAGAAGTCCGCCCTTTTTTTTACGATATCCCTTTCCCATAATTTTTCCAACAACTTTTCCTGCTATTGTAGAACCCACCCCACCAAGTGCACCTAATCCTACTGCCTTCGCACCTGCTATTAACGCTGGTATAAGCGCGGCCAATGGAAAAAAACCGCCTACTTTGATCATATCTCTGATTGCGCCTATCGAGATATTCAGACGAATACCAGTATTTGCCGATCTGGCTCTGGTGAAATGTCCGTGTTGATTTTTAGTTAACGATAGTTTGTTAGGTCCACCGTGAAGTTGATTACTTTTCAAAGTTAAACTTAAACCTCGTCGCGCTGCTGTTGCTGATTGAAGTTTTTTCACCTGACCGGGGGTCAGAGTTACGCTGACGTGATCGTATGGCATATTAATAATCACTTTATCTAAATTTAGAATTTGTTACATGTTCTCTACGGGTGCATCGATGACTCTCATTCTACCACTGATACCCTCCAGGATCATTGTTCTATCGCTGAGAATTACTGCAATTGCTCTTGCGTTTCCTCCTGTGTTAATTCTGGCTTTGAAATGAATATCGACAACCGACTGCTTTACCAAATCAAGATGTTCCAGGGAAAAATAATAGATAGGATAAAGATTATTAAAATCTAATTGTGATATTTGCAATCCGGTATCAATATTTTGATCGCGACCCATATAACTTAACAATCGATGATACGCGCGTGCCGTGGAATTGGTGGCATAATCGATGGCTATTTCCTCGGTTGGCTCCTGTTGGCCATTTATTCTTAATGATACGTTTGTTGCCCCGAATTGATCAAATATCATGTGACTATGTTCTTGATCGTATTTATTCATATTTTGGAGAGCAACAAAGATATGTCTTGGCGCGGAGGATCCTTGTTGTGAGGCAATTCGCCAGGTAAATATTCCGTTAATATTAACATCACAAGAGTCGGTCATAGTTGTGAGCCAAGCCATGACGGATTTTCCACCTTGATTCATAAATGACAATAATTTTTCTTCTATGATCATCGACGGTGTTATTGCTGGCATCCATAAGGTAATTCTTTCAAGGACAACTTTGCCGATATCAAGGGGATCTGCACTTGCATCTCGCCAGATGGCTCTATCATCATTGGAATCTCGAACAAAAACTATCGTATGCTTCGCTCCGTAAATAACTTTTCTGAAATGTCTGCAAAATCCAAAAATATGAGATAACGGAATTGCACAGGAAAATCTTCGTTCGGCGTCTTTTAACATTTTATTTCGTGTGGCAAATCCAAGATTGTAATTGGGATGAATGTCAATTATCATATCTTCAACATCAGCATTGAGAACAGCTGGATTAGCGCGATTAGTTGGTTGTCTCTTGATAAATTGTTTATTACCAGGATGATCATAGTTATCCTTCGCAAACATCATGCTAGGACCGGCCGATCTGGTAAAATCATCAGAGTATCTTGCTAATCCTATAATCGTCGTTGCTATATCAACGTTATTTGTGATTGATTCGATCTCCTTTCCGTCGATCATGTAAGTGAAGCTCTTGAATAGTGCCATAATTCCATTATTAACAAACCCAACTTCAAAATCTGCTCCAAAATTGGTATCGTTTGTCCTAACAAGCCTTCCAACAAATTCGATATACGCCTCAGATGGAAGAAAATATCTTGTTGTATCGTGGACTTGAATTTCCTTTCGATTTCTTGAATCTGGCTCAACTACCTCGTACGAGAAATACTGAAAATCTCGCAATGATGTGTCCTTACCTACTGGTTCATCCATGTCAAATACTTCATTTGACACTTGTGAGAACATTTATTATTAATAATATCGTCTAAAACGAAGACCATCACCTGAAACAAAACTTGTATTTGCTAGATTTGTCCTAGCAACATTCTGCGCTAGATTTGTATTAGCAACTTCCTGCGCTAGATTTGTTATAGCAGCTTCCTGTGCTAGATCATTTATTTTTTTATTTGCCGCATCATTTATGGCCTTACTGACTTCAGGTGGCATTTCGCTGGTAATGGGTAATTTGACGGGTTGCTTTTTACGTACTAAACTTAATATTTTATCTTTGATAGCGTTGAAGCCTTTACTGGCCAAATTACCGATACCAGAAATGGCAGTCTCGCCGATCTTTCCTATCGCTTTCAACCCAAATTGCTTAATCACGGGTCCAATTTTAGGTATTACTCGCGTGACAAGACTTCCAACGATATCGCCGAATCCATTACCGTGAATATATTTGTATACTGGCAATCGAGAGTTAACTACGCGGACCTGTCTTGGTCTGCGCTGATGTTTATGAATAATCATATTATTTCAATTGTATTGATTTAATCGATGAGTTCATCGACAAACTCCTTATAAATGTGAGAATCGATGATACCACCACGGAATAATCGCTGACAAATATCTGATGCTTCGTTGACTATCTCACGGGAGTTATTTCCGGCTCGTTTTCCTCCGATTAATACTTCGAGGCGAGATACGTCGTTGACAACACTGTCAGGGCAAACTGAATATCCATATCCTTTCCTTTCTGGATCCTTAAATACTTCTCCTGACGAACTAGACGACGACGTCAGTGGTAAATATATTTCTGGTGGAGGTGAAGGTGAACCGCCCCTAAGTGTTGCACCCTCCCCGGGGTCGATTCCCCATCTTGTTGGTTTTTCAGTGGGACCCCTGTAGTTTGACGCTGTTGGTTCCACAGGTGGGGGTCGCCAAGAGGGGAATGCAGAAGGTTCCCTTGGATATAATGTAGGAGAGAGAAGAGGGTGATGAGGATCAAAGGAAAATGATTCAGGACTATCACTTTTAGGTGGTGAACCTTTATCTTTAGGTGACGAACTTTTACTTTTAGGTGATGAACTTTTACTTTTGGGTGGCGAATCCTCAAATTTGGGTAGCGAACCCTCAAATTTGGGTGTTGAAATTTCTACATCTCCCCTTACCTGATATCTAACAATATCCGACAAAAATTTTGAAAAATCATCATCTTTATAATTTACTGGTTTTCCTAAACTACCAAAATAAACTATCGCATACCAAACAAGATCGTTGATTTTATCAACATTAATATCTTTTTTCAAATAAATTTTTTTAGTTTTCAAATCAGCTTTTGAAGCAATTACAACTCTCGCAACATCATCTTCACGAATTGCATGTATGTTATCTTCATCCAAATAATTATCAGCAGGTAAACTAGAATCAGGAACAAACCAACCAGATTCATCGTATATGTATTTAGGTACAATTATCGGTTCATCACTCTGATCTTTTTTCTTTTTCGATTTTCTCTCTTTTTTCTGTGGTAGAGTTCTCTCTTTTGGTCTAGCTCCTAATTCCTCTGGTTGAAATATTGGCTCCTGTGGTTGAATATCTTCCTGTGGTGCTGCTTTTCTTCCTCGTGTTTTAGTTTTTTCTTTTCTTTCTTGTTGTTTTCTTTCTTTCTCTTGCTGTTTTCTTTCTTCTTTTTCCTGTTGTTTTCTGTCTTTCTCCTGTTGTTTTCTGTCTTTCTCCCTTTGTGCAATATCTCTTTGTGTATCTCTTGCTGTTCCTAAAAACCTTCTGTAACGCGGATCCGTTGTCTTCCTTATTGATGTTGTTTGTGTGTAAATTTTATATACCATATCATACCAACTATCGCGAGTTGCATATCTTTTTTTCCCCACTGCAGTCAAAAATTCAGTTCGACTACTAAAATATTCCTCCGCAAATTGGCCAATCTCATCTATATTATACAATGTCGAGAGGGGCTGCGATATTATTTCCCATCCCTCATCGGTGAAATTTTCTCTTAAATTATCGATATTAAACTTCCCTTTTATCATTGAGATTTTTCTTCCTCCCGGTTTTCCATCTCCAGGTTTTCCTCCATCAGTAATTGCAAGTTGTTGCGCCGCTGCTGCTATTGCTAATCGCTCGGGTAATGTTCGTGATTGATCCTCAATACCTTTCAACATAGGAAAGATTCCGCGTTTCTTGATATCTGGATCTTTTTCGTCGCCATATACAACCTGTTCAATTGTTCCGGTTACTGGCTTCAACCATTTTGCCGAAGTTTCTGAAATTCCATGTTGCATATCTTCGTAACCACGAACATTTCTCTTAAATAATCGTTTTGTCGGAATTAGCTTCTTTAATGCCGCTAATTGCTCTCGCGCTAATCTAGCAGATTGAGGTTCTCCAACTGTGCTAACTTTTCGACTCATCTTATTTTCAACTATATTGTTTTATTGTGAAATAAAATTAGCATCCGCAGTCGGAATTTGCACCATAATTCAATTATGGCAAACAAATTTTACAATACCCCCCCCCCAAAAATTGCTGTTTTTTTTTATGTCTGAAAATGCACTTTGGGTTGAAATTTTGCGGATTAATTTGCGTAGGAGGCTTTATTTTTGCTTTCTGAGGCTTCTACGGAGAAATGTTTGGTGGGAGGGTTAAATTTATCTGAGCCACCTGGTCTGTACGACTTCCCTGCTGCTGACCCAGGGGTCTCTGTAATGCTAATTCCCATTGTCGCTAATCTATCCCCATTTACTACTTATGTGGCATAAGGGTACCAGTTTCACAAACCATGGTATTAATAGGTAAACAGCAAAGCTAGCCGTGATTTTTACGTTATGTACGCGTTTTCGTTACTTTAAACAAATTTGTCTCTTGGCTGCATGTGATATTAAGTTATTTCATTCCTAAATTATCCATAAGATATTGGCACTGATTAAATTTAGAATATTTTTGCCATACGTATAATATATATATATATATATATATATATATATATATATATATATATATATATATATATATATATATATATATATATATATATATATATATATCTGAAACACATTCAGAAATATAAATATAAATATTGTAATATGATGTGTAAATGTATAATTAATATTTGTTTGCAAAATCTATGGGATACCTCTTACATAGAGAGGGAATGTTTTGTGCTGCTAGCCTCGTGGTTTGCCTTGTTTGGTTCAGGTTAATTGTCCTTTACGTTATGGCTTTGCTATAACATTTCGTCGCAATAAAGCTTTGTTTGTGGATTACAAGCGTTTAATTAGGATCACGTCTCGTGCAGCTTGCAGAATACAGTTGGTTCTCTCATGGCACGTTCGGTTTAGTTCGTGCAGACCGTTAAATTCTAGTGTTAGACTTTCTTATAAGTTGCGAGATAGTTGTTGATGTTTTAGGTTTTAACGCTATTTTTCAGCACACGATAGGCTATACATGGCGACCAGTATTAATGGTGGAGGAAGAACCTGCTAAAACCCCAGAAAGTACCACCGACACACGAGAAGCTACTGGCAAGAGTGACGAGATAGTTGTTGTTGATAGTGGCTGACCTCTTTGTTGTTGACTTCATGCTTTGTCGTTGGATCGCACAGTATCAATACATTAGGAAGTATATTGTTTAGGATCTGAACTGTAGAGAAAACAAAAGATTAGTCAGATGTCGTGGAAATTTCACCTTCCTGGATTGTTTCACAACATTTGAGATCGAAGCTAACGATGCCATCGATCAAATCTTAATCGGACATGACTTGAAAAGAGGCGTCTGAATATTTCGGACAGATATAGTTTGGTACAGTATTATGACCTTTATCTGATATCGACCGAGAAAATACTTTAATTTTATAATTTTACTGTCCTTTACTTTAAAGTCGTTTATCCAAACTTCGCTCATGTCATCTACAAGAATGACAAACCTCTCTTTAGAAATGATTCGTACATGTCTTCATAAATTTTGATCATTCAGGTAGTACCTATTATCATTATTTGAGGGAATATATATATATATATATATATATATATATATATATATATATATATATATATATATATATATATATATATATATATATATATATATATATATATATACCGTACGTCATATAGTACTTAGTGAAATAAATCAATCAGATATGCACCTACAATTATGTCATTTACATTCTTTATTGGTACACCTTTATATTCGCGTTTTGTTTTTAAACCTAACTGAGACCCCTGAATTGCCATTTGTGATGGACAGGAAGAGATGGGATGACTCCCCGCAACTGGTAAATGTTGCACATTTGCAATTTATGGAGTCAGTGAACATTGCCTTTTGGTGATGAAGCTTTTGCTCATATACGAATGCAACGTCACTACCATAATGATCCAGTAAATTAACAAGACATTATCGGCTACATTATGCCTCCGATTTTCCTTAAAGGTAAACTGAAAGTCAATGTCAAACTTATTTGCCTCTAAGAAAAAAATCATTCTGGTAGTTTGAAAGAGCATGTAAGAAATAGGTTGGTGTCATATAAAGAAGCGGATTATGTTATCGGTTATTGTTATCTCTTAACATGCGATTTGACTCTTTTCTCCAAAGATCTCCAGTAGTGATGCATATAACATGGACACTAGGAGAAGTCTTCCAATTGTACTAGTTCAAACATAGCGTGAAAAAGCCATTCACTTGCATATAAGGCTCCATATCTGATGCAATATAATGCCATATAGCTTTTGTTGAAATAAGCATAGATGCCCGCCCTAGTGGATGAATCATCAGTTCTCTAACATAGAGATTATGCCTGTTGCTGATATATCGATGAGATTCGACTGCGTTGGAGGGGGTGGGGGGATTTTTTGAGGACTGATTTCCTTGAGTTAAGTTAGAAACTTTATCCTGTAATAAATGTGTGCCTTGTCGTATATGATTAGGCTTTGGACATATATTAACATCCTTTAAACATTTTCCAGTTGAGATTACTTATCAGTGTCACGTGACTGTATCCATTGATTATGTGGTTTATTTGCAATATCAGTACGTGAGTTTATGCTTGATTTAACGACGAGATGAGGAGCCATCCCCTTTGGAAGAATGTTTTCATCATCAGATAAAATAAACACCTTACGCTGAGTTTGTGTGAGAGCCTTTCATGGGCTACGAATCACATCTAGGGCTTCAAAGCATCTCATGCATGTTGATGTCGCCTCGTATGGGGAAAGTCGTAATATTCTCTCACCGTATATTGCACCCCGGCTGCATTTGAACAAGACAACTTGCGTAGACGTTGCCATTGTAGATGATGCTGTTGGATCTGAAAGTGTTTGGTGTTGATATTGCTGTACAAATTTGCTTTCATATTGTTGATTGTTTTAAACGGTAACTTACAGGCTGAGTTACACTTTGACTGCCATACTAAAATGTACCGACAGCAAGAGGCGATAGCTTTTATAACGGCAGGTGATCATTGTATTGTTATATCGCTGAAACGTGCTTGTTACTAATGTCTCTAGTCTGAAAAATGCATGCTTACATTTTATGTTTTCGGTAATGAGATGCTTGTATTGTTTCTCAACAACGTCAATCCGAATCTTCAAATTGTTCGGAAGTTCCATATTATGATGTTTCCACCATGTTGGGAATACAGTTTCTAACAAGCTATTACTGGGATTTCTATTCTATAACATTGTAAGTGTTTGGCATGAATAAATATGTGTCATTTACGACAATCTTTTGCTTACTGATAGGTGAAGTTAAGTTGACTTTCGTATGAAAACTGGTACACCGTCTGGCTAATTTGAAAACAGTTGCGCCCGACATATTCAAACGATCCTGTACAAATTTTAATTGTTGTTTGAAATCTTTACAAGATTACCCACATATACCTCCTTTGGTTCGCCCTGTTCAGTACGTTTGTGTATTCCTGATATGGAATCTGTAACAGTTGCGTGTTCTGAATGTCATCTGGACAAGAATCTAGATCATATTATGAAATGTTATCGTGCCTATAATTTTGAGAGGAGGAAGCAGGATGTTTGTTGTGGACACACGGATGCCTGCACATAGAACGGTGGATAGCAGGGGATCTTTTAGGCGATCCACTAACACACGGACAAGAAGGCTGATTCCCATGTTTGGTATCATCTGATGTCTTGCCGCATTTAGCAATGGAAATCTTATAGGATTTAGTTCGTTTGTTAAACACTTGTGCTTATCAGGTTTACTTTTAGAATGCATACTGTTTAGGGAACGATGAATATGTCGTGCGTAAAATGCCTCCATGTTAGCGGGAAGTAAGGAGTGATGCCAAATGAGTTGTCACTAACATAATGAAATATATCTGTTATTAGCCCGTACCAAGCAAATGTTAATTCACCTTAGGCTCAAATGTATTCGCTGAAAGACTGAAACAGCAAATTGTTTTACGGGGCGATAATATCAGATGTTTATCGTTCATCTTCTGCAACGTTTGTGTATATATGAAACGAAAATATCAGAAGAAACATGAGCTTTCAAGGTAATAAAGCACGTGGGAAAAAGCAAGCGGTGGAAAGCGAAAAGCATATTGTGACAACTGAGCATAGTGCCCCTGCCTACTAAGTTATGATACGTTTTGGAGCTGTTGCAGTTAACTAATGAACAAGACAAACGTTAAACATATAAATCATACCAAATGGACCGTTTTAATTGAAGACTGAAACAAAAAGACGTCTACAACTGTCCAAAAGTTTTTCTGATCACATTATTTTTCATGTAGAAAATATCGATGACATCGTACTGATGACATCGAACTGATGCCGACGACGCACTGGCTTTTTGTAATAACAATTTCCTCCTAACTTAATGCTAGCAATGTGCGATATTAAAAACGGTTTTTACTGTGAAAAATTTGATGTGACAAAACTGTTAAAAGAATCAGTATGTTCGATATGCATAATTAACGTTAACTAGTACGATAACAAATTAGCATATTTTTCATCATAATCGACCATCTCGATTTTTTATATTTACCTCTGTGGCAGACATCTGCAAATACGCAAGCCACGTTGGTGGTTCATTCACAGCCCAAGTTATGCATTTGATCTCTAATACTAGTCTAACTGACAGGCAGCCACCAGACAAAACAATCAGTGTTCAAGCCTAACTCAAAGTAAATGTAAACCATATTGCAGATTTAGCTTTTGTATGAAAAGATAAATGCAAGGCTTATCATGATTAGGATTATGCCTCCTATATTAACAAATAGGTGTCAAAATACGAAACTATCCAGTGAGACACTGAATTGAATGTGAAATATAATTTGTGTTATACTTGATGTAAAATGGTGTAAGTAGTGAAGTGGGATACTATAGCGTCAATGGGACTTATCATTAAAAACACCCTTGGGAACATATAGCGTCAATGGAAATTTAACATGGAGAAAAATCGTGGGAACATATAGCGTCAAGGGAAATTAACATGGAGAAAAATCGTGGGACTGTGTAGCGTCAAAGGAATTTAAACAGGGTGGGACTGTATAGCGTCAAGGGAAATGGAACATGGGATTTTTTTTTTTTAAATTTTAAAAAAGGGGTAGGCAATTCAAAGACTATCTCTTTTCGAGAAATATGTCTGGCCCTGAAAAGGGCCTTTGGGTTTTTTCTTCTTCTTCTTTTAACTTCTTAACTTCTTCCACCATCCTCTTATTTTGTCCATCATTCCTTTCTTCTTTTTCTTTTCTGTTTCCGGCAACCAGTCCGGGTGGCCCATGGCCCGGAACTTCTCTTGAATTTTCATCCAGTTTGTGTTCAGTTTTTCGAATTCATCTCTTTTTTTTTTTATTTTCTTCTTCTTTTCTTTCCTTTGACCACTTTTCTTTGATCTTCTTGACCTCTTCGGTCAGCACATTCCTCATTAGTTCTTCAGCTTTCTTAAGTTTTTCTAACCCCCACTTCGCGAAACACCAATCTGTCCATTCTACAATGTCTTCTAGAAAGCACCTTGCACTCGTCACATGATCTACCGCTTCTTTTAACTTACCCACTTTGACATACGGTGGGTTAATTAAACCTCTGATTCTCTTCTCCTCATCCTCTATCATTTCTTTTACAATATTTACGGATAAGTGGAGGCTGGTTACTTGTCTTGAGACGAAGTCTTTTGTCACTGCATACCTCCATTCCTGTTCAACCCTTTCTACTACACTCAATCCATCTACCATCCAATACCAACTTCCCATAAGATCGTTGTATAAAGCTGAAGCTGCTGGCATCTTCTTGTTTGCTTATTCCGTAGAATGGGTTCCAATGGCCAACACTGTTAGTTTTATACTGAAAGCGCGTACGTGAAGGAAAACATCCCCTAAAAACATAAAATTGATCTTACCTAGATCATGACCGAACAACGCGCGGACGTGAAGGAAAACATCCCCCTACTTTTTCATTTCATATAATATAACCCCAACTATACTCTCCACATACGCTAAGAAACAATTAATAAACCCATAATCTACTATTCACACAAACTTACCTGAGCTCTTATAAACACTAACACACCAACACATACCCTCACACATTAAAAAGAGTTAGTGTTTATATTCACACTACTCCACCTACACACATTGGCAAATCTATCGTTATTTCTTTTCTAGATTATTGGGTAGCCCTGAAAAGGGCTGTTTTGTTTGGAACTTCATGGACACCTGGTTAATGGTGGCACCTTCCAGGCCTGGCGCCACATACACATCTTATCCCCCAGTTACTTTTTACCTTTTGGGGGGAGAGAGCAGAGGCAGGATATGTCGCTTCAGAATCCCAATTTTCACTCTCTGGGATTCTGAAATTTTTTCTTCTCTCCTTTTCCTCCTCCTCTTCTTTATATCTTCTCTCCTCCTCTTCTTTTTTTCTTCTTTCCTCCTCTCTTATCCTTCCCTCCTCGACAATGGCTTCAGCGGCCAGTTCATTTAATATGCGCCTGGAATATTCCAGATGCACATGAAGTTCCAACAGTTTCTCCAGTCTCGTGTTCATTTTTGGTGTTGATCAATCAACAAGGGTAGCTGGACTGTCGAACGAGTTTCAATTTATACTGAAATCGCGGACGTGAAGGAAAACATCCCCCTAATAACATAAAATTCATCTTACCTAGATCATGACCAAAAAACAACAACAACGCGCGGACCTAAAAGAAACACTCACTCACTTTTTTATGCTACCCATCACTATTGTAAAATTTTTTATGAATCACTTCAATAGACTATCCACATACGCAAAGCAATCCAATCTAACCCCAAAATATATACCTCTAACAGCCATAAAAAAACTAACATCATTTTAATCTACTATCCACACCAACCTATTTTATCACTTACAAACACAATCACACAAACACACAAACACATACCCTCACAATATCTTAATAAAGAGTTAGTGTTTATTTTCACACTACTCTACCTACACACACTGGCAAATCGATCGTTATTTCTTTTCTAGAGTATTGGGTAGCCCTGAAAAGGGCTGTTTTTTTGTTTTGCTATGGCATTCTTTTTTAGTTTCTAAGAATGCGATGTCCTCTGAGGATAGACTTTCTGGCGATAGGTCTGCTTCTTCGGAAAGAGAAGAAGAATTCTTTGGTGTCGATACGACAATCGACAAAGCCTCTGTCAGCTTCAGGTTGCTGCTGCTGCTGCTGCTGTTGCTGTTGTTGCTGCTGTTGCTGCTGTCTCTGAAGTCTGTACTTCTCTGTCCATTCTTCTTTCTCCCTGTTCATTTCTTCTCTGAAGAGCTCTTCTATCAGGTCTTCAGTGATTTTTAACATTCTCACATTCTCTATTTCTTCTGGTTTCGGTATCAGACTGTGTCTGACCCTATGCAGATTCACGTAGGCTTCGTTGAGCTTAGCTAGTTTGGAGTACATCTTCTTAGGAGGATGAGTCGACAATGGATGGCTAGACTGGGAACAACCCGGTTCTTAAAGTTAAAGCGCGGACGTGAAGGAAAACATCCCCCACACGGTTTTCGAGCCGCAACGTTCATGAGAGGGATAGTAAGAAACGAAAGAGCATCAATCCAACATTCTTATAGCTAAACAAACCACAAAGGCATTTTTTTCAAAACACAACATTTTTTATTCAAAAATCACTTAACACTAACTAACAACAACTCTAACAATAATCCAACATGATAACATCAAACAATTTTTTTCAAATGACAAACATTTTTTTCTTCAATTACTAACTACTTTGAACAGGGCTGACAACGTTGTGAATGAAATTGTGATTTCCACTGTTGGAAATCATTAGGCATTGATGGACACTACGTTTCCTAGCTTGAGACAAAAGATAAGCATAATGGTCACAAAACCATCGATCTACTTTCACATCGTTTCTAGCAGAAGTACGAGGATCGAAATGAGTCACTAAATGTTCTAAGGAATAGCCCAGGCTGCGATGATGCAGAAAATACACACAGTACTGTCCACACACCAAGGAATCTGTGCCTTGTAATTTCACGTTATTGAATCGGGTGGTTTGAGCATTTCTTCTCATAAAGTCGATGATATCGTCTTCCAAAGGGGGCAATCCGTACGAATCGAAATATTCCACACATCCTTCTTGAGGAAAGTAGACGGCTACCCAGTGGGTTCCTGGGAGATGACTGTCGTCCGTGTTGATCACGTAAGCTTGATGGTCTTTAGGTTTGCGATGAGGGAGTTCATCTTTAGCACAGACGACGGGATTCCAAGAAGCCGTATACGAACTGTGGTTCAAAAGGTAATAAAGTTCCCAGGTATCCATTGTTTTGTGTTTGTTTTTCTTCTTCACAGGTAATAATACGTCGTCAATTCGATCCTGACTTTTTGCATGAAAATGTCTGACGAATAAACGGTTATTCGTTCTGTTTCCTCACTCTGATTCAGGAGAGCTTCGATACGATGGATCTCTTGAGTGGTTAATGGTGGACAAGAATGTTCACGCAAGTCTTTACACCACTGGTGCAACACGTCTTTGTTCGAGATGAGACTCCAAGCTTCGTCCAGATACTCGTCCAATTTTTCTTCTTGACTTAACATTAGGCATTTATCGTGTTGAATTTGACTGGGATGATCGTTTTGACATCCATAGCAATTTTTCTTGATCAATTCCGTCATTTGATCGACCAAGTGTTTGGCAAAACAGGAGACTAAATGGGCTTCTTGTTCTGGCCATCTCGACTTCATTATGATCACTTCTTCTTCCACAGTCTCCTCACATTTCATGTCCAAAGTTTCTCCACTAGGTAAAGAGGGATAACAGTCTTCCATGACTTCTAGTAATCTAGAATGACTTCTCTCAAACTGTTGATTTCTATGGTATTGTCAAATTCTGCATACAGGATGACGTTCACTGTGTGATCTGGAGGTGGATGTGCAAACTGAAGTTCCACACGAATCTGGCCTGATTTTATAGGGTGGAAATGTCCCTCGTCGCTGCCTTGGTCTGGAGTGAAATCGAAAGCCCACAAAGCGTAGCCTCCTGCATAATCTTCGTACGTAATGCCGTGACTGGTGTTGGTTCCTAACTGTCCGGTAGCTTCGTACAGGGACAAGTACGACCTCAAATAATTCCCGTCACCAAATTTAGGTTCTAAAGGCCGGGTACACAAGGTCTTGCCGTCGCGACTGACTTCAATCTTGGACACTTTGTAATGTTGAAACTCAAAAGGATTTTCGTGGTAGGCTCCGTTGAAGGCTGAATTCTTCACTAAACCAACAATCAAACGTTTGGGTAACTGTCCTTGGAACAGATGATCTTGGATCATGGATTGATGTCCAGCAGGAATGGTGAACGTTTTCACTTCCACGCGTCGGATCGGATACTTGGCCGTCGTTCTGCTCAACGTCTGACTGATGTCGTTACCTACTTTAGGTAACACTTCCACACGACGCACGTAGAGTCTGGCTTCTAGGATTTTGGTTTTGTAAGTGGCATCATGAGTAGCCATCAAATGGAAAGCGGCACTGCTGCGATTCAGTCTCAAGCGGATATCCACCCCGTTCAGCAAATACTTTTCTTGCAACCACATGTCCAAATGCAAGCGATCCATCAGTTCTAAACTACGACTTAGTGCAATTTTCGCTCGTCGGTCTACAAATCCCTTTGAATGTGCAGCATCCGCAGCAAGTACAATAGCGTTGAACTTAGTTGCTGGGTCAGGTTTCCATACCACGCAAGCATCTAGATGAGTATTCTTTGCGTTTATTCCATACGTCAAGAGATTTTCCAGGTACGCTCGATAAGGGTAAGTATCCATGCTGATGCTGACCAGTTTGTTATTCAAGTACAAGTCTACTTCGTTGAACAAGGAATGCATGAAATTGTTGACGGGAGCTACTGCATCAGCATTTTCTAGGTTATCGTTGTTCGCTTCGGTTACTTTGACTTTCAAGTACAGGTAACTGCTATTTAGATCGATGTAATCTTCGGGTTGTCCTTTGATTTCGAACTCGATGGGAGCAGAATCGGTCAAAGAGGAGATAGGAAGAAATTCCATCCATTGGGATTCTTGCATCGTCATCATGGTGGGGGGCATGGCAAACAGATCCAGTTCCGTCTTGGAACAAGCGCAAGACTCTCGGTGCATCATTTTTTTCCTCTTTCTCAATAATCGAAAACGTCTAAGTCTCGAACGGTTCTTCTTTTCTTGGCCTTTCTCGCTTGAAGTCTGGTGAAAGGGTGTTTTCTTCTTCGTCGTCTCTTTCTGCCTTGTCCTTGCTGAATGCTTGACTCGGTAGCGTGCAGGGCATTTATAGGTGTGTCTCGTCGGCCTAAAATGTCTTTGCCCGTTTGCAGCAAGACATTTTTGCCTGCCCTCATGAAGGCTTCTTTAGGGTTTTGTTTGTCGATGATGACATTTTGGAGAAATTCTTTGCCTTGTGTCAGTGCCGCATCTTTCAAGGCGTGCAATCCGCGTGTCACCATCGGTTTCAAGACTGGAGCCACCGAACGAAAGGCCGATTTTAACATGTCTCCTAAACCGTGTCCTCTCTGTCGAGCAACCCCTCGGTACACTGGATACATGGCTTACTTACTTACGAGTCGTGAGAGAACCGTTTTCGAAAATGGAGTTTCACCGTGACTTTTCCTTTGGTGAATGGAATATTTTGTCCCAGATCTCCTTTTATAGTAATGTTGACCGTGTCCAAATACGACTTGCTGACCGGCAAATAGTGAGGATGGACAAATTCGCGGTGGACGTGGTAAGTGTTTCCACCTTCCTCGTCAGCGATTGTGGCAGAATCCACTTTGAAAGGAATGACACGCAGTAACGGTACGGAGGTGTGTCCCACCACGTTGTATTCCACCACATCGGAATACACAAAGATCAAATTCAGTCCTTGGTTCAGTTCTACCGGGGTACGAAAATACTTGACAAAAGTATCGTTCTCGTAAATGACGACTTTTTCTTTTAGTGTATTTTCTGTTTTCTTCTTCATCTTTACGTCACCACCCAACATGTCAAACAATTCATCATTAAAATGGAAACCCATGATTTTTTCTCCCTCAGGAAATTTCATCAGGAAGCGACGAGCTGTTTTGTGGTATTCCAGGGTGACAGCTTTGGACTTGAAAGTCTTAAAAGCTTCCCCAAACACGCCATTAATCTTGGAGGCTATGGCGCTGACCAAATGTTGACCACTAAAATAATAGCCTGAGGGAATGAACAACTCATAGTCGGTCCACTTTGGATTGACTTTGTTTTGTTTTTTATGGGGATATTTGTTATTGTCATTCATCCACTTTTGCAATGGTTCGTCATAAACTTCCACCGTAAATTTACTTTGATTGTCAATGACATTGAGGACTTGGGTCGGGTGAATCATTTCTACCAAAGCCACTTCCCAATGGGCTTCGTGATCTAAGGGGATGGCCTGAGGTAATTTGGCTGTGTAACAGCACAACGTGTTCTTGGGAAACACCTCCATGGAACTGTCACTGGGTAAGGTTAAGTAAAATTGGTTTTGGTGACTCATAATTCCAGAGTTCTGTGGCTGTCCGAGGGGATATTACTGGACGTCAGAGGCTTGTCTCCGCCCAAAATGGGGTTCTGGTTGTGGTTGTTGGAGTGGTGACTGGCACTGGCACTGGACACAACGTTCCCGTTCGAGGAGAATTTCAGGGAGGGATTGGGAAGCAGGTAACCAATACAACTGCTCAATAAAATGGTCCACAATTGTTTGTCTCCTTGTTGCAAACTCAAATTGGCGATGGCTGCCCCGATGACACAATACACCACGAAGATTTGGCAGAAAAAAGACGATTTGCGTTTTAGGCACACGTTCTCCACACCACACCCACAAGGGTTGTTTTTGTAAATCTTGCACAGAAGAACTAGGGGAAGAAGGACTGGTCGACGTAGCTGCGTCTGCTGTGTGAAAGGGCATGATGGTCACTTCTTCTTTTTATAGTCGATGACTTGCGAAGCGTCGATCCAAGAATCGAAACTAAGTGGATATCCTTTCCAACGTACTTTGACTTCTTTGACACGTCGTTTGCCCACTTTACGGGTTCTGCGTTCGAGAATGCTTTCGATGTCGTACACGTCGTCTTCTTTTTTGGTGACACGTTGTAACTCGGGCAAATAAAACGTTCCTTTGAGTACTTCTCCGTTCATGTCTTCCAATTTATAGACGGCAGGATGACGGCCATGTACTCGTCCAGTGACGCGAAACAATTCGGTCGTCCAGTTAGGTAAGTAACCTTTGTCGAAAGTGCGTTTTGTTTTGCCAATGCGCACCCAATCTCCTACGGTCAACTCTCCACTTTTCTTGGGGACAGCCCTCGTCGGGGACGTACCGAACAGACGCTCGAACACCAGCACTTCGTTGTCGGGAGTCACGTCTTGCGGGGCACGTCCGATGCTTCGATGGTAAGATTGGTTGTACGCTTGCACCAGGTGTGGTAAGATGTCGATGTACTTCAGAGTGTGGTGATGCGTAAAATATTTCCACATGCGTTCTTTCAAAGTGCGTTGAAAACGTTCCACGATGCTGGCTTTGGTTTCAGGATTCTCGGTGGTAAAAAAATGAATGTCACGTTTCTTTAATTCTTTTTGGAAAGCTTGGTTCAGAAATTCGGTGCCTTTGTCCGTTTGCCATCGAAGAGGGCGACGACCGCTTTGTTTCAACACCCGTTGCAGGGCTCGCACTAACTCGCTGCTCGATTTGGAAGTCAAGGGCACGACCCAGGCAAATTTGGAAAAGACGTCGATGACACAAAACAAATATTTGTAGCCACGATTGTAGCTGGCCAAATGAGAGACATCGGCTAAATCGGCTTGCCATTGATGATCGATGCCTTCCACTCGGGTGCGACTTCTGGCAAACTTGCGTCGAATGGGTTTGTGCAAAGTGTAGGTAGCTTGTTCTTGTAACCATCGTTGCACTTGAGGTAAACGGAGACTTTTCAGTCGCGTTTTGGCAGCACGATACAATTTTTGAACTCCTGCGTAACCTGCAGGATGCGAGGGATCGTAGTAAATGCTGGCTAAGACTTTTTCCATTTTTGTGTTGATTGGTGTGTTAATAAGGCACCCACTCTTGGAAGAGGCTACTCTTTTTCTCTTGGGGTATTTTCTTGGATTGCAAGGCTTTGCGTGTGCGGCCAGCAATAGGTGTCGAAGAGGAGGAGGATGTCTGAGCGGGGGATATCGGTTCTTGTTTCACTTCTGTCTTCACTTCTGTCTTCACTTTCTTTTTCTCTTGTGAGGAAGAAGTGGTGGCCATCATCTTTTTAATCCATCCAATTCTGGAGGTAGGTGGTGTTGTTAACTTGCGTACTTTTTCTGGTGGAGTTTGAAACCCTTCTTCTTCTTCTTCTTTTCCTTTTTCTGTCTTGGTCACGGGTACTGGTGGTACTGGTACTGGTACTGGTACTGGTGATGGTGCTGGACTTTTCATCAAGGTCTTAAAATCTTTTAGAGTGGGTAAAGCTGTTTCGTCTAAAGCTTTCTGGTGAAAGAGTTGCAGTCGTTGCAAGAGTTGACCGTACTTTTGCGATTTTTCTGTTTCGGACAAATCTTGGCGATCCATCAAGGATTGCAATTCGTGTTGTAACTGGGACATCTCGCTCAAATTGGGATTGGGAGGTAAATGCGGGGTGCGTTGTTCTTGCCACCGATGGTATTCCATCCATCGTTTGTAAGGCACTAAAGCTAGTTTTCGTCCTTCCATGGGGTTGTCAGGGGTGAATTCTGAGATCTTGGGACTTCCGAAGGCCTTTTTATCTTGCTCCCACCAGTCCTCCCAACATGGTTCCCAAGACTCCTTTCAGTATGGGGCCTAACAAGAGAGGTAAAATGCCTCCACGTTGGACCAACATCTTCTTTTTTTGACGAATGGGAATTTTCTTTTGAACCATTTTCCGAAGAACGTGACGATGTTTGCCTAAACATTGTTTCTGGTGTTTGGACAAAGGGATCGTGCCTTTCAAAACGTTCAAACAACATTCGCACACGGTATCGATGACCTCTTTGGAGGCCGTTTGAATGAGTTTTTTTCGTAGGGGTGGAGAAGCTTTGGACAGGACAGATAACAGGTCCCCATGTTTGGCTAAACGTGGTGGTAGTCCTTTCCTTTTCTTTCCTTGGGGTTTTCTGGAGGGTGACATCTTTGAGTCTTTAGGAGCACCTAAAAACACTGATACCCTACTCGGTCACAGGCCTTTTTTATACTGGAACGCGTCGCCACTGATTGTCTTTACGTTTTATCAGTTTGAGGACAGGCATGACACGTCGTGCAGGGGTACGTAACGGACTAAATCGAGCCAGTTCTTGCTTGGACAAATCCAGTAAACTTTGTAACATGCCCGATCTTTCATGGACTTTGATTTTGGGAGAAGGTACTTTGTGAGCAGCAGCCACTGCCGCTAAATTGGAAGGTCCTGCCACTGGGGAAGTTCTTTTGGGGGTCATCAACGGAGAAGTTCTTGGTGTAATCAACGTCTCCAAGTACTCTTCAGTTCCTGGTGACATCAACGGAGAAGTGGACAAACGTGAGGCTGCCGGAGACGCTGTGGCAGGTCGTGGCTTGCGAGTGTAAGGTTGCGTCCTGGCCGAAGTGCCTCTCTTGCGACTAGTTTTCTTCTTCTGTGAACTTTTCTTTTTCTGAGGACTTTTTCTCTGTTTCTTTTTCTGGGGGCTTCTTTTCTTTTTCCGGGGTGATGGTGGTGGTGTCTGGTAAGAGGAGGGTCCTGCCACTGGAGAAGTTATTCTTCTTGGGGACCTGGTCTTTTTCTTCTTGGGGCTTCGTTGAACTTTTGTCTTGGGGATAACTTTGGGGGCATTAGGATCCCATCTTAAGAGTGAGCGAATGATGACCCCTCCTAGAGTACCGCTCCCTACAGGTTTCAAAATGATTTGTTTTTTGGTTTGAGTGTCGATGCGGGGATCGGCCAGTTGGACCAAAGCGACTTTGTTTCGATCGAAAAAGCGTTGGGTTTGATGAGGAATCTGAATGATTCCTTGGAGTAATTGACGTGCCGTCACCGTGAACCATCGTAAGACTTCTTTGAGACTAGCTTCTAAGACACGGGCTCGTGTTTGTGGATCTTTTTCTCGACTGATGCCATACAAGGCACGAATCAATTTGACGGGAAGATGCGACTGAAGGGACGTCATGTTCACACTGTGTGAGACAGACGAAAAAGGGTCTGAGGTTTTTATAGATTTTTTTTCATGGGAAGTGAAATGAAGTCGAGGACGGAGACGTGTACAGGACAGGCCCTCCGTCTTGGCACCAGTGGTGAAACAAGTGGGTACGAAATCGCAAATCCTCGGGAGTCGTAGGTTTCAAATCGACGAGTAAATAGGCGTGTGGCGTTTGAGTGGCATCGTCGTACGCCTGAGTCAGCCAAGGCGTTCCTAACTGTTTGGCTAAGACTTGCACTTGCGATTTATCTCGAGGGCTTTTAAACAAGACCACGTAATGCGCATTGAGACTGATGGTGCGATGGGCTTTACTTTGTTGAAACAAATTTTGGGTGATGTAAACGACACTGGCATTACGGTGATGCCCTTTGCGCGTGAACCACAGTTTAATTTCTTCTTCGTCTTCTCCTAACATGTCGTCGAAAATGACCAAATGGGTTAGACGGGAGTCAGAGACGATGCCATCGTCTTCTTTAGGAATGCCTTCCACAAACACGATGGAATCGCCTTGACTTTCTCGCAAGAGGCTGTACGCCGATTGCCACTCTTTGTAACACGACACGATTCGTTGAGGGGGTCGATCGATCAAATGATGTTTATGTTCGATCAAACGTTTGACGAATTCGGTTTTGCCTGAACCGCTAGGTCCAGCAATGAGCATGTTAAAGGGATGGCGAAGATACAAAGCCTCCCAACTGGCACGATCTAAGTGTTCGTCGATGACTTTGACAGTAGAGGAAGAGGGAGCAGAGACAGCAGAGGTAGCCATGGTGTGAGAAATGTCACTTGTGACACGAAAAACAAACAAGACAAGAGTTTATATACTCTTTCAGAACACGTTTATTGAATGTTTCAAATATGAACACGAAAGACAAAAATACATACAACCCAAATAGTGATGTACAGGAATATAAAACACAGCAAAGCGATCAAAGTGGAATATAAACAAGTGTCTGTACAACATGTTTTGGTTAACCAAGATGTCCTAGGGACAGTGTGTAATGTTCTTACAGTCTCTACATGAGGTATTGTCACACAAGTGTCCTCCCGGAATGACCTTTCAGGAATGTCCATGACAGTCCTGTCCTGAAGCGAGTGGTTGTTCTCGGTGACGGGTTCTTCTGGCACCGTCACTAACACAGATTGAAAAGTAACTTTTTTCCTTGAACAACTCTTGTGCATACTGGGCCACTTCTTGGGTCCAAGCCTCAAAACCCCCCTTTTTCCAGTCACGAACATCTGTCCAATGAGGGTGTAAGTCACAAGCTACACACACATCGTCATACACGTCTTGGGTAGCTAATAGTTGACGAATCTTTTTTTCCTGTTGAGGTCGAGAAGTATCCAGATGAAACCGCAAGGCTTTGAGCAAAAGGAGTTTTTCGTGACCATTTAAGGCCATGGAGGTGGTAAGTACTGATCGTAAAGAGTCCACAAAGAATCGGCTGGTAAACGAAATCCCAGAAAACAAGTCACTAAGACACACACCACTTGTCGTCCTAAATTGAATGGATAAAGTTCTTGTAATAATCGATGGTAATGATCCACGGTTTGAATATGGTCATTGAGTTCCTTCCACGGAATCTGTTGGATGACATACGACATAAGTCGTGGCATAGCTGCCTGTTTTTATAGTCTCTTTGTTTCGAAAAGAATACACGTACTTTCTAGCCAGTGATGTTCGTTTTCCAGTTGGGAATGTAAATCTTGCATACTGTAACCGAAACGTCAAAGTTCGATTAGAAGTTTCCTCTTCCGCTAAGTAGATTCCACGTAACTCATGTTGGTAATCCTTTACCTCGTCTTCCTCAATGGGTTGCTCTAGGTGAATCTCGAAGTAACCAAAATGATCAACACGTGAATCATCGGGGGCCTGGAAGTATTGAACAAGGTCTGACCACTGAAACAATTTCTGACGAATCAGTTCTCTTATACCATTCAGGTACCAGTGGTTAAAAATCTGGTGACGTAACGGATGCAATTGTTCTTTACGTTTCACTTGTATTTTCACCAGCTCTCGGTAAATGCGTTCTCTCAACTCCACAGGCAAAGCACGAATGTTCTCTAGCAAAGTATCCATGAATAGGTCATACTAAATCCTCTTTGGTCTGACACAAGAAATGTACTCTTTGCACAAACATGGTTTCACTTCAGTGTCGAATTTAAATCGTTGAGTCACTAATCTACACATTACAATTCGTTCAGAAGTTTCCTCTTTCACTAAGTTGACATTGTGTTCAAGATGTTGGTAATTCGTTAACTCTTCCTCTGGAATTCGATGCAGTACGTTTACAATGATGTAACTACAATCGTCCATATCAAACCAATCCTTTTTAAAACTAGAGGATCGTTGATCAATGTCTGTCCGATGGAACACTTTCAATTGAATCAATCCTTGTATAGCCTTCAGGTACCAGTGGTTCAAACACCGGTGACGTAACGGATGCAATTGTTCTTTACGTTTCACTTGTATTTTGACCAGTTCTCGATAAATACGTTCTCTCAACTCCACAGGCAAAGCACGAATGTTCTCTTGTAAAGTATCCATGAACAGATTATTATGGTAAGAAGTTACTTCAATGTCTCGGTCCCACTAAGGGTAAGTAATGACAATTCGGTGACCATCGAGCATGTTCTACGTAGGCCGAATCTTGCGGTTCCCAGTGGTGAAGTGACACACCGCAACTGAAGCACTTGACTTTATCTCCTTCGCCCAAGTAGAAAAATCCGGCTCTGGCTAATTCTTCGGGGGTCGGTCCTGCCAGATACTTTGGCCATTTTCCTTTGAACGATTGAAGACGATTTTCAAAGTCGCAGTATTCCGACAAACGCACAGGGAACGAATATTCGTCTTTCACAGGTTCGTTTCGATGAGGGTTGGGTGACAGGAACAGGAGTTTGCTCAGGGCTGGATGACATCCGTAGGGAGGTAAACGTGAAGGTTGACATTCCCCTTTAAACCCGGTAAAATGTCTAAGAGGACGAGCGGCATCGCTTTCGCATCCCTCAGGTTTGACACGCACAGCATCACTTTCCATGACAGGGGCAGTGAGAACAAAGTTCCCATGATGCTTTACGGCATCGCTCAGGTCACAACGTACAGCATCGGTCCCATCGCAAGGCTCACAATCGCACTCGTCTGCAAACTCCGTTACGCAATTACAATGGTAACCACATGGACAATCGCAGTTTCCTTCCGGACATTTTCCGTCGCAATGCCTGGGTCTTATCCATCCAATATTAGTCACACTAGAGGAAGATACAACTTTTTTACAATCCCCACACTGAAACGATGTCTTTTTCAAAGTATTCATCTTGTTCGCTCGGTCTTGGTAGTCACAATGAACTATCGATCTTGACCATAGCCCCCTTTTTATACTAGTCGCAATGCAGTCTCCAGCTTGTACATCTTTCCTTTTTTACGTTTTTTATGTCTTGTTTCGGAAGGTACCGTCTCTAAGGTACCGTCAACATTGTACCGTAGTGTGATGGGTGGAAAGGCCATAGAAAGGTAAGGGCAGTGCGGAGACCATCGAGTATGTTCCAGAATAGCTGAATCTTTATAGATACATAGATCCATTCGTAACTTCAGTCCGCAAGCAAAACACTGTACCTCGTATCCCAATCCTGACTCAGGTCCCAAGTAGACAAATCCTGTTCTAGCTAAAACATGCGAAGAAGGTAATCCTTCCCTATCCGTAGGCCATTTCTGAAACGTGTCCAATCGACGGGCACAATCACAATAGTCAGGTAAGAAGACTGGAAAATGGTAGGGTTTGAACTTGGAGTTCTCATCGGGTTTCTCACTCGATTCTTGCTGTGGCGAAGTCATCTTTCTGGTGGGGTAACTATCCTCTTACAACCAATGTTTTATACCAACGTGTCCATACGGTAAGGTGAAATGATTGGGAAGTCGAACTCGCTTCTGGTACACGATTTGATAGACTTTTTCCAAGGGTCGACTGACGATGTGGTGAGTGGGTAAACGTACAATCTTGTTCGGTTGATAGGTGGTCACTTTAAAGTTTCCATCCTCTCCCGATTGCAAGGCTTCTTTCAATACTCCAAAGTTGACCACTCGACTGTTACGATAATTCAGAGTCAGTCCTTTCACTTTGCACGTCGTGTGCACTTATCCTTGTTCGTCACGGTATTCGTAGCCGTAATTTTTGGGACCGCCACTGACAAAACTTAGAATCTTGTCGTCGGGATGCTCGTCTGTCCAGGCTCCTAAACGGTCTCCTTCGATGTTAGGGTGATGTTGAATCGGGTGATGGATGTAAATGCAACTGTCCGTGTCAAAGTACAGGACGCGTTCTTCTAACAGTTCTAAAGCTTCGTACAATTTTAAGCGAGCATGGGCTGTCACGTAAGCCGCAATGATGACATTTCCAAAAGGGTCGTCTTGTACAAAGTCCAGATCTTCTTCGTAATTAACCAAGATCAAATTCTCTCGGACGACGTCCACGTGTTTCATGTATTTGGTTTTGTCGTGAATCATCTGGAAGTAGCGGGAAGGTTCTGTCAAATATTCCGTCTTCGGTAAACACGGTCATTGTGCCATTTTACCCCACAAGCAATTTAACATCACTTTGGCAAACGATCGCCTGCCTTCGTTTTTCTCGATGTGGTCTAAAGTGATGCCTTCTTGTTCGTAATATTTCTCTTTGAATTGTATTTGGTCTTCGGGAGTGTGACACCAGGAAGGATAGCCGCTGGCTTCTTGCTTCAGTTTCAAAAAGGCATCCACGTAGTCGGCGAAAATGCCTTTCTGAGTAGGGTCACCCTTGTGGTACTGTTGTGTCTTGGGAAAGTGGCAAATTTCGTATACTTCTAACAGTTCGTATCCCATGTCCAGAGCTTTGAACAATTCTACGCTGACCCAGGTTCCCGTCAAGGCCCGTTCTTCCTGGCTGTGATGACAAGGCTGGTCTTGGTTGCACGTTTCGGCACAAGTACGGCACAAGGGAAACATCAGTTTGCCTTGACAATGGTGAGGTAAGACGGGATGGTATAGGTTCGTGGGAGGCAAAACTTTACACTTGATCAAGCCTTCGTATTGTCGAATGTTTTTCAGGTCGATGTGTTCCGTTAACAATTGCGGGTGCCCTACAGGAAAGCGACAATATTTGCACACGTAGGGATACAGCGAACACACGTCCAAGTATTTGATTTCTTCTCCTTTCCCTTCGTCGGCTTGGTACAGCAAACAGGTGGCATTGGTCCTTCCTCCGTACAAACTATCCCTCGGGTTCAGCGGGTCCATGAACTGGTAACTTTCCACGAGGCGTTTAAACTCGGGATCGGTTTTCATACGGTGATCGTACTCGTGTTCCCACATTTCCACCACTTGGTATCCTTGCTGTTCTAACTTTAGGCGTCGCTGACAAGTGTCCTGGTACAAGTCTTCCATGGTTCGTTGCAAAAACTGATTTTTAGTGCCACGGTCAGGGTAACAGACGGGACATCCGTGAAATAAGCAACCGTTAAACTCGTACACGATCTTGGGGTTTTCTAAGTCCCAGCCATCGACCGAATACGTTCCGATGGTCTTTTCGCCCCCTCCGTTGCGAGCATGCTGAATCCACTTGTCTTCCTTGTCGCACAAGTAATGTAACCAACGTAGGGCTTTGACCGAGTATTGACGTTTGACAAAGTGGGTCGTTTGAGGACTGATGACAGCCACGGTCTTTTCAGGCATGAATCGTTGTCGATACACTAAGGAACACGCTTTGGCAATGGTGCAAGCTTCTTTCAAAGGATCGACCCCTCCGTGTTCCATGAACAGTTCTCGAAATTTTCCACAGCAACGTCATAAAATGTCCACGTCGGAACGACAATACTTTAGCATTTCTTCCTGAAAGTCGAAAGGGTCCGAGGCGTGAATCTGGTACCAAGCGTAGAAAGCTTCTCGTTGTTCGGTACGCATGTTGTCGGGGTCGTAATAGTGAGCCTCAGGCAAATGGGGTAGAACGGCATGTTGATTGGCTTCCGTATTGAAAAAGTGTGGAAAGTACCCTTTAGCCATTTCTGTCATTCCAAACGTTTTAGGCATTCGACTCAAAGGCATGGCCAAGTAACTCATCGAATCTTTAAACTGCACTTGTCCCACTTGCATGAAGATGATTTTGGCTCCGTTCAAAGTCACTTTAGGACGCTCGGTGCCTTGTTCCGTATAGTACCTCAAAAGAAACTGTCCATCGTATCCGGAAAAATTGTGAGCCATCACCGTGGCATGACGATGACAATCTCCGTAACGTTCGATGTCCTCTTGGCTCCACGTCTTGTCGACGGGGTCTAAAACCCATTGGGCAAAATCGGCTAACGTGCTGGGTCCCCGAAAGATTTTTTCACGCCCTCCAGGAATCTTGCTGCAGTGAGGGCAATGACTGAAGATAGGTTCTTGAATGCACTTCTCGCACGCTCGATGAGCCACGCAAAAATTAGGAATGTGAATGCCGGTTTCTTGCATGCATTCGAAATCGAAAAAGATGAAATTGCCTTTCTTCTTGTGACCATCCTCTTTCTCTGGTGGGGGTTGGTATTTTTGCACGTAACATTGGTGTTCCAAGTCCACGATGTGGTGACAAATGTGACATTTTTTCTTTCCTCGACATACGTGTGCCTTGGCATTGTTGGTAAGTATGCCTTGTCCACAGGTAGGGCACAATCTCAAGAGTTGACAAGCACATTTCTGCTGTGAACCTTGCGTCTTCAGATGTTGCTGGTAACAGGCAGAGCTGACAAACGTACGCAGACAAGTTGAACAAGGCACTGGTTCTTCACTCAGACAGGGTGGAGAGGCCAAACATCCTGGGCATTTCGATCCACAATGCTTGTGTTGCTCTCGATTGTTATAACCATAATCACATTTCTCACAATAATAACCGTATCCCAGGAATCCAGTGATACTGGTAATGGTATCGAAATGGTCATCGTGATGATAGACATGAATGTATTTTCCGTCCTTAAAATCTTGGCCTCGAAACAACAGAGGTCCGCGCACTTCTTGAGGGTGCACTTTCAAGGTGTATCGTGGAGCTAGGGCATCTTGCAATTTTTGCATCTCAGGAATGCCACAGGGTGTGTCTTTGGACAGTCCGGCTTGTTGTAACAGGAGTTCTGCTTCATTTCGTTGTTTGGCTCGGTCCGATTGTTGAATAGTTTTCCAGGTTCTTTTCCATTCTACCGTGTCGTTCTTGTTGGCATAGGTTAGTCCCACCACGATGGCACGGGCTAAACACATCTGGTCATGAGGGTTGTGAATTTGGACAAGGCTACGCTTAATGCTGCGAAGGTCGTTCACCAATAACATCTTTTTGCGTCCGGTCCCTTGAGGAGGAGAGACGTGGGTCATGTCCAATGTGGCTTTTCCAGCGGTGATGTCAAACTGGTCATTAGATTGTTGCACGTGTTGAATCTTGTCCATGACTTTGGAAGCGGTCAATTCTGCAAGGGTGCTAAACTCGATCCAAACAGGGGATTTCAAACCGTCGTGTTGTATGGAAAGTCTCAAGCGATCGTCTTCTTTGGGTTGACATTGTTGCTTGAGTGCAGTGAGCAAAGAATCCCACACCCCAGTGATAAACACTTCTACTTTCTCTAACGGCACTTCAGCCTTGAAATCTTTAAACTTCACCGTGTATTTGTAAGCCGTAGTTCTAAATTTTCTAGAGGAGCGCTTTTCCGTCTCTCGAATGGAATAGTACTTTTCAGGGTTAACTAAGGGTGGTGAACTTGGTTTTGAGGGTTCTGATTCTGGTTCACTCATGTCCTCTTCAAAATCACTGGCATGAATTTGTGCCAAGATTTCAGCCCTGGTACGAGGCGATAGATCACGTTTCTGCCTCTTACTTCTTTCTTCTTCTTCTTTCTTCTCGAATGAATTAGATCGTTTCATCTTGAAAGCAAAAAGTCAAATGACTCAAGTTCAAACACCATAAACTACTTTATAGTCATAGCAGACCAGCGTATATAAAAGGGTGTGTGTCTTGTCCTTTCACTATTCATTTCACTCTCAAGCCGAGCACAACGATGGAAGAGACTAACCAGATGGAACGTTTCGTCAGAGCTTTGCGAGGGGTCATTAGAAAATTCTCTTCAGACCAGCCTACGGACTACTCTCCTTCCTTTAGAGATAAAAGTCAAGATACTTGCTATATCTGTCAGAAGAAAGGGCATTGGTCTTCAGAGTGTCCAGACCGTCAAAAAAGAAAAAAAAACAGGGGCTAAAAAAGACAAAAGTCAAGATACCTGTTATTATTGTAAAGAAAAAGGACATTGGTCTCCAGATTGCCCAAAAAAGAAACAAGAGGAGTCAGAAGAAAAGAGGAATTCTTCAGAAGAAGAGAGGGATTCTTCAGAGGAAGAGAGGGATTCTTCTGAGGAAGAAAGAAGACAGGTGAAGAAAAAGAAACAGGAGAAACAAAGAAGAAGGGAAGAAAGCGAGGAGGAAGAAGAAGAGGAAAAGAGTGTGACGGTGAAGAAATTCAAAAAACAGAGAGACTAAACAAGGAGAAAAGAAGAAATCAATGAACTTTTGATTAAAGTGTTGTGTTGTGAATTGTGAATTGGATTGTAAAAAATGGAGAAAAGAATAAATGAATGATATAAGGTAAGCGTCTTTGAGTTTTGATTTTAAAATAAGAAGCTACACTCACGCACTCATACACAGACACGTACTATAAGGGTAAAATGGGTGAGTTTTTTTTGAGTTATTGGCAAATTGAAATTGTATTTCTTTTCGAGAAATGTGGGTGGCGCTGAAAAGGGCCTTTTTTTCTTTATGGTGCAGGGGTGAGTTTAAGCAATCAATTTTAACTGCCTTAAGCCTTTGCCACGGCCAAGGCCTACTTCTGGACTGCGTAATGATGATAATGATTGGGTTGAAATCACTAAGGGTGGTACGGTAGGCTTAGTCACAGGGTTGACATGTTTGGCTCGGGAAGGTCGTATTCTCTTCGGTCGTGATAAAGAAGTCTGATACATTTGTTTCAGGCTTCTTAACTCCGCTAAAATGTCCAACAGTACCGTGACCGTTTGATTTTCACCCTCTTGTTTCTTTGCTGCTACTTCTTCTTGCTGTTGTTTTTTTCTTACCTCTTCTTCTTGTTGCTGTTGCTGTAGGAGAAAAGCCTGTTCCGCTTCCTTTTGTCGATGTATAAATTTCTCCAATTCTTCTTTCTGTCTCTGTCTAAAATTCTCCACTTGCGGTAATGAAGAAGGTAACGAAGGTTCCGGAACAAATTCTTGCGAGGAGAGAAAATCCACAAAATCCCAATTCACCTCTTCTGAAAGTAAGTCCGGGTTCCCTTGGGCGGTCTCCCCTGCTGGTGCACCCCACTGGATCGTTTTCTGAGTTTCCGTCATGTTGAATCACTATCGCATAGATTTACTGCACACAAGCGCTAGCGAATCTATATTGACTACGTGACGTCACAGACTGCTCTCTTCGGATTGGATGCGGGCTGACTGAATTCTGTAACGCATGTTCGGATTGGTGAATGAACTCAATCCGTTTCAATCCTTTCTGTCCCTATAAATAAGCGCAGTTCACTGCATTGATTCACCTATTCTCGGAGCCTCAACATGTGGACCGACGTTGAATCTTCAACCCTTGTGTCAACAATGATGTTCAGGACGGACATGCTCATGTATGTCCGATCCAAGTGGACCGTTGTCCACAGGACCAACAGCAGCCTGTGGATAAGAAGAGTCTATATAGAGAGACAAGGTTGCCTCAAGAGGACTCTGATGTATGGCCCTGCTGTAAGACGAAGTTTGAGGACAAGAAGATGTCGCAAATGCCCTTTATGCTAAGGGCATATTAACATAAACCAAAGGCCCTTTTCAGGGCCAGCCATATTTCTCGAAAAGAGATAGTCTTTGAATTGCCTACCCCTTTTTTAAAATTTAAAAAAAAAAATCCCATGTTCCATTTCCCTTGACGCTATACAGTCCCACCCTGTTTAAATTCCTTTGACGCTATACAGTCCCACGATTTTTCTCCATGTTAATTTCCCTTGACGCTATATGTTCCCACGATTTTTCTCCATGTTAAATTTCCATTGACGCTATATGTTCCCAAGGGTGTTTTTAATGATAAGTCCCATTGACGCTATAGTATCCCACTTCACTACTGGTGTAGCCTTACATTATATCCCGGATACTTCATTACTTCGATGATGACCATACTATACAAATACCAGTAAAACCTAAACCTAAACAATACAAATTCTAGGCGAATAAGGATCAAAATTCATTGTACATGTTTTCAACAGCAACATCATTTAAGAAATTTGCGGTTAGCAGCCAAAAGGCCAACTACCACAGATATAAAAATGTTTCCAGTAATGTTAGACATCCTATATCTGTCAAGTCGTGGTTTATACACATAGGAAATTATTAATAATAAATTACAAAAAAGGTCTCACATAATATTTGAATTAACTTATTATTTATATTATTTAGTTTGAAACGTACCAACACTTTCATATTTTATAATATAGGAATCCATGTTGACCTCCTGGAGGATCGATTCATAAAACACATATAAATAATAAAGTTTTAACTTAACCACTTTTACTATATAGTACTTATTTGGACTATATCATTTTATTTTTTACTGACGAATGCTGGACTCATTTGTATACAAAACCAATTTTCGAGAGAGCCCAGCTGTGGAGCTGAGAATATTTTACTTAGTGTAATTTATTACCCAAACCGGATTTTATCATCAAAAACCTTCTTATCAGGGTTGAGCGATAACACTCCTGTCATAATTTGCGCTATATGTTATATTAATGTCAACTTGTTTGAACGTACCGTTTATTGGCTGAAACAGGTGATAATTGTGATTTTTCTGTAATGATAACATCATAGAAAAATGCATATGAAGTGTCAGATATCAACTTACAGTCTACTCTCTCACGATTTTTATTAAAAATTATCATACCTGGTTTTGCCTTGAGAGTCACCGCTATACATTTACAAATCACTGTGCTTCGTCGTATGTTTGAATTGATAATAAATCATGGATTTCATGTTTACATTTTGTTGGAAAGGGTTTATTTCTTCAAGATATTAGTCGTTTTCACCTTTTCGACGTTTACTGCATGTATGTATGTATGTATGTATGTATGTATGTATATGTGTGTGTGTGTATGTATGTATGTATGTATGTATGTATGTATATGTGTGTGTGTGCATGTATGTATGCATGTATGTATGCATATGTGTGTGTGTGTGTGATTATGTGTGTGTGTGTGAGTTTGTGTGTATACTGATCACTATTGGGTTTATGAATACGTTCCTTTACACATATTATGGGATGCGTCAACTCTGTATTACGACATGCTTATTATACGTAAAATCTTGCATATAAACATTAATATTCTAAGATAATATGATCATTTATATAAATTACAACCTTTCTTGCGACATGAATTAAAATAAATAGGAACACTTTATCAACGAATATATTATATTGAATGATTTAGTTTTGATCGAACGACACGTGTGAAGTTTGTCATCACTAGGATTGTGCTTGCCTATCTTCTTTGAAGCGTACAAGTCCAATAAGCAGGTTTCTATATTTTAATAAAATGTAGCATAGGCTGTATAGCTTGTTAAAAAATAATACAAGTCATTTTGGAAAATGACGGTTACTATTGAGTCAATTGCTGTTTAGCAACAACTTAAAGGCATCTTTCATTAACAAGATGAAGCCATAGTGTTCTTTACTCTATCCTTTGCTTCTAACATTTTATAAACCTAACACTGCTAATAACAAGACCATACAGATGTACTTCCTCTTCGTGTGCACTGGATGGTTTATTAACTACTTCAGTTTTATCTTGTTCTAATTTGCGAAATAGTTGACGTTTGTCATCAGAACCTGTTAAGAATTCACTGTAATGGTCAGAAAGAAAATATGAATGTAAACTAACAAGACAGCAGTCACGCTGATATGGAGAAGGGTCGGGAAGAATTATTAGAGAGTTTACTTTATTAGACTGCCAATTGTTTCTTAAATTTTAACATGATAATGGACCAGGATAATTGTGTATTTACATACACCATCTTACCTGACATAAAGTACTGGCATCGAAGTAAATGAGAAGATATTTCCTAAACTTTAAAGGTGTAGTATTAGCAAACATGAATACATCAATAACTTTACCTGTGTAGTATTATTAAAAATGAATAAGTCAATACCGTTACCTGTTTAGTATTAGTGCAAATGAAAAAAACAGGAACATATTTATTTAATAAAGGGCAGATATATTGCTTTCATGACGACTATCAATCGTCAGTTTCATTCGATATTTGTTGTCTAGCATGTATTCTTATACGATGTACTCAAGGTTTACAATAACCTGGCAAATTCAGAAAATACATGTATTTTCGTAACGTATAAACGTTTAAAATTCCTCTGATATTGATATGAGTCATTTCAATGATTTCCTTAGTAAAATATGAAAGTTTCAAGAGCTTATTCAGCGAACACAACAACAGGTAGAGCAATGTATTGCAAAGTGGCATAACAACGCTTACGTACGGTTTAAGTGAAGACGTTCAATTATCTAACTTGTCTTGTATTGTAATCTTAACTATTTTGAAATAATTTCCCCAAAAATGAGCAAACGTCCAGAACAGGTACCGGTCTCAATAATATATTTATACACAACCAGTTCCGGTTCCTTAACGAGGTCTGCCAAACTGATATCGATTACTTTATCTGTTCTAGGTAAGATGTAGATGTAATCAGCCTGCTGAGTTATGCAGCCGGCATATTGACCTTATGTGAAGATTTTCAGCATAGTACAGACTATTGTCATACATGATGGTGAGCGGATTTATTATTATACCATGTAATCTTCTATGGAAGGAAATAAAGATGATGATAATATATGAGACAACGATAGAGAGAAAATGAGAGTTTGCATCTGAAAGTTGTTTTTTCTCCAGGCATTGTACGATGCCGGTTGCTTTTTGTTATACATGCTATTTCAGAAGTGATTTATGTTGTGAGCACCCTAGCTATCAACATGTTATGCATGAAGTGTTCATTAAGGTCTTCTAAATTATTATAATATAGGCTGAGAAACAATTCACGTGCGTTTAGACTAATTGGTAGGTACCGCGCAGGCTATAGAACAGATGTCGTAATCATAATGTAGATGCCGGAAATGAACATGCTTCTGCTTTTTCACCGCACCCTCTTCCGCATAGCTAGTTCGTACAGTTTATTAAAAAGTTACCTAATTCTGCTAATATAATTTTTCTTTTTCGTCATTATTTTTTTTTAACATGATAAGACAATAGAAATAATAATAATAATAATAATAATAATAATAATAATAATAATAATCATAATAAAAATAATAATAACACTACTACTACTACTGCTACTACTAACAACAATAATAATAATAATAATAATAATAATAATAATAATAATAATAAATATTAGCAGTATTAGCATCATATCGAAATCAAGTTTGTACCCGAGGGGCAAGGTTTGTATTCCAAGGACACGAAGACAGCGGAGTTCGATTCCCTCCACTGCCAGCGGTATTGTGCGCAAAGGAAAATTAATACAGTGTATATGATTTGGTGCAATTTACGTGAAAAGTGTTAATGTAGAGTATGTTTTTTTTAAATAACTCAAAAACTAAACCAAACTTTGCATTGTGTTTAGAGACTTCTGCGGTTTTTGCCACAGTATTTCTATTGAAATCTTAAGCTTTGAATACATAAATGATGCAGCAGTGGAATGATCGATATTTTCGTCCTTTGATATTATATGGGCCATTCGATGAGAAAACTACCCATAACGCCTGATGACAATAATGAGGGTAATCTGAGTGTCCAGCAATGTTTGATTTGTAATATCTATCATTTTAAGAACTTTCACATAAAGAGATAAAACGATTTGAAAATAAAACAAGTGTACTGTTGATGTTACAAAAGGGGGGTGGCATAGTACAGGTTAATGAAACGCATTCCTTTTGAAAGGATGTGAGCAGAGATCTAAAGCTAATATTTCTAATTAAAATATCATTCTATAATGAATCTTGTTTAAGATGACGGATATATTAAAAGTATGTTCAAAAAAATCGCCGTGTGCCTCCTACATAGACAATTAATGTGCTTATATTTCGTGATAGAGTTCAAATTATCTGTCTGTATCTTACAAATGAACAATTAAAACCATCCGACCTCTATAAAACATTGCTTACCTTTAGTAAAAATTTGTACATAAATTCTACAGCTTTTATCAATATAATAAGGTCAGTATATTTCAATGTTTTTTTTTTTAATTACATCATCCTCTGACAATATAAATTGTGCGAAAGTTTTAAAGTTTGCATTTGATATAATAAACTTTTAACTCTATACAGTAAAAGTTAAAGGAAAGACGCAAACGAATGAAGTAGATTGTCATTTCCTAGGTAAACCTCGAGCGAGACTATATTTTGAATGATTACAGGTCAATAAATTACTAATCTTCGTGTACAAAACCATTCAATAGTTCAAACAGTCAACGCTATAATAATTGGTTACTGTTGATTGATTAGTTCAATCCCACCGTGATACATTCTTACACCTGCGACTTGAACATCTCGAAACAATGCAAATCACAAACGAAACATACCTACCATCAGCGAAGTGGCATCTCGAAGTTCAACAGCTGTAAAAAGCTTATATGTATCAAAACTGCATCATAACTAAAAACAATGGCTTTTGTTACTACAAAACGTTGTTCTTGGATTCAGTATAGTATTTCTCCCCCATAATCGATTCTGGTATATGCCCGTACATTCCTTGATGTATTTGAAAATCACCCGAACACTTATCACGCAAAACGTTTCCCATAATGGTGATTTTTAATGATCCCTATATATTTATGGAAGTAGTGCATCTGCAGGTTTGTGTTTTGGCTCTGTGACAAATACATTGGTTTACTCTTGCTAATTTATTCAGTCTAAACACTTTGGAGTTCCTCAAAACAAATTTACGTTTGCATCTAATATATATATATATATATATATATATATATATATATATATATATATATATATATATAACTTAACATAATTTGATAGTAATTGATCAATAAAATTGTTATATACTGTATATAAGTATTAGTCTACGATTAGTCAAATTGTTTCATGCGGTATATAAGCATGAAGTCTAAGATTACTTATACATGTATCGCCCTTACTAAGATGAGTATTGCAAGGGTGTTATTATTATGTTTGTTAGAGAAGTTTGACTGGTATGTTGTGTTAAAGTTGTTTTATATAGTTAGTCGGGTTCGCGGGGTTTACTTTTCTATCTTTCTTTTTTCAGAATACTTCCATATACTCTCCCTCCTGTATTAAAGCAACCAGAAGCAATCTAAATTCTTTATTGAAAGCAAAAACAAACCGCTCCGAGTTCTATAATTATATCAGATACAAGCACTCTCTATCAGTGACAACCACAAACGTTCTCTTAACTTTGTTGATAGCTATTACAGTCTCTCCATTAATAGCACTCACAAGCATATTTTATGGCTGACCTGTTATATACGTTGACTGCAGCTATTAAGAACATAAAACTGGTGATGTATACTGAGTAATACTATCACCTCGAATGCTGGTCTGAGATCCACACATAATGACGGCTCCGTCGCCCCCCCCCCCCCCTTTTTACGCAAACTGTGGTCAGAAGTATTACATAAAACCTGCGTTGATAAACAGCAGATTTAGCACAAAAAAAATTGATTCTCCTGCACTCTTAATAATTTATGTAACTACCCACCATGTATATTATTTTGTCCTTATTTGCCTCAATTGATTTAATTACCCAATATAGGATGTATACATGTTGTTTTGTTGGAGTCGCAAAGAAACTACAATATGTTTCATTTCTGGTTACATGCAGATTAGTGATATCGATCGCTAGTTTTAATGAATTCATTCACGGTAGAATGACATTTAGAATACACATACTCACTGTATCTGGTGAAAGCTATTATGTCTTTGAAAATCATAAAAAAACGAAAAGGATGCACCCGTTTATTTTAAAGTCAGTCCAATATGAACTGAAATAACCTTTGCGCCAATTTTATTGTTGTTGTTCTTGAGGAGAAAGTAAATTAGTATGATTAACAGCAAACATACGTGCCGAAACAATTTGATGCACCACAGGCACGGTGACAAACTCGGGTTGATATTATGCTAGGTACATATATATATATATATATATATATATATATATATATATATATATATATATATATATATATATATATATATACACATATATATACACATGCCGGGTGTGTGCGCGTCTTTTTCGGCCATTCACAAGCCTCTTAGCAAACTGATCGGTTACTTCTTTTATTTTCACTGAACTACTATTTTCATTCATGTTGTTAAATCATAAAAAAAGTAATGACTCAGACATATAACGTGGCTTAAATGACGGAATTAGATATTTTATTTGACATTACTACTGACCATGCGTTTGTTTTTATATTCCATTCACTCATTCTTTTCTCTCTCTCTCTCTCTCTCTCTCTCTCTCGCTCGCTCTCTCTCTCTCTCTGGCTTCCGCTGGCTGGTTTGACCGTAAGTGCCACCATTATTCATGGCAAATGAGACATGGTCGCATGGCACAGGAGCAAATCCGCCATACTTCTTTATTTGCAGGATTTCCGCTGGTGTTGTGCTACAGTGTTCCAGAGAGAGAGAGAGAGAGAGAGAGATAGTTGTGGAGGGGTCGTGTGGGAAGGATTATCATAAAGGCAATTTTTATAGTAGTATTTATTAATTTTCTCCATTGGTCGATTATTATGATGCCTGACAAGCCAAGACATTGAAGGAGAAACATGCGTTTGATGTGAGCTTCTTTCATACTGTAAAATATTCATAACCTTATTATAGTTTTAAGAAAAAAAAAAAGAAAAGGCTAATCCAGCGGCCTAAGTGCTTAGAGTGTTGGCCTCGGATGGGGGAGGATACGAGTTCGAAAGACTTATAAAAATGGTACTAGCAGCTGACCCGCATGGCGCTTAGCAGTACGAAGTTAGTGTTAGGACTGGTCGGATAATGCGACTGGGTGGGACATGATGCCATATGTCTGCTGCCTGATCCCCAGTCTTGACATCACAATACAATGCCACACTGGCGATATGAATGAAAAAGCTACGAAAACAAATCCAGGACACACACACAGGTTCTCATACATACATACATACATACATACATACATACATACCTACCTACATACATGCATACATACATACATACATGCATACATATACTTACATACTTACATGCATACATACATACATACATACATACATACACTGGCGAACAAAAATACAAAAATTGTAGGTTACTGCATTTGCATGGAAAATATGAACCATTTCTTCGGATGATATGCTGCACGACTCTGGGATTGCCGTATATCCATCTAACAAAAATAGTTCATATTTTCCCATTCAAATGCAGTAACCTTTTTATTATATCCTCATTTGCTTATTCTAACTAAGAGTTAATTATATAAACAAAAATACACTACAAGGAACAAAGTAACTGAATTTATTCCGTATACCAAACTCAGTAAACAAGCGCAGATTTATCTTTACACAAAAACAACATTATTAATGCGCACCTACCTCCGCCCTGATAGATTTGAATTTAGTCGCGCGCTTGACATAATTTTTGAAAGAAAACAGCGTTTTGGAATAATTAAATGTTTTTGGCACTCATATTGTGCATGAATGCGCATTGAAACAACTTTTCCATTTGATCTGGAATGAACAGAGTTTGGTGTTTTCGTTGATTCTACGAAATTTCGTGATTATGGACTGTTTTTACCTGTGCCTATTCTACATGAAGTACATTGAATTTCAACAGTGTGTTGACATCAGCAAGCGTGTTTTAGTTCTGTTATTGAATGTTTACAATCATAATTTGGGAACATTATGATATCTTTCAATTGCAATTATCAAAATGACACTATTTAATATTATGTTTATTTCATTTTGGGTGCAGTAAGGAGGATGTAATTGCACTTGGAATATGGTCGAAAATATAACTCATGTAATTCGGACCTGCAGAGCTAAGAAAGTACATTCTGTGGAAATCCAGGAAGTAAAAGTGTAAGTATATTGTTTGTCTTTCTTATTACCAGGTAAAGAAGAGAGTTTATGCCTTGCCTATTACATGTTATTTGTAAGGACCCTATCTGGAGACTATAGCTAGCCTAAATCAGAAACATTATACCAAAAACGTTAACGCGGAATGTTGCAAAGCAGCTCGTATGTTGTAGTCCACAAAACATCTGCTCTAGTTCATTCAGTTGGTTTGCTTAATCCACAGACAAATTAAATCAAAAGTGCTGGCGTCTGCGTCCATTGTTTACAATGGAAAGTAGTTAATTTATTCACGTGAGTTCAATATGAATTGCACGCGAGTTCAATATCTTAAAATACTGCACGAGTCTGTAACGTTAATTTAACGTAGACGAAAATGAGCATGCAATAATAAATAATACATCCGGATAAAGCTGTTGTAATCACGGTAGTGAAATGGTATGAATCAACTTCATGAGACAACAATGTTGCCGATATGTACACCGAGCTCTGCCTGTACACACTGGGTAGATTTAGAGCCATTTTTCTAAGTTCATTTAACTTGAATATGCAGCAATACTAAATGGTAAATAGCAAAGCTTTCTAACTAATCCAAATAAAGATAACAGTGATGGAAATATCAGTTACTTTAAGTGTGGTGGCTCGAGACTGACTCAACTTGAAAGTTACTGTATGTTAACACAATCCTTTGAAGCTTGCAACCCACGAGTTATAAAAATCCAACATAAAATATTCCACACAGTTTTTGATAAAGAAATTTGTTCTGTGTCCTATGACATTTTATCATAGCTGACACGAAGTGAGATAACATCAGCTTGATAAGACACACCTAAACCCAAATCATGTAAGCATTTTCGTTTTGATCTTGTCAAATTCAAAGAAAAACAACTAATTTACAAAGGAGTAATATAGAAAACATATGTTTCTCCATTTCTATGTGTACAGCGTCAAATTATTAATCCCATCATAAGAAGTACGTGAATTAAATTTAATAAAGTTGTCACTTAAGACTTCTTATTGCAGAATACGCATTTAGCTAGCGGTATTCAGTGCATTAGGTGATTATTTCAAACATGTTTTGTGGCCTTGAGAGTCACATAATAGGGCGTAAAGTCAATTTTCCTATACATAAATGTATGTATGCTTCTTTACAAGTAAACACTCCGCAAAAATAAATTTAAATATTCATACTCACTAAATATTTCGAGGCAGATAGGTTATGTTGTAAACAAGTAAGTCGGAGGCGCCGGCAGGTTCACATTATTTAGAAAATTGATCTTGATATCAGGAATCCCCACCTATGAAAGTCTCTCATAATTACAGTTTATGTTGAGTCTTTAGGGAATGTATTGTATAGATATACCATGAGAATATTTATTTAATCATTTATATCTCATTATCTTAAGTCAGTAATGTTTTCAAATTCAGTATTTTGACGATCTATTCAAGGTTTAATTAAGGAAAGAATCCAAACTTGTGTCACCAATTTTCATCATTATTTAAACATGTAAAAGCTGCCTCCAGTTAGAGGAAGACTGACACAAACATTAAAATGAATCCAATTTATCGAAGGCAACAAACACAAGACTTGTACCGTATGCTTTATTTCCCACTAGTGTATGATGGGTTTGAACTCACACGTCAATTTTAAAAGCGAAAGCGATCCACATTGTACCATTTCAGAAGTCAGAACGTATGTTTGTATTTCGAAGCAAATATTGACATAGCTGGTAGTAATTTATATTGCTTTAATTCCAATACATATGTGACGACGTATATGGTTGGGTTGGGGTGCTCCCAATATTTTATAAAACTATTATAGAAGTCACATGGAGGCTCTAATTTCTAGGAAGTTAAATTTAGTGAAAGATGTGAGGCTCCTAGCCCCCAATCAGCAAAGCCGACGGTTAGATGGTTAAATATACAACATAAGGTTGAAATTCAATGAGTCACACTTTAACAACGGTTCCATAACCGAATGACTCAAATTTCCAATTACACTCCATCCGCTCGGCCATTTAATATGCCTATTGTATCACTTGATTTGCTGTGTGCGATTGATTTCCATCTGTCCTAGTATTTCTACTCATTTGCAGTATCCTTTATCTCTCATATTTCTCCCAATTCCTTCTTTTCTTCTTCCCCAAACTTTCCTTTCTCCAAATTCCTTCTCATCCTCTTCCTCTTTCTCGACTTTCTCTTGCCTCTTTCTCCTCTTCGTCCACTTTCTCCCCCACGAATACTCTTCTGTCTACTTCGACTGTCTCGGCTTCAGTGTCGATTCCGTCTCCAACTCTTGAAGACCTAGGACCAAATGGAATCGGAATTTCTCTGTGCCCTAAAATGCTTCCTGTGAAAACACAAGGACGATACAGTCTTTTCCTTAGTTTTCTCATCTCACACTACACATAACTTATCATCAGATAAGGGCTTTAAAATCTATTCGGTCACGCATTCGTTCACATCGAGATACCCATTGTATGGTAAAACAAACGTCACAAAACATCATGGTATCAATTACTTCTTATACATACATCAATAAATTCCGTCACATCAGTACATATTCCTAATCCCGTTATACTAAACATTATCACAATAATCAGATGCATTTCTTTACCTTACAACTCATACAAAGTACGCAAATATTCAAATATCCATGCTATAATAGATGCATACGTCCGTATCAACTAATCTTACATAGTTCATCCATGTTACCAAATTCACAACTCAGGCATGTATAAATTCTAAAAAGGCATTAATAAATGAACAGGTTTACTACGAAGTAACTTAATAGCAAAGTACAAAATTAAGTCTGAATACAAGCTACAGAAAGAACCGCCTCGCATCGAATAATTCTCTACGTACACTCAAGCCAATTTCGCAAATACACAAGTAAATGAAACGCAACAAAGTTAATTCTACATACTTAACAATTCTAGTAATTAAGTGTACATGCTACAAATAATTACATTTATGATGCCCTAATATCCTGCAAAAATCGAGCAAACAACTTACTGACCTCTTCGAAGTTTTGTCTTTCCTTCGGATCTACCTCTACGTTTTGACGACATATTACGAGTGGCTTCTTTCTCGGAGCAAACCCTATTGCTCTGCAATCCTTCCAGGCGAATACTAAATTACTCCTAACGATTTTGGAGGGTATCATTGGCGTCTGAATTTTATTCACACTCTTTATCTCAATTTTGGTTAAATACCGCTGTGGATCCATCCAAACAAACTTAGCGGACAATGTCTCTCTCTCGCTGTGTGTCAAAGTGGGGACGGGAACGAATATGCATTGTTCACCCCGTGGACTTCCTTTTGATCCTGGAACCTGCCTTTGACATATAGGGATGATAACAGCGAGCCTTTATTAAGTAATGAGATCGTTCGCCTTCGCAGACTCAAGTTTCCGGTCTCTGATGGTCATGGTCACCTTGCGTAAGGGTTCAACATTAACCCCGCGGAAATATTCAGAAATTAAGCACATGGCCTCGGTAATATTCGCAAGATAGGTACATAATAGTTTATACATGGTTTTATAGCTGGGATAAGCAAAGGCGATGACATATAATATGGACTTTAATGTAATTGAAACCTTTATGTACACCAAGACATCTCAAGAGAAATAAAATTTATATACTTGTTCTAAATGACAGCATGGACTGTAGTACCCGGACCTCAATGTTTTTAAAGATGGGTTTTAAATCGTTATCACACACGTCGTACGAATTACATAGTGTAACAAACAATAACAAGTCTGTAATAAAACACATTGCATTTTATGCTAATTATGTGACTCATATGCATATGTACACATACATCGGTTTCTCTAATTCGTTCGCTTTCTCTCTGTGAGATAATTATGTTATGGTTCGTAACCAAATAAGACGAACCTACATAATGGATAACATTCGAAGGCAACAAACAAAAATATGTACCAAATGATTTATTTTCCGCCAGTGTATGATAGCACTTTGAACATAAATGTTAATATAAACAAGTAAAGCAAACAATATTGCACTATTTCAAAACTCACAACATATGGTTGTACTTAAAAGCGAATATTGACGCAGCTGGTAGTAACTTATAATGCCTGGCTTCCAATAAATTGGTTACGGTCTTTATCATAAATTAGACCTTTATGTACACCAAGGATTATCAAGAGAAAATATTATTATATTACGTGACAGCATGGGCTGCAGTACCCGGATTTATAATTTTGAAAGAAGCGTTTCAAAGCGTTATCACAAATGTCTTATGAATTTCACAGTGTAAAATGCAATAATAACCCTGTAGCAAAACACAATATATTTTATAGTATTTATGTGACCCATACATATATTTACGCACATATCGGTTTATCTAGCTCGATCGCAGTTATAGTGTGTTAACTACGTTTTTGTTCGTAACAAAAAAGGACGCAGGAATAGTGCATATGATGAAGGTAGAGAGGATTAATAGATTCCAATGGACTGTTCAAGTTCAATAGGTTCTCAATTTCTAAAAATGACTAGAATTCTAACGAAGAGTTGGGCATGCACATGCTTTTAATAATACAAACCTAAATTTAATGATGACTGTCCACGAGCAAACGAGTAGTTAAGGCGCACGTCAGCAATGTGAACATCTGAAGCCCACGTTAGGAATGTTCACAAGGTAGCGTAGAGTTTAATTCCACGTTAGAAAGTCTGGCTGGTCATTTTAATATTAATATATTTATAACAATTATTCAGTATAAGTTTTAATATGACCCTTTCTTTTATTGTTGGCACACTTGAATAGAGAAATATTTCATTTACGGATATAGTTTGCTTTCTTCTATTCCACTGATCAGTTGATTCAACGTACGCGATAAAATAATTGTATTCGTATAATGAAACATTATTTACGGTCATACTGTTTGTCAATTTTAAAGCAGAATTTCATTTTGTTTTTAAAATTTGAATTTATATTTTCATCAAACTCTATTTACGTAGATTTTGATATTGCTTCCTCGATACTTGTTCATGTCAATTAACCGAATGGTTCCTTACATTTTCGATAATATGTCAAATCATATAGATCTTTCAGTAACACTTTTTTGTCAATGTTTATCATTCCAAACTGTTTGGCGGTAGCCTCGTATCGTGCATGCATATGATGGCCTTTATTGGAGGAATATGTGATATCAGTAGAAAAAAGCATACGCTTTACTAATTGGGGTAGCTGATCAAGCAAACTCTCAGAAGCCATGTGAAAGAGATGCTTATAAGTATAGTTTATTATTGTGATTAATATCGCGACTTTGGAAATTGTTGACGTTATAAACAATATTGAATAATTTATATATATGCCCCTGTCAACCAAAGTAACCAGATAGCATGTATGGCGAATTTAATGTTTCAATTATTTAGATTTTGACACTCTAATGTTTACAAAACCACAGAGATCCATCTGGTGCAACTATTAATGTCGTCATAGAAGGATGGCGATAACTATGGACTGAGAACAAGAGACGGTAAGAAAACCAAATTTACCTGGTATGGAAAAAATCATTATTATTTTTTAAAGAAAATCTACCTATCCTATAAATTTCATCAATGTTCATTCATTTATAAGCGATTCTTACATCACGAAAGTTTTGTGCAAAGGTATTTTAGATTTCCAACGATTTTTTCCTGTATTGTCTAACTTGTGTTTTCAGTCATACTGTTTTAAATGTGAAGTATTGAACTGATTAATCAGCTAGGGACATATGATGGATTCATTTATAAGTGGTATTATACATGATTAAAACATTGTCAGTAGTGTGACGATTGAAACATTACAATCGATGATAATTGTGAAAGGTTATAATAGTTGTAATGCAGAACCACATACACATTAGTAAATGATTAGATTCGAAGTTGGATTGTATAAAGTTAAGGCTCTGTAGACTCAAATGTCTGCATGTGTGCTTGTTTCAAGTGTACTAAGTTCGCAGAGTAATTAATGCGTCACACTAATTGATTTAGTCTTTCTAATTGTGGCAAATATTCTAGTACTCATATTTTTAATGTCGACATTTTAAGGTAAGATTAAGTTTAGAAATGTTGCTAAGACTGGTAAGTCTGTAAACAAAGTATATGACATCAAAATAACTGCTGAATAATGTTCATATTGATATATCAAATGGTCAGCTTTACGTTACCGCATGCGCTTCATTTTTCACCGAAAGCAATATTAAGTGTAACATAACCCGGGGGTGTAAAACATACAAACTAAAACTGAAGCGCTTACCACCACTATCATTTTGTGTTCGTTGAGAACATGCATCGCTTCAATGATCGTGCGAATCGGGTATCTATGAATTATTTTTTTTAAACTTTTTGTTTATTATTCCAATATTTTCCTATTGGTTTCTTGTGATATCTTGATGATCACGTTCCACAAACACTTCTATAAATAGAGAGGTCATGGCATACCCAGCATATTATCAGTAGACCAGGAACTAAGTGCATCATCATATCTTAATAATGAGGAATCTCGCCGTTTTGCTGCTGCTTGTGGCCATCTGTGCTGTCGCAATAACCTCTGGTATTTCTTTAGTTTCATTTTTGTCCGTTTTCTTTCTTCCATTTCCCTTCGTTTATCCATTACTTTATTTGTATTTCTCTTTTAAGTTCACTACAATGTCTGCTTTTGTTTATATTGGAGACATAACTACCCTACATTGCTTCATGCTCACCGGCCATATTTAGTTAATTTCTCGGTGTTTATTTATTTAACTAGGAATAACTACATGACGTAGAATTTAAATTATTTATAGTGATAAATATTTCAGAGCAGCTCTAAGTATGGATCTTAACACGGCAATCAGCGAATATAACAGAAAAAGTACAAATACTTAAAGGTTTGTAAACAAAAACGACACGAACTGCCAGCAGGGATCAGACTCTACTATGTTTCTCCTCCAAAGTATTGCTAAAGTTAGGTTTCCGTTGCAGGAAAATCAAAAGCAAAGTCAATTTCGAAGATTTGCCATATTGTATGTTAATTGGCAGCACCTTACAAGCAGGGTAATGTATATACGATATCATCCATATTTCTGTATCCAAGAACGCTTCTTGTAGATGTTACTTATTCACTATCTTATGTTACGTGTTTAGTAACATTAAAACTTGTGGTTTCCAGATTCAAATCCAAAAATAATACAAGAATAATCCACGAATAAAATGTTTGAAGTATTGATATTGAAATGTTCTAATGATTCAAAGTTGGAGTCCCGACGAAGAAGCTAAGATGGAACTGCTTCAACAATCAGACCAAATCAAACACAACTTAAATCAAAAAATAAATTAAATCAAATTTGTGTAACATCAAAACTAGCAGCAACACTGATCGGCTCACTAGGTTTTGAAAATATAAAAGCAATCAAACAGCACCGCGTCCTTGTGTCTTCTAATTATTTTTTAAAATCCAAGCTGATTTCATTGAGTAAAACAACTGTATTTTCAACTGTTTGCAGACGTGCTTATCCAATCAAATCAGAACCTCCAAGGAACAAATACATGTTAGTTATATTTTACGAGTATCGCTCTAAGTGCCATTTTTACTTTCATTATATGATACCAAGTCGAAAAAAAAGGAAACAGACAAAAATAAACATGAGACAGATCTACAATTGCTTGATACATTCTCTAGTTTGTTAATAGTAATAGTGTGCCCAAAGATCATAATATAAAACAAATAGGCAAAGCATTAGGTTCCATGTAAACGATGCACATTTTCAACGATATTTGAAAAACTTCATTCAGTACGTTTTTACGTTAACACTGGAATTTAAACAGTTTTGGAAGATTTTAGCATGATACGTTCAAAAGCATTGTATTAACATACATAAAATTGAAAAATATGGTACTTAAAAAGCACGGTCCATGTACCCCATCTCATGTCCCGGGTACACACGTTTATTGCTCCATACAGTCATCTGTGCATCAAATACTTAAGCTATACTAAAGAAAGTAGCCTAGTACAAGTTTATCGAAGAACGTTTTTGCATTGTCTTTGCTTGAGTTTGCTGTTCATATGAGCCTCTTTTCTGTTTTTTGTATGATCCGCAAGGAAATAGTGTTTTAATTCTTGTCCGAGTTTTATAATGTGTTTGCCGAATCACCATTTCAAAGAAAGATTATACAAAAGGACTTAAGAAATGTTAGACAACTATAACAACAGTGATAGTGATGGTACCTTTATATATATATATATATATATATATATATATATATATATATATATATATATATATATATATATATATATATATATATATTTGTGTGTGTGTATATGTGTGTGTGTTGTCATGGGTTTTGCGTTACCAAAACTTAGAGCGTGGACATTATTACACAGACATAGATGATACGTTATATTTCTCAGGAAGCTTTCATAAAATAAATGGCCTTTAATTTTCATTCTTTAATAAAGGAGTTGTGAGGAAGTTTATGTATTATTGTGTTGCTTAGGTTTCTTACCTTTATAGTTAGGTATATTACCTTAAGTTTTATGTTTGTAACTAATTTCATTCTTTATGTGATACATTTGCTCCCCAGACAGACTGTGATAACACGTAAAAATGTGGTGGAAAATAAATTGTCTGTCCCGTCATTTCCGGGAAAAAGGTGCAACCAGTATTTCCCTGGCCAGTGACAATGATGTCAAATGTGCATGGATATGTCATATTAGTTTATAATAAATGATGGTGTACGAACTGGCATATTGATGTGGTCCCTACAGGTTGGATAAGATATAATGAGCATGACGTAAAAGGGGAAGACTCCATTGGAAAAAAAAGAAAAGGAAATCTGACTGAAATTTCCAAGGATCGGAAAAATTGTTCCTTAAATAAACACGCAATTTTTTTCATCTACGAATGCAGACAAAGTTTGTAAATATAGCATGTTTTCTTATACAAAGTTCGCTTACTTATGTATAAGAATAGGCGGTTTCCCTTTCAGCAGTCCACCTGCACTCCCACCTTTCATGATTTCATGGTTGTCTCCCCTTGTCATATTATTCTCAAGATGTATAGCCCAATTGATAAGGAAAAAGTAGACGTAAATAAGTAAGTATTGTTAAGAAAATCTAATTATATTGAACGTATTTGGTAATGTTGGCCTACACATTGTGTGAAAGATATCGAAATTGAATTGTTACTCCTTGGGTCGGGTTCATCAAGGAAACATCATATATGTTGATTCGATCTACGATCAGTTAGGGTACGTTGATTTGCAATGTCTTCAATCTTGCAAACTATATATATATATATATATATATATATATATATATATATATATATATATATATATCTGTGTGTGTGTGTGTGTGTGCGAGCGCGTATGAGGAGGGACGACATGTATTTAGGTTAGGAGGTGATTAGTTAAAAGGTAACTAAGCATATATATCAACTATCTGATTAATAGAAAGACGCGCATAAATAAAAGAAACAGCAAGGAGAGACATGCAAAGTTATGAAAAAAGGTATACATGTACATTTCTGTATCATTATATTGATATGCATACAAAGACATATGAATATAGCACATACCCATTTAAACAGATACATACACAGATAGATAGATATACTGTTTTTGTACCAGTAATTATACACGGAGAGGCCTAACACAGCATATTAGGCTACAAACCTTATTTAAGAAGAAAATGTTTCATTTTTCACTGGCTGTTCACTGGCTGTTTGAGAATAATCCAAATCAGAGGCCTTGGTTTCCTATACGTCTTCGTCTTGATTAGTATACTGGGAAAAAATAAATCAGCCACAATGATCTGAATCACGAAACCTCGGAAAAGGTGACTTCCTCGCAACGTCAGGTGTAGTGAACTCACTATGTACTGCTTCTCTTAAATAATATGCATACTGTAACCTTTGTAAAACCCATAGTATCTGTCTGGGAACTTACATAATATCACATACAGCAGATCAAGAACATTAGCTGATCAAGAAGTATCCCTATTCTCTACAACTCGTTATAGCATGACTGGACAGAGGTCATGAAACTGATTTCACTCATATCAATTAGCATTTTAAGATTTACTCTTTTATGCCACAGTTTTGTTAATTATAAATAAATCTGAAGCTTAATATGTGAATGCGTTGCGTTCTGTCTGTATATATGTCTGCGTGTCACTCACTATCATTTTCTATGGTATTATTGACTTCATAAATTATTCCTATGAGTTGTTCTCCTAATAGAGCATTCTTGCTCGCATTCTAGTGTCGGACTGAAATATGTAACTATTAGGTATGCGGTGTTTCAATTTGAACTATCTATCAAATGAATAGGTCGCTAAAGATCGATTAATGTTATAGGTGATTTGTCAGACCGAAATATCTGCAATTGGATATGTGATATTTTTTCACCATTCTATATAAATGCTACATTAGAAAGACTTAATTAATTAAAAATCGCAATTACAACAGATGGACCTGATTTCAACGATCCAGTTCGTTTCCAGCTATTTTCTTCTAAGAACGAATCTTTCTTAATAAATAACATGCATGCAATTTTTGTTATCTCCCTTGTCTTATTGTTATCATACCACAGTACCATAAATTGGAAGCTTTAGTACAATTTAAGGATTTATACTACATAATCACTATTATCGTAAATATTTTGTCTGTTTATGTGTGCTGAAAAACGTATAAGGCCTCAATTGCCACAAATTAATCAACGACAAAAGCTTCAGTAGGAAGGCAGCAATGTATTTTTTCGTAACCACAACAGCACTCGTAAGTTCAAACATTTGATTTGACCATACTACATGTAGATGTAGAATTGAATGACCAATGCTGTACAAGGAAAAGCGATTTCGGAAATCTGCGGGGAACCCTTCGATGGTTATCTATAGAACGTATTTTGAGTGATATGCATCTTCCCAAAATATTGAAAACTGGATTTATTTTACTGTCAACATGGTTCTAATTTGTAATCAACATAAGAATGTAATATATTGATAATACATTTTTGTAACTCCTGCGTTGAAGATTCTAGCATCACTGTTCAAACCAAACGTAACATTGTCATGAATAACGTTTCGAAACTTACATAACCACGTTCTGAATAATGTTCACTTTGCAAAATCAGTTCAAAAAAAATAGAGTATGTGGAATAAAATCAATAGAACAATTCGACATTGATATTGTGGTCAATGTTTTGAAATAAATTCGAGTTCATTATAGCTACGATATAGGGAAGCAGGTTGTTCCACGTGAAAATATTACGGCTGATTGAGACAGAATATGCGTACAAATTAATGAACACACCAAACGGCAATGTTCTTGCATTGTAGTTTGTTCAACATTTTTGTTTGCTAAGTTAAACGGAAATATATATACTAAGAGCGTGTGCCATGACTGACGCATACCAATAGTTTCAGCATTCTCACTTGGAATGTCGGAGTAATTATGTCCTCTGTATCACTATATGTCAGTAATTTACTTGATCTATGAGAATGCGATATCGTCATGATATGCGAACACAATTTGAAAAAAGTACAGAATAACAGTTATATATACACTACTTAATGATTACATCTGTTATAGAAAAAAATAAAATACTGAAAACAGCTTAATCGTAAATGGTCGAAGAGTCGGATTATCAATTATGATTAAAACAATTTCGTCTACTCAGTAAAATAACTAAATTGCAGTAATGACCGAGACACTGGTATTGACTTCCGACCAGTGACAAGTCTCAGTTTTTTGTATTTGGTGTATATAAACCCCTCTGACGAAAATCTTAACTCGTTGCAAGACTATATTGAATCGGTTGAATCCCTGTATGTGTAATACAGAGAATCATTATATTCAAGGTGTCCCAGCTGTTTACTGATAATAACGACTTGATTCGATTGAACAAGTCAAAATTAAAGAAAAGAGGAGCTAAAATTTCAGGCCAAGCACCCTTGACTATATAAGTGTAAACAAAATAAAGTTGGATTGGGAGGTTCATGGTGAAGCTTTCTCATATCAGGACACGTTCGTAGCCTCGAATCATAATGTTATGGGCTGCGCTCTTTGTCAAATCCAAAGTAATGTGATCGTACCTTACCATCTCCATCCTGATGTAATTGTGGATCTGCGAAACTACTAGCGCATATCACCTTGATAACCTTTTAAAGCAAACTGTGACTCACACACCCAAACACCTTAAAATAGAAAACACGCATGGTAAATTAATTTGTATAATGAAGGAAGTAGCTTTTTATGCCTTGCCCTGGAAAACGTTGAATCTTCAATGTCTTAGACTGAATAGCCAAATCATTTTTACTTTCAACGGTTTGTCTATCACGAATATGATACCACAGGTCTTGTATTGATGTGATTTTTTGTCCAATATCAAACACAAGAAAAGACTTAAGAAAACTCAAATTATTTTAGCATAATTGCCTCAAACTTCTTCAAGGATAACCTCAAAACGCTCTATCAGGAATGAGGAAACATTTATTCATGATAATGGGAACTGTTTCAGAAATTCATGATACGAGACTAATCCTTTTGCAACGTTAGCCATCTTCCAGAAAATGTGACGTCTAAAAGATGATATGCTGTCAGATTATACCAATATATTTCTTTGAAAATTAAAGAAAGTAAAGGTTGAATGTCTAATATGTGTAACATTTTTGCACAAATATAATATTTATTAATTTCCGTAAAACATTTTAAAGACGAAATCGTTCCACCAAAAAAAAAAAAAACCCACAATAGAAACAAATATAAAAAACATCCAACTTATAAGCATGAAAATGAGCACTTTACAAACTGCTGGCAAACGGACATGCCCTACAATAGATTAAACTTTAGAAAACCTTTCATTATGTGGGAAAATCAAGAAACAACAAAATAATTACAATCGATTACATCGCTTGCAAATTATTTGATCACTGGGCCAGTAATTACCATAAAAGTTTTTAACTACTGCAGTTACTCTTGCATTTATGTAATAAAACGTGCACTTTTTCGCTGTCAAAGCACTGCGCGAAAGAGAGAAATATATGTGTCAAATGATCAATAATTTTAAAATTTGTGTGTTTTTTCATAATATATCAGATGAAGAATATATTGAACATCTCCGTAGTAGCGAATTTCAGACACCCCTGAAATATTATGGAATGTTATACTGTCTACATCCATGTTTTCTGCACCTGTAATACATCAATTATTTTCTTAGCGATGCGAACAAGTTTTAAGGTTTAAATATTTGGAAGATATTTTATCTTATACATCATGACAATTTTATCATCTTTTAATATATAGATGACATAACATATAAAACAATACCGTCTTACAACATTAACGATGAACATTAACGATGATGTGTACACTAATATTGTATTGGATGGTTGAGCAATAGTGTGGTTTACTTTACAATAGATACAGTGCTCCAATATAAGAATCATGCATGAAAAGATGTCTTCTAAGATATTCTGTTTAGGAAATATATGCATTCTTCATATGTCTGCATTCTTATATCTGAAAAGAGGTAATACAGTTAGGCTGCAATAACTCATAACTACTAACAATAAGTTCGTGGAAGTCACTTGACAAAAGTAACAATTTTTTCTTATGTGAACTTAATCATCATAATATATATATATATATATATATATATATATATATATATATATATATATATATATATATATATCAGGTAATAATGTATTAAAATGAAATGTATCATATATTTGTGTTGTAGACAAGCGGAAATAAAAACGTTAAATATATGCTTGTGATGAAAGCGAAATGTCCTTTTAAAGTGGTGCTATATCATATATCCCAAACTGCGTCCTTATGGCAATACATACGAGACAACCTAAGACAACCTAAGACAACCAATAGAAGAAGTTATTCGCAATTCCTATTAGTGTACATTTTCGGTTTTGCTGCATATTCGTGGGATTTTCATGGAGTTTAGTTAATTATTAAATACAAAAAGCACTTGGTGGACGCAAACATTGTTATATTGATAAGTTAGATAACTGAGCTATTACCAAAAATGTAAGTCAACCTGATTACTGTAATATTTTATTATTCTAAGTCAAGAAATTTATATTTATTCCCAAGAGGGAATGAAACATTTTGTAAACGGCATCACACGATAATATTATTCTCCACTAAACCAAATAAGACTAAACCTATTATTGCACTATTTTTAACATCAATTTGCCTTGATCGCACCGAATATGGCAGTTTCATGTATGTTTGTTAACTAATATTAAGGCATATATTTCAAAATCAAGATTATGAAATTATTCGATTTTATTTTCAGCAAACCTAATGCCTTTTTTTAGTATCGATAACAAAAGAGAGTAAAAAATACTATTTTTCGTTTTATGTGCTTAAATTTGCAATGCCTAATTGGACAGTTTATGTATTTTTGAAGAGGTCTGAAATGGAGAGATCAATAACAAAGCACACTGGATGCAGTTATATTAAATAATTTGTTACTGTCATATTAGGTATGCAACATTAACTTTCGGATCGATAAAATGATCATTGTAAATGTTGACGCGTGACAAAAAGATCCACAGCGAGAAACTATTTGAAGAGGAAAAATATGCAGTATTGTGCAACTCTAGTATAGTTCAACTGATCATTTACTTTTCAAATATATGTGAGCTGTATGTCATTTTGACTGCCAATCGTGAAAATGAACATCCATGGTTCAGCATTTGTGGAAATGAATAATTTTCTAGAAATTAGATCTTTCATACGTATCTGATTAACATTCAAAACTAATGTCGTTTTTCACGAATTCAAGTGTTCGTAGGTATATTACCGTTTCATATAATATCGCTAATGTGGCTTTTTGACGAAAATAACAGTATCAGGGTTTATATGTCTTCATATATATATCCCCATTTAGCTTTAAAAAGACTTCATTTTCCTTTTTAAAGAACTGTTTTATTGTATAGCTATAACAGACTTCACGATGATCACAAGGCTATAATAGATTTCATGATGATCACATGAATATGACAGACTTCACGATGATCACATGACTATAATAGACTTCACGATGATCACATGAATATAGTACAATTCATGGGGATCGCATGAAAATGTAGGTTAGATAATCAGAAAAGGGCATTTTGCTCTGAATTAGTTATTCAAAGCCATTGTGGTCAGAAATTATCATGGATACCGTGATTCGTGCTTTCGTATGCGAAAAATGCTTTGTACTTCGCTCACGGCACAAACGTGTCGTGAGGGTAATAGGTGGAAGCAAATAGGTAGAAAAGTAAAACAGATATTTAAAACAATGTAGTTAGATCAACATTTGCAACTACTTTCTAAGAAAAGATGATCTATTCGATGCAATGGAGGAAGACGAATTACATACTTGACGGACTTTCCATTATGATCCACAAATCCAGATATAATTGCAGGCGGAGGAGAAGTGATACAATAATATGCGATGGTAGGGTAGGGATTTAATATGCAGAACAAAGGGCTGCCATTAATCCAAGCGACCAACATGAGTTTCTCTTATGAACGCTATAGAGATTGATGCAACAGTTCTGATTACTGGATTTAACCTATCATCATAACCTCTAATTTCAAGTATTCAAAAGTCTATCAATTTTAAGTTAAACAGGTGAACAACTATCGTTAGCCATCAAAACCCTCATAAACTCAAAGTGCGCGAATCTAGATCACATTTGTCCACATCTAGCGGCAAGTGGTGGGTAATAACAACAATGATAAATAATGCCCATCATGGCAGGCCATCAATATCTCGTAGCAGTAAAGAAAATTAATGTTCACAAATGTTCATGAATGCAATATCGGAGTCGCTGGTCGTCTGAACTGACATTCAGTATCACGGACTCAATATTTATCCGAACGGGTAGCGAGCAATCTTTGGTGTTTTCTTTAAGACTTGAATTATCATGATAAATAATCAATTCATTCTGACCGCTATTGTGAGTTGCTAGATTTTCCTTTAATATTATATTTAAATATAGCTATGATACGTCGTGTAATAGTCTGTCCACCCTTTCCGTACGAATATTATGCTCATCTTGTTAGTCACCCTTCCTTAAAGAAATGTCTAGATCTAGTTTATGAGGATGACAGAAACAATTCAATAGCCAAAGTTGAAGAAGAGGCGTTTCTTATAGACGGATATGGGGAATACAATATAATTAAATGACATGCGTAACTTTATATATGTGGTAAAGATGTAATCAGCAATAATACGTACGAGGATTGTAAAAATAGCATGCTTTATCTCGTCATTTTTGGCAAATCCATTTGCATCACCAGGCACGAGTCGACTCCAATCAGACATTCTTTATTTGAAATCAGCCATTGCCTCGTGTCAATTATATTCAATCCAGCCAGTTTCTACCAGTTAGTCAATGTCGTGCTTTGATTTTCAACAATCACATTAGTTTTTGTATGAAAATGTCAGAAAGCCACACAACAAATATTTTAACTTGTGAAAAACACACGTGTACCAAGAAAGGCATTTGATGTTAAGGTCTCATATCATAGTGTAAAACTAGTGATTAGTTTTAAGTGAAAAATAGATATGATTATTTACTTCCACAAGTAGAAACTGACCGTTTAAGTTAAATTGTCTAAAATGTACAGTGGTAGTGATTTATGACTATACGTATGTTGCTTTTTATTTTGAGATCAGAAATATTTAAGACATATTTAATTAGGACAGTACGCATCAGCTACTGCCAAATGTCCCGCTTCGATGTTTTTCTTGTTAGAAGACCAACATGATGTGTCTGTGTTAAAATAGTATAGCCGTTAACTTCTGATATTATTAATTGGAACTGTTTTTTAGAGGTATATAAAAATACCCTTCATACTGAATTCTCATTTTTCAGATTACAGACTGAGAATAACAAGCAGAACTGTACAGTTAAAAATCTAAAATTTGTTTTCTAAATTTCGCAACAAGTAGCTTTTTAAAAGCTAACTTATATCAACCCTATTCTGAATGTATCTCTGAACAGAGCTGCAAAATCTGGTAATAGATTCCTACATAAGAAATAAGAATGAAAACTTTGCAGACATAACCTTTATACAAACTGTCACCTGCCCTATAATGCACCAAAATAATCTGAAAAAAAAAAGATAGATTCTAATTTGAAACTTCCATCAAATTGTAAACATGTTTGTTTCGGGAATATTCTGAGGTCAAACACTATATGGACATCTTATTTTCATTTGACACTCATGGACTAGACTTAACTATGCAAGCATGGTGTTTACAAAAATGTCCATTTTCATAAAGTACAACATACAATCATGGACAAAAATTAAGCACCCAGCGTAAATATTCATAGCGATATACGGTGAAATAGTGACATGCGTCGACACGAAAAAGAAAATGCAATATATTCCTGTGACCTTTATTTCCTAGAACGAAACGTATTAAACAAGTATTCACTCAAAATTGTAATTGTGTTATCCACATAGCCAGTTGAAAGTAAATGTACAAATTTAGTCCTCACATTTGTAATTCGCATTGCCGGCTGACGATACATAGGTAGATGTAACATTTCACTTTGAGTTTGAAATGACACGTGGAACTGGAACATAATATGCACTTGAAGAAGTTTTAGATAAGTTTGTGGCTACAGATGGTGATGACAAATCAGCCTCTGGACTTAATGACACGTGCAAAATATGTGGCAAGTTCAAACGTTTGCCGACATGACTCATTTGGAAAAGTTGCAATTTAATTTTAATAAAGATCTGCCATATTCAGCAATGTTATAATTCCTGTTGCTTCATAAGAATTTGAATCATCTACAGGTAAAGACGGCAAATCCTGGTTCAGCTTATTATGAAAAACAATGTTGTAAGAAAATGTTGGTGATGTACAGAAAATAAAGTTGCTTTTAGCCAAAGATCTAGATTCAACACTGCGTATATGTGATAGTTAAACTGATATTATACCGTATATATTATATTGTGATGGCCACATAAATGACTGGTGGCTCAATTTTAAAATTAATTATTAGTCTAAAAATGAATGAAAATGGCAAGCAGTTACTACAAGAACTCCTGAAAACGAAATGAAACGAAAGAGCTTTAGTGACAATGAGACTTTACACAAACACTCAAAAGTGTCAGGCTGTGAATAGATCTCTAGTTTTTGGCTCTATTAAATAATGTCAGTTACTATAGGAACATTGAAGCAAGATGTGAAACGACTCTTCATATAATTAGGAACAACTTGGCAATTCTGTAGTAAAAAAGTTGGACATTTTAGTTGCAACCTTTCCATCACAAATGTTGATGTCTTTAGATCCAATTGATAAATAGTCTGAATATCACAAACAATAATTTGCCAGACCTTAAAAAAGAGCGTCGCTTTGAACAGACAGGGTAACATGATATATGCCCATAGCAGGTACATGAAATGAGATAAAGCAATAAGATTAAAGCTGTAGAAAGGGAACATTAGACATGTCACTGAAACGATATGAACAAAAGTGACCTACATACTTATTTGAGAAAAACAATTACAATTACAGCATCAACAACAACAATCCAAGCAAGTGTGTATGAGTTTGAAAATAATTCCCTCCATGATAACTACTGCAACAGGAATTAATATTACTTAATAGATGAAACCACAATATGTACTATATTATATCAACATATTAAAATTAGGTCCACATCTCAATATAATGAAATTGTAAAATTAAACTTTGTGACTTTGTTTTAAATTAAAACAGTTATATTTAGAATCATATTTGGAACATGAAAATATGTTTGTGCATTTGCATTCCTATACATAATACATCCACATAGATACATGCATGTATGTGAAATACTGTTGACAATATGTCTATTAACTGTGCGCACGCCTTTCATCTGATATGGATCATACAACTAAATGTTTTATTGTATATTACTTATATTAATTTATATCATCTGAACTCAGACCAAACTTCCAATTTAATCAGGATTCCCAGGGGTGCCAGTGCCTTTGTTGTAGTACATTAGAACACACTTCATATTTTAATCGCAGTGGGAGAAAGCCTACGTTGATCAATATGACATTTCCCGTTCAATGAAAGCATAGTTCTTGAACATATTTCATTCTTTCTTTACATGTACGCTTCCGCCTCACTGCTTTTAAAGCCACAACATTGGTATCTCAAAGAAAGGAATGACTCCTTTACCATCATTTCATGGTAAAAGTCAGTCCGTATCTTAAATATTGCACAGTGAAAGCCACTAACAAAAAAATATTCTAAATTTAGATAGGTCAACTTCGCTCCACTACCAAACGGAAACGTTGTTTGTAGTCTACCCTACATAATAAGCAGTACAAGGCTACTGGTATATTTGGTTAAGGAAGAATAGCAAAGTGAATCTACTGGCAAGCTTTATCACATGCTCACTGTTTTGTTTTAAGATATTGATTAACTATTGGAAAGATGTTCCATCCGAAATGAGGTAAATAGCTTAATAAAATTTACAATTTCAAGATGGAATATTAAAACCCTTTGTCGCATTGCAAAATTATATCATTCGCCATTTTCCCCGCCTAGCCCCATTATAACGATGGCGTTGCTATGTTTGTTACATATGTTTCTGGTACAGACCATGTACTCGTCTTTCTAAATATGATATGTTTTGTTATATCTATTTTCCATTTTATGAATAGACATAATATAAATACGCACGATATCGCATTTTTAAAGGCAATTTGGAAGGTTGAACTATCTTGGACAATTAATTACCAAACCCTACCCAACGAAATTACACGATCGGCCCTTTACTCCACAGTAACTAATTTTAAATGGTGATTTATCTTTATGAACAATAAATCACCCTCCTTCCTCGGCTATTTCAGAGGTCAACCGCCGTTAAAAGATCGACCAGTTTTCAAACTGAGTTTTGCTTGGCACGAGTTCCTTTATAGGTAATTATGTCACTTAATGGATTTACTATCCACTACTAAAACTTTCATCTCAGTCAGTCAAAGAAATAATTACGTGGACATACGCAGAACACTCCTACTTAAAAATAAATAAAAAGTCGCCGCTGATAGCCATTAAACGCATATCCGAGCAACTTTAACGAGTCAAGTACGGAAGAAAAGAAACCCAGAAATAGTGTCAACCTCAGCGTTGCATTTTTTTTGTGCTATAAAAGTCACTTTGTCCAATATCAAAGATCTTCAGAAATTCAAATGCCGGTTTCGCAATGATCTTTCTATAATTATCATGTTCACTATCACAATGTCAACACAAGCTCGCTTTCGTACATTTTCCATCTTTTAGCAAAATTAGGAATTGTTATTGAGGTTAAAAATATACGTTTTTCAATATCGTTGGTGGTCTTTGTGGGCGTTTACGTATTCATTCGAATAAACGGTGTCATCCAAGTTCTTTGA
>JAPYKE020000044.1:0-87500 GCA_028554795.2 Sinohyriopsis cumingii
TAAAGTAAATCAAATATAAGTAACAGTACATTAAAAAATAAAATAAAAATAAAGCAATGAAAAGTTGATTTTGTCATTTTTATAATCATCACTTTAATTTCACTGTTATAAATTTGAGGATTTTCTTAAAAAGGTGACTGCTGCATAGGAATAGTGTAAGAGTACTTTCCTTATTGGCTATTTATAGCAACTAACCCATTTTTAAGAAAACAGACGAGTTTCTTTCAATGTGAACTTTATCTAATAGATTCATGATATTGAAAACCCAGTTAGTAAGTGTACCATCTATACTATTAAAGAAAATGGTGCCAGATGTTAAGTGAAATGATTTACAATGTACGTTGTGGATGATATATGGCAGAAAATGTTATTGCACATGATCTTTTGAAACTTCAAAACTTGTCAGATCAGATGTGTTCATTGCAAAAAGATACACATTGTCTTGTAGACTAGTTAAACTGTGTGCTAAATATACATAATTTTTCAGTATATTTTTTGTTGTATTCTGGTTCTATTCCATGTGGGTTTTGCCATTTCTTACACGAATTTTGACCAGCTGCAGAACCAGGGTAGTAGTTAAAATGTAATGTTTATAGATTACACCTTTTATGCCCAAATTATGTTTTTTTGTCACTTATAATAGCAATAATTACACTTACACCTGGGGGTAGTGTTTGTCCAAATGGTTTTGTGTGTTCACTAACAACATATCCATTTGATTGTAAATTAAAATGTTGCCTTTCAAACGTCTAGCATGACCATCAACTACTTGTATAGTTACTTATCTTAAACAGATGACCTTAGAATCATGGAATTTTCACCAAAACACTTCACATTATATCTGGATGGTGCTTTATATTAAAATGAAAATGATCTGAAATATAATATGGCAGGTATGGTGACCATCTTGAAAAATGTATTCTAGTTAGTCAGACCTTTAACACAGTGGCCATTGTGGCCATCATGAAAATAGTATAAATTGTCTCCTTGAAGGGATATTCATTTTGACACATAATAGTATCAGTTGTCCCCTTGAATGGATATCCATATTGACACATAATAGTATCAATTGTCCCCTTGAATGGATATTCATATTGACACATAATAGTATCAGTTGTCCCCTTGAATGGATATCCATATTGACACATAATAGTATCAATTGTCCCCTTGAAGGGATATTCATTTTGACACATAATAGTATCAATTGTCCCCTTGAATGGATATTCATATTGACACATAATAGTATAAATTGTCCCCTTGAAGGGATATTCATATTGACACATAATAGTATCAATTGTCCCCTTGAATGGATATTCATATTGACACATAATAGTATAAATTGTCCCCTTGAAGGGATATTCATTTTGACACATAATAGTATCAATTGTCCCCTTGAATGGATATTCATATTGACACATAATAGTATAAATTGTCCCCTTGAAGGGATATTCATTTTGACACATAATAGTATCAATTGTCCCCTTGAATGGATATTCATATTGACACATAATAGTATAAATTTTTCCCTTGAAGGGATATTCATATTGACACATAATGGTATCAGTTGTCCCCTTGAATGGATATCCATATTGACACATAATAGTATCAATTGTCCCCTTGAAGGGATATTCATTTTGACACATAATAGTATCAATTGTCCCCTTGAATGGATATTCATATTGACACATAATAGCATAAATTGTCCCCTTGAAGGGATATTCATATTGACACATAATAGTATCAGTTGTCCCCTTGAATGGATATCCATATTGACACATAATAGTATCAATTGTCCCCTTGAAGGGATATTCATTTTGACACATAATAGTATCAATTGTCCCCTTGAATGGATATTCATATCGACACATAATAGTATCAATTGTCCCCTTGAATGGATATTCATATTGACACATAATAGTATAAATTGTCCCCTTGAAGGGATATTCATATTGACACATAATAGTATCAATTGTCCCCTTGAATGGATATTCATATTGACACATAATAGTATAAATTGTCCCCTTGAAGGGATATTCATTTTGACACATAATAGTATAAATTGTCCCTTTGAATGGATATTCATATCGACACATAATAGTATAAATTGTCCCCTTGAAGAGATATTCATATTGACACATAATATATCAATTGTCCCCTTGAATGGATATTCATTTTGACACATAATAGTATCAGTTGTCTCCTAGAAGGGATATTCATATTGACACATAATAGTATAAATCGTCCCCTTGAAGGGATATTCATATTGACACATAATAGTATCAATTGTCCCCTTGAATGGATATTCATATTGACACATAATAGTATCAATTGTCCCCTTGAAGGGATATTCATATTGACACATAATAGTATCAATTGTCCCCTTGAAGGGATATTCATTTTGACACATAATAGTATCAATTGTCCCCTTGAATGGATATTCATATTGACACATAATAGTATAAATTGTCCCCTTGAAGGGATATTCATATTGACACATAATAGTATCAATTGTCCCCTTGAAGGGATATTCATATTGACACATAACATTATCAATTGTCCCCTTGAAGGGATATTCATATTGACTCATAATATCAGTTGTCCCCTTGAAGGGATTTTCAGATTGACACATAATATTATCAATTATCCCCTTGAAGGGATATTCATATTGACACATTGATTTCACTAAGACACTTCTTGCAGATGCCCTAATTTATAAATCTTGTAAAATCTACTTTTCTCCGGAATGGATGACAGTACTACCAAATTTGACTTACTTAACAATGTGTTTGTTACATATATAGTTTTTCTTGTATTAAAATAATTTTGGTACAGCTTATTCAATGGCATCCATGATGTACCTTCTAAAATCTATCTAAGGCTGCTTCTCTTGAAAGGACAGATATCAGCATCAGGTTTTCCTGAATGGCTAAAGCTATTTTTAATTCATTCTTGTCAGATGATGGTAACAGTTGCCATCTTGAAAGTCTTTCACTACTCTTCTTGCATGATTGGTGAAATAGCATTATCATTAAAACACTTCTTGCACTATTTAATTGACTCTGAATAAATTGGTACATATCTGAATGCTAACATAGTAACATTTTTGTGAAGGAGCTTTGAAAACCAGACCTAATTAGCATTAATGTTAAGCCAGTGGTTATTGCTTCTATTGTTGTGCATCATTGGACTTCTCAACACAGTGGCTTGTACACATGTACATGTGAATTCTTACAAGATGCATTTTAATGAAAAGTCAATAGTCAGCACTCTGAACATGATTTTAATGTCAACAGTCTTGCATTGTTGGCAGTACTGGCTTGTAAGCATAATAACATTAACAAGTACAAGTGGATTTGTATCTGTTAACCCAGTGTTTGGATATATATGAAGAATACAATGAATTTTGTGATTTTAATAATTTATTTTCAAACTTGTAAAAATATTAAATCGTACAAAAATGTAATTTTCGGTCATGAGTAACTTCCTTTAAATCATGTGAAAAATGCAATGTTCATTTTAGAACTTTAATTAAAGAATACTTAAAACGTGTTTGAATAGACACCATCATAACATTACACGTCTTTGATTAGTTTTGTGGATTGACTTCATGTGTTGTCGACAGGCACCAGTAAAAACAGCTGACACTTCACAACTCTTGATTACTCAGTGGTATACCCAAAGAGTTGTTGTAGACAGTTCAGATTTTCAGTAAAGTGGATTAACATGTGTGATAAAAGTTTTAACTGTTTATGCAGTTTATTATCTCTATTTGACCAATACACGTAAACTGGGTTGTCATTTATTAGCAAATATAGTGGTCAGCAACTCTGAAGTGCGAGGTTAACAAGTTTTAGAATTCTCACTTTTAGCAGTTACAGATTTCACCTTGAAATCCACATTTTTGAATTTGTTGGTTCAGCGTTGATTTTGTACCAAGAGTATCATTGCATATTTAGGGTAATCATCACCATATCTGGTTTTAGTGCCAAGATAGCTTGACGATATTTATTTAAAATATGGATTATCTCTCCCAATTTTCAGAGCAAAGACGATGTACATCATTCGATAATACATTTAACTGTAAAAGAGAATCTCTCAGTTATGAAACAATAGTAATATTTGAACTAGCCTCAATAGGCAGTTTGCATCAATACATTAATATAGTTTGGGACAAGTTTTTAGATACATTTTTAGTGATGAGTGACATTTTGTCAGACTTGATTCAGTTGATTTTGTTAATATTTGAAGCAAACTGATCAAATAACCAGATATATTCTACAGTTCGTGAATTTACCTAGAAACTTAAGGATCATCATTATATATTGATTCATACTTGTCACTGACAACTGTAGATGTCCTTGGTAAAGACACTGACATAGTTTAACAAACAAAACGGAAATGCAGCCAGAAGTATTGTAAACAAAACACTGCGTCATTATTATGAAGTGCTCTTTATTGATGATGTGAATTGATTCACTGGCATTATATTATTTTTTAGACAAAATATTCTCGAAAATTGAGAATTAGTACCTGATTTATCTGGACAGAGAAAACATTAATGATTAATTTTCTTTTGTTTATGAATTATCTGGATAGTGAGAAATTGTAATATTAATGTCTAGATATTTAAGTTAATGCATGATATTATACACAAGATTGGACCTAATGTAAAAATATTCAAGATGGTTTCATGACCATGAGATTAGAAATGCATATATTGGATTCTGTTGCATTCCTGGAAATTCTTTTCAACCAGTATTATATTAGTTCCTTCGATGCATTTTTGCTTTCCTTGATATTTATCTTTGATGATACATCAATGCGCAAACTTGATTCAAATATGTAACAACTACTTTTGTTTTGTGTCAAGATGCTATCTGGACAAAAGAGAAACACCCAGACCTCCATAACAACAAGAAACACATACTGTTACTAATGGAGCAGTTGAACATAATTGCTAAGCTGAGAATATACAACCAGGAGGCATCCAAAATCAAGGTTAGTTCATTTTAAAATATAAATCTACATATAAATTAACGAGTACACATCTAAATTTAACCATCTGTCAAGGTGGGCATAAATGAAAATGATGCGGTATGGTTACCATGGTGGTCGTCTTGACAAAATTGTCTCTACTCTCCCAGTGGAAAGCCATATTGATATGGAGTTTTTTCACCAATAGAATTTGTATGGAACCTAATTGTCCCTTTCCATGTTTTATGTGGATCAGTAGAACCAGCTGGCACACTGCTTCTGGCGCTTATGCTTAGAATTTGCTTTCCAGTATGTTTCATTCATTAATGTCATGTTGAATATTTCATGTCATGTTTAAGGACATTTCTAAAGTCTGTTGCTTTTTAAAGCTCAAAGTGCTGTGTACTAAAACTTGAAGCAATTGTCGATGTGAAAAGGCCATCGGGATAAATTAATCATTGTGTACACATGTTCATTGAATTTTTATTGTGTTATATGTGGATTACTCTTTTTCTACTCTCATTACTCTTTTTGTCCACTGGGATTACACCTTTTCCTCGCCAGGGGTTGGCATATATGCAGATTAAAAGCACAGTACTCATCAGATACTATTAATGCGACTCACTCTTAATAAAGTTGTCAGGTTTTGTGCACTTTTATGAAAATCTGGATGACATTCTAAGTAGAATCGAGATATATATGTTGCACTTAGAAAAGAAACAAAGTCAAGACAAAAACACCAAGTTATAATTATTACGTGTTGCAAGTACTGCATCATGAGCATCTCGAGCCACGTGCTTTATTTTTCTAAACGAGCATTAATGTGAATATTTTAATGAGGGAAATGGAGTTCCCATTCTACTCTAGGTACACAAGTTACATAATTGATGAAACAAAATCATACAATCTTTTGATATTATTACTGTTATTAACACATTTAAGTGATGAATGTCATGTGAAAATAACAATAAATAATTGATATCTTTTTAACTTTGATCAATACTAATTCGGAAAACCTTCTATGTTAGGCAACTGTATAATAAAAACACAGCTCTAACAAAGTGTGCAATAAACTACACACTCTAATAAAGTGCAATAAACTACACAGCTCTAACGAAATGTGCAATAAACTGCACAGCTCTAACAAAGTGTGCAATAAACTACACCACTCTAAAAAAGTGTGCAATAAACTACACCGCTCTAAAAAAGTGTGCAATAAACTACACAGCTCTAACAAAGTGTGCAATAAACTACACAGTTCTAACAAAGTGTGCAATAAACTACACCGCTCTAACAAAGTTTGTAATAAACTTAACAGCTCTTACAAAGTGTGCAATAAAATACACAGCTCTAACAAAGTGTCTAATGATTATGAGGAGATTTTTAATTTATTTTTCTAAATTTACATTTTCTCTGGAAATGTGGTATGGGTTGCTATTACTTGTGCAATAATACGCAACATGGAAAGCTTGTTGTGTAATAGCGTGTGGACTGATGAATGAACCACTCTGATTGTTAAGTGCAGGACTTTTCATTTATTTTCAGTGTTTGATTCAATTGGGGCTAGTTGGAGCTGTCTGATAAAGTTTGAAGAATGCAGATATGGCATAAAACATTCTGGTTGTTGCTGTATTTGCAGGTGGCTCTTGCAAGAGTTTGGATTTTCTGTAGCCAGTGATGTGTATTACCTGTGTGGATAGATAAGTGCATATTATCAGAGTTGGAGACACCTTAATTTGCTTTATCTGTGAATTTTACTTTGTTATATATCTGTTGATGTTGTTGTTTACTTTTATAACAACTCCATCAGGCACAACAGAAAACAGTAAAGGGTTCTTCTTTTTAAGAGTAGTTCCTAGTGCGTGGATACCATGTGAGACCGAGTTAAACAGACTGACACAAGAAAAGTAAGATTAGCAAAACGGCTTGATTTTTATGTCACATGGATGAAATAAGCGTGGTAAGAACTATGGACATATGTGGCATTAATGGTAAGCTTTCTCACATAACTCATTGGCTGGGCGTTATTAGTTGCAGGAATGTATTTATGAATCAGACCAGTAGCTATTATTAAATGGTGTACCAGGCTACCATTGTGGAAGCATTGGATTCCATACTTAGTACTTCAAGATTGGGTCACTCACTGTAATATCAGCATTGAAAATTTCAATTTGTATTCATTTTAAGATGCTTGTTTAAGTTCGTAAAATATCAGTGAAGAGTCTGTCTCAGTTGATTATTATTATTGTTGCTTTCATTGATAATCTGCTTGAAGTACGTATATCTAAAGAAAATGAAATGCTTTCATTGATAATCTGCTTGAGGTTTTTATATCTAAAGAAAATGACATGCTGTTATTGATAACCCTTTTTAATCACATTTATCAAGAAAATCTTTATTTTAGTAGCTACTCTCCTGAGGCACATTTATATCAAGAAAATTACATGATTTTATTGGTAACTAGCTTTAGGCACATTTATCTCAAGAAATTACAAGAAGCACATATGTTTGATTGTTCAGAAAGTTTGCATCTACTTGAATCAAGATGTGCATGTTTTGCATACTGGGTCATCTAGTGCAAAAAAAAAATTATTTCTCAAAAGTTAACATTGTTGTTTATGAAAATATGTTTTGACTGATCTGTGTTATGTTCATGATTTAGATCAGATGGTTTCATTCATCATTCTAAACTGCACATGGGGAACGTAGATTGCAGTGACCAAGTTTTCTCACATTCTGAAATACTTTGCATTGTTGATTCTCCAGCCCAAGAAATGTTGGTCATAAGGATTACTTTTCTCAGACTTTTGCCATGTCATTATCATTGTAGAAATATCAGTAAACAGTTACGATTGCTGTCTCACAAACGTAGCATTTACTTTGTTACACTGATAATACAATTACATGACTTATAATTGCCTTTGTTAAAATGTAAATTGATTACTCATTTATGTTTCCTCATATGGGGCTTATTATGAAAAATGAAACATTTATCTCTCTGACAAAATTCACATTAAAATGAATCCTTTTACTTTTTAGGAAGAGAATTGCTTTCTTGCTCCATGTATGCTCCGTCAGAAAACTCCCAGAGAGGTCATCTGCCCATTACCACACCCTCAGATGGAAAGCTCCTCAGTCCTATGTTTTCTCTTCGTAGGAAAATATTTGCCGTCTCCCATTTTCCATAGACTTCTTGCTGCCTGTGTTGCATACTGGCCAATAGCCACAAAGAAGAAAGAGGAGACACTAGAGAATCTGATCTTCTGTGGGTGTGGTGTTTTTCAGCTGGACCATTATCACAAACTGACCCTTCACGTTAGGGACTACATCATATATATGAGAGTCACAAGAATGGACAGAAAAGGCAGAACTCCATCTTCAGAATTGTGCATTGGGGTCAGAAAGTTTGTCACTGGCACTCTCATCAAGATCATTGGTTACCTGGGTCAGAGTCTGAAGTTTGAGCATTTTATACAATGTCCTGAATACAACGGTGACGGTATCAACAGCCTGATTCCTGTGTCCCTGCTCAAAGAGAATGCAGATGTATGCTGTGAACTCCATGACAATATGATTCAGTCATGCAAACTGTTGCAATTTTGGTATGAGGATACGGTGAGTACAAGTATGAAGCCCTTTAGAGATCTCCCCAAAACAAAAGTATAAAAATGTAAAATTGAAACACAGATATATGTTGAAATAAATAATAGGCAGAGTGGTATTATCTACATAAAACATGTAGGATAGATGTGTTTTGCCATACCACGTTGTAGATGATAAGAGTATAAATTAGACAATAGAGAGTTTATGTCAGTTTAAAGAGAAACATATACCCTTGTAAAATCCAACCTTTTACAGACAGTAATCACCTTCATAGCTGGATATCATAATAGATTTTTAAAAATTGGAGAAAAAGCAAAATTTAACTCGTCGAAATTGCCATATTTTAAATAATATTAACATGAAGTAATAATTAAAGACTTCATGTGTTATCCTGGCTACTCATATAATGAAACTGGTTATGATTTGACTTGTGTCAGCACAGTGAGCTTACAAAAGCTTGTTGTCACTAATTTTCTTGAATGGATAGCTGTATTGACACATACTTGCCTTAATCCCATACCAAAATATGGATTTTGTATACTCGAGAAGTGTTTTGTGGTCCTATGAGATGCCAGTGACCAAATTGGTGATGTCATCCAATCGACAATACAGCCATTATTATTTAAGCCTTCAGAAAATGAATGGAAATTCAAATATAAAAGTATTTTGTCTGTCTCGTTTAAACATTTAATATACATACAAATATGAATAGTTGGTAGAGTTAATATCATCAGTCATCACTACCATGCAAATGCTCACATGATCACAACCACGTTATATAAAAACATAGACTTGGAGGTCTTGCTAGGATTTTAAAACTATGAGTCCAGGACTCCTTCTTTGAAGAAAAAAATAAACAGAAGTCGCACCAGCATAAGTTGCAGTCCCTTCCCAGAAGCATGTTGGGCATACCTGAAGTGGCTAAATTTCCATATGACTAGAACCAGTGGTTGCCATTGAGTTTAATGTTCTTCATAAACTTCTTCACACCACTGACATATAGCTCTTGTTTGTCCATTAAACTGAGAGTGAATTATGTCAGGCCAAGGAAACACCTTACTCCATGCAATGAGCTAAGCATCACACATAGTGTTCCATGCGAAATATCAGTTATAGAAACTTCTAGCACTCTGTTTAATCTCATTACAACCTTAGCCAATTTGCCCCAAAATACTTATCAAAAATTTTGGAAACAGCATTTTGTCTAACTCTCAACATGTCTTGATTTCGAAGTCGCATGCACAGCTTATTCAGCTACTCTTGGAAATGAAAACAATAATGAAACATAAAGTTCATTTGATGTACTCTTACACCAAAGTACATCACTTAGTCTTTCTGCCTCTGCATTCAGTCATTGGAAATATCAGTACATTTTCCCACCATTCGGCAGCTAGACATGTTGTTGAACTTGCCGCCAAGCTATTGGGTCATGTTCTTCTGATGTACTCATACGATGACAAAATATTCAGCAGGGGTTCTTTCAGCCACTAAATTTTCTCATTGTTTATATCAGCACAGCTAAAATGACCATTTGATTAACACAGCGGATGGTTGAATCAGGAACGGCAAGCCCTTGAATTTGCCATCCGGCAAATGTGTGTGTACGGAGGACACGTATAAGTGATTTATGCATTGCAGGTAAAAAAAAAACATTGCCTCAAAATACGTAGGATTAATAGTTTCCGAGACCTTTTGGGTCATAAAGAAAACAGCTCTTAATAACATTTGCAAGTGAACTTCTAACCTGTTTCATAGTTAACAACAGTATCTAATATGAATACTGACTTGAAGGTGTATTGTGACCTCACCATGTAGCATGTAGACAACAGCCCATATCATACTGCACCATACGGGATTGTATAATGTAAAGAGTGTATTGAGATCAGTCTATATAACTCTAATAACGTCCCACTGGATATTTGAATTGAATCCCTTTGGGTAAATTTGCTCGTTTTATCGGTTTAATTTCTTTATATTCTTTGGTGACGAACATGTTTTATTTTTAAAACTGACTAAAATGATTATTTGAAATCAAAGATATCATCTCTCGCCCTACCTACACATATCAGTTCATTAGCTTGAATCTAAAGTTTCTAGAAGTTTGATAGATCCAAGGAAAGAAATAAGCACATTTGGTGAAATAAAAATATAAGTGGTTCTGGTTCTATTAAACTTAAAACTAAGATTGGTCACTACCATCTTGTCATTTTGTTTGTGTCTAGATAGATTTAAATGAATCATCAGTATAATATTTGTCAGTTGCAACCTGACTTTAACTTTGATTATAAATAGATCCCTTTGTTAATTTTTTTCTTCTCCTGATTGTTTTGTTTTCTCTGAGTTTGTTATCTCCGAAAATGTACATAAAGGCTCAGTTGTAAAAATAGGTTAGGTCATATAACCAGACCCACACATACTTTTTTTTTCGGCCTTCTCAAGAATATCATATTTATAACTTTAGATGCTTAGTGTCTATAAACTTTGCATGATTTGACCACTCTGGTGGCCTAGTGGTTAGATCATCCACCTCGGATGCGGGAGGTCGATCCCCAGCCGAGTCATACCAAATACTTACAAAAGTGGTACTAACAACTGCCTCGCTTGGCGCTCAGCTCAGCATTAGGAGGTTAGTGGTGGGACTGGTCGGCCTGTTGTCAGGACAATGTGACTGGGTTGGACATCATGCTACATGACAGCGGCTTGATGCCCCAGTGCTAGACATCACTATAAACTGCCGCACTGCAGACATCATAGGGAGATGACTGAAAAATTGTTAAAGCTATGTTAAAAATCCAAATCACACACACACTTTGTATGATTTTAAAGCATTAATGACATGTGCATATCAACTGAAGTTCACTACAATGTGCATTTACCTAACTTTGTGAATGAAGTGCAGTTATTGTAAAAATGAATATTCAGGAAAGAATCATGTCCTATACTAAAAGATCAATGTTCAAGGTCGGTGCGATTTAAAGCAGAAACATGGTTTTCTGCCCAAAATAAAAATGTTAGGTTATGTCAGAAAACTGAACTACATGGTTTTGGGTGATTTGCACTTGGGTTAAGGAGGAAGGTCATTTCGGGGTTAAATGTCAAACATCAGAGACATCATCACTGTGCTTGAGGAATACATAATTTTCAAACAGAATTTCTAATATTGACTTTGATATCTTCACCACTCTTCGTGGATGTTTTGCACACTGGGTAAGAGGGAAGCATGTTCTTGGGGGTGGGGGTTGGAAATGTCAAACATTAAAATGTCCATGATTTAACATGTTAATACATCGATATGGTAAATAGGAAGTAGGTTGCTATAACCAGTTTGACAGGTGTCTTTTACATATATCAGCTTGAAGTTAACTGTTCATTTGTATATTACAAACTAATCTGCCAACAATCGGTCACTTTGACCTATTGTTGAACCTGCTTTGGCCAACAGTCAACATCCTTATGTTTGGTATCCATGTGGCTGGTATATGCCTGTCTGTCGGTCTGTTCACACCCATGATAAATTGGCTGTTGGGTTGACACGCAGACTATTGTAAACATCTTGTGAATTTCTGTTGTCAAAGAAGTATCACTTCACATGATGTGGTGGTACATACATTGTCATTTTTCTTTTATTTTTCACCTATCGGCGTTAGAGAAATTTGATTTAGAATATTCCTCTCGATGAAATTTACTAGCGTTATTTATTCAGACATGCTTTATTACAAGTGTGTACAGAATGGCTACCGTAGCAGCGTCGTTGTATCTATGGAAAACTTATTTCAGCATCTCTAGACTGGTGTACCGATTTTCGTGAAATTGTTTAATGTCTGATAAATAAATGCCCTGATCAAAATGCATCCAGGGCAGCTCTATCAGCTTTGATGTGGCATCCTTATTGGTGAGAAACGTATTTTCTGGTTGTTTTATAGAAAGACCAAGTGAAACCATCCTCATAAGAGTCCTTTTTTAAGCCATGCTTAATCTAAATTGTGTCCATGTTGGCAATGGTGTTGTTTTCAAAGCCACAAAAGGGACTAAATGTTGATTAAGTTTGCAATGATTAGTTCCTAAATGCACTATTAAAATTTTTTCAGGGTAACTCCCCTACATCAGTGTGGAATATTCCATGCAAGATGCTCTGTCAAACCATTTTAAAATTACTTCCATAGTAGTTATGTGACTTCCTTAGCAACAGGGTGGAACGTCTATTTCTAGTTCCTATCTAGAACAGCTAATATTAGTTAGAATCAAACTTTGCTTTAATATTTCTATGCTTTATCATGCTTTAATATTTCTATGCTTTATCAAAATGTTTTGATGTTGCTCCCATAGTACTGCTATGACTTCATTAGCAACTGGGTGGAACACCTATTTTCAAGTTTGATTTAAGAATAGCTTGGCCAATTTATATCAAATGTGATATGAATATTTGCTAGGAAAAACACTATTCACGTTATGTCTAACGTGGTTTCCTCATAAATTGTTAGGTTTCCAAAGCAACCAGACGGAAAACATTTTTTTCTATCTTCATATAACAGCAGAGACAATTTTTATCAGATTTGGAAAGAATGTTTCTTATGACATTCGCCATTAAAATAGTTTCCAGTTTTCTTCATCTGGTAACTATGTAGCATCATTAGAAAACCAGTGGACCAATGTTTTGACATCATCACTAGAACGAGCTAGGATTCGTCAAATGATGGTAGAGTTTTACATACGATATGCTTTTCGAAAGTGTGTCCAAAGCAATAGTGTGAGTTCCATAGCAATTATATAGAACACCTATTTGTTGCTTCTTGAGAACATCTGCGCCATTATTAACCAAACTTGGTATGAGCACTTTTAGGACATGTTTCATCAGTAATGTGTCTGAAGTGACTGTTTTTTGTAATGTCATAACTTCCTTAGCAACTGCCTGTGTCTGCATGAAAACCTTACCAAAAGGTATTCATCTTCATGGAAGTATTATTATTATTATTTAAAATAAACTCTGATAAAAATGACTTTATCGCCAGATCTGAATTGACAAATCAAATTAATAGGGTAATTGAATGATATCTAGCCCACTTTGAACTCCTGTTATGGATATTAAATTTCCACATTCAAAGTAACTCATTATTATTCTTGTTACATCTCTATAATCACAAATAACACAAGATGGGGTTTAAAATGATGTTTAAACATGACAGTGCAAATCCACTTGTTATCCATTGTGCAGCATCTAATTTAAAACAAAAACTGCAACTGCAGACCTATCATTGATTAACCTTTCCTGCCGTTGTAGATAGTGTTGCATTAAAATTTCTTATTTTTAAAGATACAAATCTTAATTATGGGAAACTGATAGATGTTTAATATTTTTATTTTGCTTGGCAGAAAACGATTGAACCAAGTGAGCAAGCACAGTCAGTTGAATCAGTTTCCACTAAACAAGGGGAATGCCAAGTGTCTGTACAAAAGAGAGCTCTGCCACGAGATAAGAAATACCATGCCTTTTTCAGTTACTCTAGCTCAGACATACATTGGGTCAAGCAAACTATAGAAAGACTAGAAAATGACCACGGGTTTGTTTGTTGTGAGTATGATCGAGACAATACTCCAGGAACACCATTGTTGAAATTTGCTGATGACAGCATCAGAAATGCCTACAAGACTGTAGTAGTCATGACCAGGGAAGCATTTGAGAGTGGTTTTGTTTTGCATGAAATTGATATGGCCATTACTCAAGGGTTTGAGGAAAGGAGAAAATGTGTTGTCCCAGTTTTATTGAAGGACTGTGAAGTTCCACGTCACCTCAAGATCCTGAACTATGTTGATGCTCGGGATACTAGCATGAGAGACACCTGGTGGCCCAAGTTAGTGATGGAACTGGAGGCACAAGGTAAGCAAGAATCATATTGACAAGTCTTTTAGACATTTATCACATGAATAATTTTGCATACTATATTTAGTTTTAATTGCAGCTTCATCTAACAGTTCTAAAACATAAATTCAATTTCACATTTCACTTAAAAATAAGAATCCATGTGACATCTAGAGTCTTAACACTTTTTATGAAAGATGCTTATCTGCCATACAAATTGAGTACGACATATTCATTTGTTATTTCTCAGTTGTCTTGCTAGGCATACACATAAATCAGCATGAGTAACGTAGACCAAAATATCTTCTTTTATTTTTGTAGGATGTGCCTTTAATGTATCAAAAACCTTTCCAGGTATAGTAGGCATCCTTTTAATATGCTACAGATACATATACTTTTAAGCATAGAGACATGCATGAATTTACATACTTTTCCTCATCAAGCAGCAGCTTTGATATTATTTCTTACTGAATGAATATTCGGTAAAGAAGGACCTGTACTGAATATTGACTTTTTATAGTTTCCTTCCATTTCAATTTCCAAAGTCCATTTTAAATAAATTACAGAATGCAGAATACAGGAGAAATGATAGGAAACAAAACACTATCAGGACCCAAAGTTGTAAGCAAATTACTCAAATGCAGACCAAGAGTTCTAATAGATGAGCTAATGTCCAGTACAGTCCCCAACTGATGACAAAAAATGAAATCAAAGTTCATGCTCAAATATATGATTCCTGTGCGTGACTCACGCAAAATTGGAATGAATTTGGATGCTTAAAACCTCCCCCTAAGTCACACATACAAAATACGATGTACTGATGACATTTGTGTAGTAGTATACACATTTTAATTGTTATGATGAGTTGAACAAATATTAATCTAAACTCATCTGTAATTGCATTTTTTTCACCATATCTCTTCCATTCCAAGGTCTGAAGATGTATGCGGATACAAAGGGATACTTGGAAATTCCACTAATTTTTTATGACCGAAACACGAGTGTCCTAGATGTGTTATGCAAGTGATTCACTTTAGTGTCTTTGTCGCATGCACAACAATTTGGTCTCTTTCCAGAAAGTGAAATCAGCCATGAAGGGACGTAAAATTAGTGGTTACTGTCAACTTAAAATTAGATTAGGGAGGAGTGTCGAAAGTAAACTGGAGCAGCAATGTGAGACACCTAGTTAGATTTGTTATAATAAAACAACTAATCAAAACATGCTGCAGAGTTTCAGACTTCTTGGTTGTCAGGGTATAAATAGTTACAAGACAGCTACAATATAGGGGGTATTAGGTCAGTTTTGTTCCATATAATTTCACGAAAGTTTCAGTTGTACTAAAAAGAAAAGGGAGACAAAACAGGCTCACTTAAAATACAGACAATTTAAAAGTAGAGTGATTTTTTTTTCTTTCTTCTTTCTCGTTTCTTAGCACTGCAGGATCGTGTGCTGCAAAAACATTATGACCCTATCATAAATGTTAGGATATATTTAATAAATAAGAATCTAAAACTGAAGATAAGAAGGAAAGATATTTATTTGATCAAAATACCTGCTTGAACTAGGGCATTAATAGACTTACAATGCTAATAGTTCATCACTAAATGGTAAATCTTGTATAGTCTGTAGAATGATTATTCAAGAAAGTTAAACTTTGACAGAACTTTTGAAAAGACTTATTTTGGAACGGAAATAACCAACTAAAATACCTATTACCTGTAAACAATTGTACATACCATCTTAAAGGAACAGTTTTTAAACTTGTTCTAGCTTGCTAATCTAGGCATGTGTATCCTCTCTCAGACAGCAGACTGAAAGTGATTTCAGTACAGAACAATATTCATACCACTATAGATTAAGCTTGTTACCAATTGACAGATTAATACTTATCCATATAGAGGCAAGATCTTTTTAAGATTTTAATTTCAATAGCGGTCTTAGAGAGTGTAGCATGAAGAAAGACAGATGGATATTGAAATGGTTATGTAAATATTGAAGTATGGCTTTTCCTCCTCCCCCTCATTTTTGTTCTAAATCACTCCCCCAGATTTTTATTACAAGGATGCAGGAAGCCCCCATATGATAAAGTCCTAGGAACATTTCTTATATTGGACTTACAGATTAAGGCCTATTTTGATTAGCTACAACAGTGTAGACCTAGATGTGTTGTCATATTGTGTTCTGGCATATCAAATTATATATTTACCTACAACAGTGGAGATCTAGATCAAGGTATATGTTGGCTTATTTCAAAAGATCAAGGTCTATGCTGATTTATTACAACAGTGTATATGATGTTTACCTAACACAGTGTAGTTCTAGATCAACAGTCACACATACTGGCAGATCAAGGTCTATGTTGATTGTTTACCACACTGCAGACATTGAACTGCTATCACAGTTTGTTCTGACAGATCTAGCTGTATGATGTTCATTTACCATAGTGTAGACCTAACCCTACACTGAAATGTAGTGGCAGATCAAGTTCTAACTTATTAAGTTGCCACATTGTATGTTGACCTAGATTTTATGACACACACACAGCACTGACAGCTTAAGGTCTATAATGATTACATGTCCAAATGTAGATCTAGCTCTGTGGATACATTAAGTATTGGCAGGTCAAGGTCTTTGCTAATTATTTCATTGTAGACTTAGATCTGCTGCTACAGCAAGCATGACTATGGACTGGTCTGTTCTAAAATTGTTTGGTATTATTAGGTCTGAGTATGTTGTCTGCAGTTAGGTCCAGCTTGAAAGTAAGCAGGGCTCATATGTACATGCCTGCCTATGGATGAGTGGAGGGTATATATGGTATGTGCATCCTTGCTTTGTGTAGATATGCTAAGTGAATCTTTGTTTTTATGTGTATAGGTATATATGTAATGTACTTGCTTGCCCTTGTATGTTTGTAGTTAGATCTGGCACATGCAGCATTGCCTCAGTGTATATATGTGTGTAGAAAGAGATAGGTTGAGCATCTTCGCCTCAGTTTATATGTGTGTGGTAAAACAGAACATTTATTCTGGCATGTGTGTGTGTGCAAATTGAGAAAACATTTCCATGTCATATTGCCTCTGTGTTTGCAGATTGATATAGCACATACATGCAAGCCTTTATGCCTGCATCTGTGCATGTTTATGTAGTTAGCTATATTCTGTGCTTGCTTTCCATAGTATGTATGTTTGTGTACAAACAGGAGTTAGTAATATCTGTTGTAGATATGTATACATGTGTTGGTTGCTACAACTGTAAAACAATTAATACATGTTAGATAGAATTTCTTTCATGATACAATTAGGTTGACATCTTTAAACAATTGTCTAAATCAGTAGCACGAGAAGCTTTTATAAGACAAAGATATATTGTAAATATTCATAAACGTAATGACCAATTAAAACCATCTTCAGCTGGTTTAAACGTAAAGTTCATATCGTTATATTGCCGTACAAAGAAACAAAATGTCGGACAGTAAATTAGGGCATATATCTAAGCAATCATCCCTATTTATTTCTAAAGTGGATACAAATTCATTACATTTGTTATATAATTCCTACTCTAGCATTATATTTTATACACTTTATACAATGCTGGAGATCTAGCCTTCCATTCATAAGTGCAGAGAAAGATCAATACTAAATAAACAATACTAGAAACTCCATCAAAAGAAAGATACATAAAACATATGTCCAGATATTGGACTTGCCACATATACATTACAGTTTGCTAAGCTAGGCATGTGTATCCCATCTCAGTACAGAAGAATATTCATACACACAATATATTAAGCTTGTCGACAATTGACAGATTAATGCTTATACATCTAGAGGCAAGATCTTTTTAAGATTTTAATTTCAATAGCGGTCTTAAAGAGTGTAGCAGAAAGAAAGACATATGGATATTGAAATGGTTATTTAAATATTGAAGTATGGCATTTCGTCATCCCGCTCGTTTTTGTTCTAACCTCCTCCCTCTCATTTTTATTACAAGGATGCAGGAATCCCCCATATGATACAGACCTAGGAATATCTCTTATGTTAGACTGACATATTAAGGCCTATATTGATTAATTACAACAGTGTAGACCTAGATGTGTTGTCATATTGTTTTCTGGCAGATCAAATTATATATTTACCTAGAACAGGGTAGATCTAGATCAAGGTCTGTGTTGACTTATTGCGAACAATCAAGGTCTATGTTGATTTATTCCAACAGTGTATATGATGTTTACCTAACACAGTGTAGTTCTAGATCAACAGTCACACATACTGGCAGATCAAGGTCTATGTTGATTGTTTACCACACTGCAAACATTGAACTGCTATCACAGTTTGTTCTGACAGATCTAGGTGTATGATGTTCACTTACCATAGTGTAGACCTAACCCTACTCTGAAATGTAGTGGCAGATCAAATTCTAACTGAATGAGTTGCCACATTGTATGTTGACCTAGATTTTCTGACACACACATCACTGGTCGCTTAAGGTCTATATTGATTACATACAAAAATGTAGGTCTAGCTCCAAGGACACATTAAGTATTGGCAGGTCAGTGTCATTGCTGTTTATTTAATTCATTGTAGATTTAGATCTGCTGCTGCACATTGCATTGACATATCAAAATATATATTGTTATCATAGAAGTATGGCTACAGCAAGCATGACTATGGACTGGTCTGTTCTACAAACATTTTGGCATTATTAGGTCTGAGTATGTTGTTTGCAGTTAGGTCCAGATTGAAAGTAAGCATAGCTCATATGTACATGCCTGCCTATGGATGTTTGGGGGTGTTTATGATATGTGCATCATTGCTTTGTGTTCATATGTTCATGGTCATAGGTGTAATGCATCTGCTTGCTTCAGTATGTTTGTGTAGATATGCTAATTAATCCTTGTTTTTATGTGCATATGTATATATGTAATGTACTTGTTGCCCTTTTATGTTTGTAGGTAGATCTGGCATATGCAACATTGTCTTCATGTATATGTGTGTGTAGATAGAGATAATATGAGTATGCTTTGTCTTGGTGTGTTATGTGTGTGGTAATATAGCATGTGCATTCTGGCCTGTGTGTGTGAGTAAATAGAGACATCATTTCCATGTTATGTTGCCTCTGTGCTTGTAGATTGATATAGCACCTGCATGCTTGCCTCTATGTATGTATAATGATATAACATCTACATGTCTATGTAGGTAGCTCTGTTGTATGCTTGCTTTACACAGTGTGTATGTTTATGTACAAATAGGAGTTAGCAATATATATTGTAGTTGTGTATACATGTTTTGGTTGCTACTACTGTAACGAAACAATCAATACATGCTATACAGCATTTTTTTCATGATAAAATTAGGTTACCATCTGTTAAAGATTGTCTAAAAAAGTAGCACAACAGGCTTTTATAAGACAAAGATATACTGTAGAGATTACCAATAAAAGCCAACTTCATCTGGTATATATGTAAAGTTCATACTGTTATATTGTCATAGAAAGAAACAAAATGTTGGACAGTAAATTAGGGCATACAGCTACGCGATCATCCATATTTATTTTTAAAGTGCGTACAAATTATTACATTTGTTATATGATTCCCTCTCTTGCATTATATTTGATACACTTTATACAATGCTGGAGATCTATCTTCATTCATGAGTGCAGAAAAAGATCAATACTGAGTAAACAATACTGGAAACTTCATCAGAAAGAAAGATACATAAAACATATGTCCAGATATTGGACTTGCCACATTTACATTACAGTTTGAAATAACCTAAGAAACAGGACAAAATAAACAATTATATTACTTAAAGCTATCCTTCTGACATTTGAAATCACTTCCAAATTATGACCTCTTTCGTGCATGAATGACTCTTAAGTACCTTGCATTGTTGCTTCTTAAATTCAATCCCATTTTAAGAAAGCTTATCCAGAATGCCATCCATGGTTTCTGGTACTGATGGTCTGAAGAATTGTCCAAAAGGAGGCGCTGAAATTTTAAATAGTGTAATAAGCTACTGCTACCCAACACCTCTGTAATACAAAGATTAATCTTTGGTATGTAATCAGTTTCTAAAAGACGATATATTATGTTAATTGTTAGGACAAGAGAAGGTGTCTGAGGTAACAGATTAAGAGGCATAAGCCATTCTTATACAGTACATTCTGTGAAGGCCAGATAAAGTGATTGAAATAACAGTTGATGTTTCCTTTCACAAACATTTTACACATTAATGTAGTGTACAGTTATGAAGGAATGATGTGCAATATGCGGTCTTCTAGTATTCTTCTGTTAACAAGGCTAAGGGTCATAGAGCAGAAGAGCTTATGAGTTAGCAACTGGTCTGCCATCTGTAAAATATCATCCAAAGTTTTGTGTCTACAAACACAAGTTTCTTATTGCTACTCCTTCGAAGCTGCTTGGAAGATTGACACAAAACCGTACACAGACATTCGCCCTTAGGTCTAATGGGTTCTAAATAAAATAGTAATGTTCCAGATGGATGATCATGCCAAGATTTAATCTTTCTACTACAAAACAACTTATTTTGTCTAGTTGATTCTCAATAGCCACCTTGGCAGTGATCTTGACATATTAAATTTCTCCTGAGCAGATAATTGTATTTAACTGAAGTTTTCCCCAGAAGACTTCTTACAATTTATAGTTAGTTGTAAATTAAAATGGTGCTGCATGCATACCCATTAAAGCGATCAGTGTCGCCATCTTGACAGTCTTTTTATCACTATCCTACTTCAATGGATTCTTATATCAGGTGTTCACTTGAAAACTTGGATGAAATCTAGTTGATCCTAAATGACGATGATGCCATGCTTCAATATTTAAATAACCATTTCAATATCCATATGTCTTTCTTTCTGCTACACTCTTTAAGACCGCAATTGAAATTAAAATCTTATAAAGATCTTTCCTCTAGATGTATAAGCATTAATCTGTCAATTGTCGACAGTAGTTTTCATCTGATATCCAGTGTGGTTAGAGATCTTGTGAAATTTTGTTACTCATGCATCTTCTGAATGGAAAGTCTGATGTGCATGCGATTTCCACAGGAAGACTTCTTAAAGTGTATAGTCGGTCTTAAAAACTGTGCTGATCAGATATCCGATATAACTCAAACAATGGCCTTCTCGAAAACTTGTCACTATGCCAGCTAGGTGGTAAGTCATATCAATATTGTTTGATGCTATAAGATTGTTAACATCAGTCCTGGGTGAAACTGGTGATGAGCTGACATTCAGTATGGTCACCTTCGCATCCGTCTTGAAAATTGTGTTATTTATGCTATTTCAACTGGAAAGTCACATCATCATGGAGTTGTTACCAGAAGATCACTTATAATATCCAGTTGAACCTTAAATAAAATGGTGCCAATCTGACCTCAAATATAGCTACCACATCACCCATCATGAAATTGTTCTTGTACCCACTCCAGTTAGATGGAAAGTTATAGTGACATTTGGTATCTCATCTGAAGGTCTCTTAAAGCGTCTAGTTGATTCTCAAAGAGAAACTAGCATCCAGTTGTTGTTGTTGTTGTTGTAGGGTTTAACACCATTTTTTTCAACACACGCTAGGCTATACATGGCCAATATTAATGGTGGAGGAAGAACCAGGGAAAACCCCGGAAATAATCAATGACCCACAAGAAGCTACTGGCAAGCTTTCTCACATACCTGCATTGGCCAAATCCAAGAATCGAACCCATGCAGACAGAAGTGAGATGGCAGTGATCCGTAACGGAGAGTGCTTTAGACCACTCGGCCAACCTAGCATACAGATTGACCAATATGTTGGTCATTAGAACGTGAGTTAAGAGAAAGTGATGGTTATATGGTATATGGGAAACCGTGCATCTGGGAGTAATCCGTGGGGATTCTTCTCTTCATCAAAGTAGGAATATAGTTTGATAAACTAAATCTACATTTATCTTTCAGAATGAGTCATACAACAGACACTACAGGCTGTTTCTAATAGTGGTGGACCTTGTACCAGATAATAGTTTGAAACCATAAAAAGGAAACTAATCCATCTTGACTGGAAAGCTGTGGAAAATGTAATGAGCGTGAAACTCTGTGTTCTCTTCCTGAAGCAAAAAGACTAACATGATGGCGTTAATGCATTATGGGTAATATTTGGGGTGGATATGTCCAAAAGACAGGGATATGATATATGATGTTACTTTATTTCTTGTAATTTTAATGTAACCTATGTGAAAATTTGCTTTTTTACTCCTCTTTAAGTTAATCTGGATTTTGGCTTTTAAAAAAAAAAACCTGATGAAGGAAATAAATTACTTTAGATAAAATTAGTATAAGTACATTTTTAAATCTACTGGGATTGAGTTGTATTTGAATATTTTGTATATTGATTTAATAAAGGCCAATTAGTGCCAAATTCAAGATTGATATATTACCAGTCACAATCTTTCAAACTGTCCCAACAAATTACACAAATGCAGTGTCAACTGGTTGGCTCTTCACTTTGAATTCTTAAGGTTAATGACGAAGAGGCAGTATTGTTCATGAAACATATGCTGTGAATAAGGTTCGCTGGCTGTACTTTAAGGTATTACAGTTCTCTTGGAATCTCATATAAATACAAATGTGAATGTCTGATATTTGTTGTGGTAGGTAATGTGAAAAATTGCTTACCACAAGCATAGTGCAAAAAGGATGTTACAATACAGAACAGGTGATATATGTAGGACTAGATATGGAGTTTTCAAAAGGTCAACCAAGAGATACAACTAGTGTGTGGAAGTTTGTTTATAGCATTGATGATCAGTCTGTAAATAAATCTTAAACCTGCTGATGTTCAGGCATTATAGGAATAAGTGATAGAGGCTTAGTAATCAAACCCTTTTACACCACATGAAGCTCCCGAAGAAGGAAAGAAAACCAGAACATATATTATAACTCTTATTTGCCACATCTTCCCTTCTGGACAAGAAGGCATACAATGAAAGAACTCACCACAAGATTCTTTGAAAGACATTAAACATATCGGTTTTATTTTATATGATCATATATGTGTACATGCAAATTAATGAGACATTTAAATTACACTATTTCCATGCCCTTCAGAAGCTTTTGTTTGTAACTTTGGAGAGAAAAAGTAAAATGTCTGAAAATAGTTTGGCTAACAAATGTATAGCAGCTACATTTATATTAATCTTCAAATAGTGACAGGGTTGGAGGGCTGTAACAATTTCAGAAAAGGCCTTGATTATGAAGCTCCATGATTTGGATATTAGTAAGATGTTTGCATGCTTGATCTTCAATTTTTGAACCTTAATGGTCTCCAAAATAATTTTTGGATATATTAATGTTTAACCTTTTGGAAGGTCATGACATTTTTTTCTTTCAGAAATATGGGCAAATAGTAATTATGAATTCAGAGATTTAGTAGGTGGTCATTTTTTATACGAATCCACAGACTTGAAGGAACTCTACTGAAATATGCAGCAGTTTAAAAACTTACTAGGTCTAAAGTGAATGCATGAATAATGAGGCTTACAGGAACTCTAGTGAAACATATAGGAAATTTGAAGACTTATTAAGGCTAAAGTTTATGCATGAAAATTCCGACAAGATCAAAGTGTACAGAAATGTGCATATATGCTAGAAAGAAATTATGATATCAAGTCCAATGTTACGTTTCTTGGTAAAACAAATATCATTAAAGACTGAGAATAATGGTGTATTGTCATTTAACTAGTCACCCGGTAAATGGAAGCTAGAAGATTATGTTTCTTGATTATTGGTTGACTTAATAGCAGAAGTAGTCTTCTTACATGACGCGCTATCAATAATTAAAGCAGGTTGCCTTTTTCTGAACAGAAGATTTAGCGTGATGAATATAGAACATAGCTATTTTCATATAAAAGTGTTGCAGATTGCATGTTATATCATGTTATTCGTGTGATATTGATAAAGATGGTAAACGTGTTGTAAATTAGATTTGTCAATTAAATATTAGCATCATTTTATTTGTTTTATATTGCTAAAGATGGTAAATGTGCTGTAAATTAGATTTGTCAATTAAATATTAGCATCATTGTCTTTGTTTTATATTGCTAAAGATGGTAAATGTGTTGTAAATTAGATTTGTCAATTAAATATTAGCATTATTTTATTTGTGTTATAACTATATGGTCTCAAACTTAATAACATAAAATATTACAAACCTACATTTCACAAGTTATTTAGTTCCCATGACTAGAATACAAAGTTAAAAAGTACAGTATTTTGAACTAAATCCTGTATATTACTAATCTACTGATGTATTGCTAAAGGTTCTATCACGGATATAGATTATTTTGAATGAATTACAGTGGTGTTCCAACTCGATTCCAATGTTGAATGTGTTGATGTGCCACTAGTTTTAAATTTAATGTTGTAAACACCTTTGATTTATCTGAATGTTATAATCCAAAAATATCCTAGAATAATTCCAAAAGTCATTTCGCCCTAAAATGTAAATGAGTAATTTGTAATTAAAAAATAAAAATAATCAATTCCTCTCAAATTAAATCACAACTAAAATTGATGACACTAAGACTCATGTTAATATTTGGGATGAATAACTCTGATGTAACTAGCTGTATGTTCCATTCCACGTGAAACATGCTGCAATTACCAATTTCTGAAAAGACTGTGACTTTCATCCAACTGTTAACACAATTCATTTCCAAAGTCTCCTAAGGTCAGACCCAAAGATGTATATATAACTCAAACCCAAATACACATACATACAAAACATTACATTAGTCAGGTAGGACCAAACTACTGCCCTCAGGCAAAGGTGAGTCACACTATACAAATCAAAAATACATACCAATTTGATAGCACTGAAGATGGTAAAAGGCTTTGTAAACTACATATTATGATCATATTTATTTGATTTGACATTAAATATAGTAAAAGTTGTATAGTATTATTAGCTTTAAGATATTCATGTGAGATTACTAAAATGGTAAAAGTGTTGGAAATTACTTAGTGTTAACATATTTATTTTATTACACCAATGATGGTAAAAGTTTTAAAGAAAAATAATTCCCCAGGATTTCCTCACCAGTTACAATGGCTATTTAAAAAAGGCATTGCATATCTTAGGTAGTGTTCATATAACCATTAATTCCCATGATGCCGTTGTATGATTGATGGTAGTTGTGTGTGTTATAGATTATACAGCTTGGCCATACTTACGATGTGCCCCACTCAAAAGACTGCTAGCTCCACTTGGTCATTTACACTTACCAGACTTAATTAAATTGTAGAACAAAGCCAATAAAATGTTCTTACGTTTTATATATTTGGTAATTCATTCATCTCACTTTCGGAACCTGATAGTGTTTAGTCCAGCAAAATGTATTTTCCCTATTTTAATGACTGCTAAAGATGATGTACTTTAGACTGATTCAGGTTGATTTTGTTAGGACAGGGGAGCAATCATTTTAATTACCTGCGCTCTTAGGTAATGTTCAATTTCCAAAATGACAATATCTAAAGAAATGTGAGTAGCGACTCACATGAAAGAAACAGACATATACCAACATTCTGTCCATTGTGCTTGTTGCAAATGTAAAGTCTTCACCTTACACCTGTCAATCTTTCAGAAGATCAGAATATATGTAGAGCACAGCTTTTAGTATTACGTTATTCATTTGACAACACTAAGAATGGTTGTTGCTGCTGTTGTGGGGTTTAATGCCATTTTTCAGCTCACAATAGACTATGCATGGCAGCCAGTATTAATGGTGGAGGAAGAAAGCGGGAAAACCCTGGGAAGAACTACCGACTCATGAGAAGCTACAACAACAACAACAACTATACCGGCCTTCTGGAAATGGTCCCTTTCCAACTCTACATCATATGACTTGCCATTGCTGTTCAAATGATATCCATAAGGACTGTGAGGCAGAATCAATCCTGATAGGTCGCGTGACAGAGGAGCCATGCGTCATTTGACGTTGTAGGCAGAGTGCCCTGGTGCATGGTACACAACGAAAATTACATCCATGTTGTTGTAATGGAAGGCGGCCAGTGTTTTCGGAAATCAAGGGTTCTCATCCGGACCGCCATCTGCTATTATGACCACAGTCGGCTTCACTGATCCATTAATACACATAACAGGCTGAAAAGCTGGAATTTGTTTGAGTTCTTCAAAATCAGCAGCGTGTGTCATTGCTGTGCTACTGTCATGCTTCCCACCACGAATGAAGATAGCAGTTGGCCCTGAATACGATACTGCCCCTGGTTTTATAGCACATGCAACATAAACTGATGGGGTCAGTTTGTGGCGTTCAGAAATTAGACAGTCGTGATCTGGCAGCTGCACACGGCACTCGATGTGCATTAGAATGGGCGCCTGGTTATTAACTGCTGGTAATTCTAGTGGGACACGTGCCTTGTCGTCTTGGCTGAAGAACAAAATCAGTGTTCTTCCATAGCGACAGCCAGATCATTCAGGGAGCAGATTGTAGCTGCTGAAAAATGATCATGTGATGCTTACCTTCATTCGTCAACGAGTTAAGTGGAAGTAGACGTAGATATGTTCCTGCTCGACTGGTGATGAAACCATATTGGATGAGGACTTCATGCAAGTCATCCAAAGTTTTGCAGCTACTAAGCTTCTGATATCGTCGCCGCGGATCAGCAGCTGCTCCACATGATACAATGTCCACGATTGTCTTTAGCAACTGTGGTTGGTCTCCGTCTAAAGCGGGGCATTCCGTCTCTCTTGCTGTTACGTCAGCACAAGATGCCTCTTCCACTTTTGGCTGAACGTCACTAATTATTATCACCACAGTTGACGGAAGTTCCTAAGATGACGTGGTTACCGTCAAATAGTTGAAACTGATGCTTGGCCTAGACTTGCCTTAGCCGTGTTAGTGCGGGCCCACATGCTCGTCATACGACTTTTTCTTTCTGCTGCTCTCGCATGCTAAACTCGAATCAAGTGTTTGACTTCTTCATTTTGTTTATGTGCCAGATCTGCCTTCAGATCATGGTGTGCAACAATGAAAGCATCCTTGAAGTCGCTTTACAGTTAATAACGCGCATCGGTAGTAATCAGAATATTCTTATGTTACGTGTTTAAGCTCTAATAAACAGTAACACAGAAAGAGTGAAAACAATAAGCTTTGTAAAATTTAACAAATAATTTATTTCCCTTGAAACATTCTGCAAAAATGAGGAAAAAAATAAGAACTTACGGTTTCAAGAATCAAATGCAATAATAATCAAAAAAATACTCCAAGAATAATCCACAAATTAAATTGCAAACATCCTAGTAATGAAATGTTCTAATAATTTCAAGTTCAAAATCTCGACGAACAATCCAAGATCGATGACGTATGCTGTAGTCTTTACTGTTTTATTATTATTATTATTATTATTACTATTATTATTGTTATTATATACAGTTCCTTGTAGAAATACAAATAATGCCACTCCGGTGTTGGAAATCCGAATAAAACTTCACTAAATGTCTTTGTTCAAGAATCATGTTTGAGCACACAAATATTTCCAGGAAAAGTAATTAATCCTTTTGAAAAACAAACGACCTGAAGAAAAGTGTAACTCAAAAATATGGCTACAATAAAATAACACAATTTGATACCAAGTGTAAAAGCCCGAAAACTGAGAGATCTCTCTAAAACAATGGTTATATATTATTCTAAGACGCAGTTTCGAAGTTTCCCCAATTGCGAAATCAAAAAGGGTGGATTCACGTGATCGTGTTTACATATAAAACATCACGTACATAGAATATGGCCTTGATTATGCCAATGATTTTCTCCGATAATAAAAATTATTTACTTCTTCAAGCACGTAGTCCCATCATGACCTTGACAACAACCGATCATTTTAAAATAAAAACAACCTATTCAATTGGCTGCTACTATCTTGAATCAAGGTCAGGATCCATTTCAACACCTGGTGAATAAATAATGATTAAGGTCAACCGATTGTCTGGAAAAAATATCATCTCCAGTCAATAAATTTACATTATAATAGCATATAAAAGAATTAAAAATTAAATGCTCACCAACAATTAAATTACAATAAATATGAATTAAATCAGATATACGTAACAATATTCTTAAATAATATGAAGCATTAGCTGGAAAAATATTAATATTAATAACTATTAAACAGTATGTTGCCTATGGCACTGATTTACACACACGTGTCTTGTTGCTGTTGTTGTATGGTTTAAGGCCATTTTTCAGCACACTATAGGCTATACATGGCGGCCAGTATTAATGTTGGAGGAAGAACCCGGGAAAACCCCTAGAAACAAGCACCGACCCACGAAAAGCTACTGGCAGGTTTTCTCACATACTCACATTAGCCGAATCTGAGACTCGAATCCGCGCAGACAGAGGTGAGATGGCAGTGATTCGTAACGGAGAGCACTTTAGACCACTCGGCCACTTCGGGCCCCAACACACATGTGCGAAAGACAGCTGGAGTCATTGCTTTGAGATGTACTGTGCATAGCAGCAGTGTAGTGGTGGCTACTGTATCCAGCCGCCTGCTTCAAGACCAACCCATTCATAAACACCAACCATGTCGGCCAAATATGCGCGTCGGGTAACTGCGCAACGATACGTCATTGATGTAAACATTGGATCACGTGGTTTTTTTGGGTTCAAAAATCCAGTTTGTATCAAGAAAAAACGACAATCGTATTTTAATCAAGGTCATTGTTATTCATAAAGTGTACAAAAATGTCCCACATTTAGATTCGAAATGCACATGAAAATGTGATTTCTAAACGTCAACATGTAGACCCACTCCATGACCTTCTTGAACTTGTAACCCAGAAAATTCGATTTACTATGCATCTTTTAGAATCATACAAATAAATGCATTATTGAAAAGATGGAAATATTAACCTTAACTAATTCTGCATCGCATCTTAATCCAAGTTTCCCATTTTGCAAGAAGTTGTCACACACGTGCAAAATCAGCTGCGACCCAACGTATCAACATGCCGCTAGAACCTAGAACGAAATTCCAGGACGTATAATCTTTTTCTAAATTCTTTAGTAATTTTTCCCCATAAACAAGACGTTGTAAACACATTATATCCTATTCATTGTTGTTTCTCTTCCACATATTAGCTTATTTTTTGATAAAATGTTGAACTTTACTAATTTTTTTACAGGATCGGTTTAGTTTGCTTAATAGCTCTTGCCATTTATTGGCATTGTTACGTTGAATGCTAAACATCATTATAAACTGCTACATTGCAGGCATCGTAGTGATATCACTGAAAATTTGTTAAAGCTACGTTAAAAATCCAAATCAGAACAAGAACAACACGTTGACTTTTGTAAAACTAGCTATAAATCCGACCTAATTATTCGACTGAAGTGCTGAAAAAAAGTCCAAAGTAATATATTTCATTTCTGTAGCTAGATAAATATTACATCTTTTCAAAGCTGTGCGCAGAATAGGTCAACTGTTTGTGAGTTACGAAAACACTGGGGTGATATCCGGTGTGTCCAAAATTAATATTAGTATGAACAGAATGTACTGGACAAATTGCCTTTTATCAAATGGTAAGCATTGCAATATTTTATTTTCATCAATAGGTCGGATTTGGTTTTGCGTTTTGCTTCAAAATTGGAGACGGAAACCTTAAGTACGCAGAAATGCCCGACAGCTTTGTATTCCGTGGCAAGAATCGTACAAATTGAAATTAAATAATTTATACGTAGTAATCACCCATTAAGGACGTCCGCAAAACATACTGAAATACACGCAGTAGGCCTAAAGCAGCTGTTTAACACATAATATCTAACAAAAAATTCTAACTTGTTGATGTCTGCAAGGTCCTTGACACCCACTCCCCCCTTGTCCGCAGTCGTTCGCATTTGGACAAACCCCCTCCCCCATCTTTGCGGGCGTCTTTTATGGACAACCCCTTACTGAACAGATAATGTATAGATCATTTAAACACATGTTATATAATGTAAACAGTGATTTACATTTACTTAATGTAGGATACAGAAAGTGGGAAAATTATTCCTGTAAATTCAGGTAAATTGGCATGGTGAGGTACTGAAATTGTACTTTTAAAACAGAATATATTTTTCTTAAATAGTTTTAAAAATCAAATTTTTATTTCATACAGTATAGAAATGCCAATACATACTTGAAAATGCACGTTGAATAATATAAACATTTACGATGCAGGATATATTGTTGTCAGGAGCAGATCTTACTAGCCCGTGACCTGGTAAATCGTCATCTGTAACAATATTAATCCATGGCAGGGAAATGGTTTATTTTGAATATAATATTAGTCCAGGGCAGGGTGAACTGTTATTAAATATAAATGATGCTAACCCATGGCAGTGTAAATTGTATGTGGAACAAACTAAATAGATATCCACGTATATTAATACTGGATTATATGTATGTACAGTACACCACCATTATACTAGGTGGACATGACGTATTCTTTAGCCTTAAATGACAGGAAAAGTTCCTTTTATTTCGGGGAGTTTATAGTAGACTAATTCTTGCACGTTGATGAACCTCATATTTCCATTCATCTTAAGGTATATTACTTGGATACATCCAAAATAGGTCATTGGTTTATATTGTTTGCACTTAAGTTATTCTGTACGCATTGACATTGAGGTAAGTCTTTTGGACGTCATGTTGCTTTAAAACTCTTTAAATTTTATGTAATCATCTATGAAGACACAATGGTCATAAACTATGTAGCAGGAAGAAACAAAACTAATGATTCATTTTTGTAACAGTTAACAAATAATTTAATTTTTCTAAGTTAAAACATAAAACTTAAGAGGAACTTATATATCTGTTAACTAAATACCCAAAACTCATATTAGTTATATCGCATGTCCAAAAACATAATGTTGCGGATGTATTCCATGTCCTTGATGTGCAGGTGTACCAAGTTTTGTCCGAAGTCCAAAAGATGTAGACTCCATGATACTGATAAATGTTAAACGGTCAGTCAATTTTTTTATACTTTAATTGGATTTTTGTAAACGTGTAGACATTTACAGTAAAGTAGAGAACTTTCTGATTAGATAAAATTGTCTTCTTTTTAAGCTATTCTATTTTTAGAGCAAAGTATTTTGTATGCCTGTTTTCAAATTATGCAATTTGGATTGATTTGTCTCCCTTTCTTACCCTGGACATTTTAAAGATCCTGTTGGAAAACTAAATTATTGTAACATCGTCAGATTTATGTTTCAACTCTGAAGAAAAAATAAAGCATACACTAAAATGGGTAATAAAGATAACAATACTCTGGAGTAAGCAATGCAGCATATCCTAACATGGATAATAAATAATACTCTGGAGTAAGCAGTAGACCATACCTAACATGGATAATAAAGATACTCTGGAGTAAGCAATACAGCATACCCTAACATGGTTAATAAAGATACTCTGGAGTAAGCAATACAGCATACCCTAAAATGGACAATAAAGATACTCTGGAGTAAGCAATAGCATACCCTAAAATGGACGATAAAGATTCTGTGGAGTAAGCAATACAGCATACCCTAACATGGATGATAAAGATACTCTGGAGTAAGCAATACAGCATACCCTAACATGGATAATAAAGATACTCTGGAGTAAGCAATACAGCATACCCTAACATGGATAATAAAGATACTCTGGATTAAGCAATACAGCATACACTAAAATGGATGATAAAGATACTCTGGATTAAGCAATACAGAGCAGCAGGGAAGTTTAACAGACCTTCGTTTCCAGACCAAATAAAGCTTCCTACGAGAACTTTCTCCGTAGAAGCCTCGGAAAGCAGAAATAAAGCCTTCTACGGGAGCTAATTTTCATGCATTTCAGACCGAGTGCATCGGTTGGTCGCGCCGTGTGTGTTAGTAAATATAGCGTTCGAGACAGGAAAAATAAAAGTCAGGGAATAAATTTTTGTTTTTTGTTGCATGGTTGGGCTGCTTTTGTCCATTTTACGTCGCATTAAAACGACATGATTGAAAATAATATGAGTTCGAAAACTAGCACAGTTGGAGAACCTCATTCTGCTAGATTAGCGCGAGAACAATTAGCGGCACTAAAGAAACTTATTCCAGTAAAAGAATTATTCAAGGAAAAGGTCCGAGCACACGAAGACATGAAGTATGAAATTACCGATTTATCGTCGAAATGGCTAAAGCCAGTTACCGAAACAACCGAAAAAGTTCTTCTTGGTGATGTGAAAGATCCGGATATCAGAAAACGCGGAATTCTTCCTGTGTTGAGAGATATTGAGGAACATACTCGAATATTACCGGATTTGCCAGCACAAATACCAAGAATACAACGGAAGGCACAAGGACCAGGAAATATTGCTATAAGAAAACAAATTATTCTCGATGAAATTAAGAAAAATTTTACCGATGGTGGTTGGAATACGATAATGAAAATGTCGATTCAATCTACCGATGATCTTGCGAAATTTGGTGCGTTTGCCGAAGATTCCTACCGTAGAAGAGGCGCTTTTTTAACAGGCGAAGGACTAAAAAAATTAAAAAGTCGCGAGACTTGGATTAATACATTATTCAGAGCTAAATCTGGATTAACACAAGCAAGTAAAAACGATCCGACTTATAATTTATATTGATCAAGTGCGGCTGAAAAATCGCGGTATAATAAGGAACTAGCGGAAGAAGAAAGGCGACAAAAGAAAGAAGAAATTCAACAAACGAGAGAAAAAAGACGACAGGAGAAAGAAGAAAAGCCTAAATCTTCACGAAGAAAAGCAAAACCAAAAGAAAAAGTTCAACCACAGGAAGAAGATATTCAACCACAAGAAGAAGAATTTCAACCACAGGAGTTTGAATTTCGACCACAGGTATTAAAAGAAGAATTTCAACCACGGGAATTAGGGGCTAGACCAAAGGAAAAAAGTCAACCTCAGAAAAAAGAGAAAAAACCAAAAAAGAAAAAAGATAAGAGCGACCAGGAACGAATATTTCAACCAAGCGATTACAAGCCACCTGCGGACTAGAGAGTTCGAGCATTAACTGAGGAAGAAATTGCATCTCGTTCAAGAGAGGAGATTGATTATAGTAAATCTGCCGATTATTATTTGAGAAAAGACAATATCGATATGCTCGATGATAAATTTGCAAGATTAGCTGTCGCTGCGAATTATATTCCAGAAAATAGAAAATTATTCTTGCGAGAAAAATTCGTTGATACAATCAGATTAGGGGATTGGTCGGCGATAATTTATTTTGGTAGTTTAAGAAAGCCGATAAATTACTACGATCTCGGATATTCGGATTTTTTACGGGAGGTCAATGAAGAAAGGGAAAGGCAAAAAAAATCGATTATCATCGTCACCACCACAATATCCTGGAAAAAGAACACCATCACCGGAAGATCCTAGACCAAGCACGCCACCACCACAAGATACTAAAATAGGAAGCGGATATACCATTTGCCCTGACAGCGTCGTCAACGATGTATCTCGCCTCGAAATATTAATCGGAGGAAAGCGAGCCGGAAACAATTCTTCTGAAATAATCAACGAGGCCTCAGATATTTGCCAGCGATTATTCCGCGGTGGTGTTATTGATTCTTACATTTACAAGGAGTTCGTTGACGAACTCATCGATTAAAACAACATTAATTGAAATAACATGATCGTTCACAAACATCAACGCAGACCTAGACAGGTTCGCGTAGCTAACTCTCGATTGCCCGTATATAAATATATTCACGGCAATGGATTCGGCGACATCGTTGGAAGCCTCGTTACGCGAGTAGTTCCTAAAATCGGACCCGCAGCTAAGCAAATTGCATCAAAAGCAATAGGAAAAATTGGCGAGACTGTCATCTCTGGTATTGGTAATTTAGCCAGTAAAGGCTTCAATTTTGTCAAAGGCAAAATATCAAATTTGATGCGCAAAAAAAGCAGCCAGTCAAATTACCTAGCACCAGCGAAATGCCCCACGAGGTCAGTAAAGCTATAAACGACGCAGCAAATAAAAAAATAAATGAGCTAGCACAGGAAGTTGCTAACACAAATCTCGCAAAGGAAGTAGCAAAGGAAGTAGCGAACACAAGTTTCATATCAGGCGGCGGTCTTCGTTTTAGATGATATTCTTAATAATAAATGTTCGCACAAGTGTCAAACGAAGTGTTCGACATGGACGAGCCTGTAGGTAGAGACACCTCCGTGCGTGATTTCCAGTATTACTCGTACGACACAGTGATACCAAATGCACCTAATCGCATTGAAATTCAAGTTCACGATACAACGAGATATTTTCTTCCATCTGAGGCATGTATCGAATTTGTTGGTAAAATTTTGAGACATGACGATACCGCCTATGGAGGAGATTTTAAAATCGGATTTGTCAACAATGGCATCATGGCATTATTTAATAGCGCCACTTATATGATTGATGGAAGAGAAATTGAATCAATCACAGGCAACGCTGATGTTGCAACGACGATAATAGGTCTGGCCAGATACTCGGATGATTTTATCAGGTCGGCAGGTCCTAGTATGATGTTCGCCAAAGATAATTCCGATGAAGCTGATCATGTCCAGTATAACATCGGTAGACCGAGAAATCACGCTAATAATGCTGACGCCGACGTTAGGCCTATTATGATGAGCACCAATGATGATTACAACCTTGGATTTGCCATACGGAGAAAAATGTTAAATGGAAATGAGAGAGATTTTTCTTGTGCAATTCCGTTATCTCACATTTTTGGATTTTGCAGGCATTTCAGGAAAGTTATTTACGGAGCGAAACACACGATTTCTTTAGTTCGAGATGACACGGGCAATGACAGAGCCATCTGGCGAGAAGCAGGTGCGGGTGTAGGTGATCGAGGTAAGGTGAAACTATCTAAATTTACATTGTGGATGCCAGCGATAGTTCCATCGATAATTGCGGAAGAAAAATTATTGTCATTCATGAATCAAGGTGGTAAGTCTGTTATGTCCTGGCTAACAACTACGACTGACTCTATCGACGTTAATATTAACGGAATGTTTACCTGGCGAATTGCGTCAAAACAAGGTGTCTCGGCACCTAGACACATCTTTGTTGCTCTTCAAGCTGCAAATAGATATAATCAAGGGAACAGTCACATGATATTCGATGCATTCGCAGCAACAAACGTGTCATTAAGGATAAACGGGCAACAAGAACCATCCGAGGATATATCGATTGATTTTGTCAACTATTCTACGGCCCGCGCATATCATCGATTATTGTGTTTCATGGGTCGTGATCAAAATATCGATACTGGATTGCAAATATCACAGTTAGATTTTAATACTCTTTATCCTATCTATTACTTTTCCCTGGAACATCTCGATTTGGTAAAACAATCTGTCGTTGATATCCATTTCAAAGCCACAATTAACACAGGTGGAGCAGCAGCAAGGGCAATCGCGGTGATTCTCAGCGATAGAACAATGATCTTGGAAGGCATCAGCGGCAGAATGAGAGTCATCGACGCTCCTGTCGAGAAAATGTAACTTTAAAATGAAAATCGAAGATTTTTAAGATTTTTAAGATTTCTAAATTTAGATTAAACGATTATTAATATGCCATACGAACACGTCAGCGTAACTCTGACCCCGGGTCAGATGAAAAAACTCCAAACAGCAACAGCAAAGCAATGCGGTGTGAAATTAACCCTGAAAAACGATCAAATTCAGGGCGGGCCTAACAAACTGTCGCTAACTAAAAATCAACGTGAACGTTTCACCAAAGCCAAATCAGCGAATTCCGGCGTTCATGTGAATCTTAGTATAGGTGCCATCAGAGACATGGTCAAAACGGGCGGAATTTTCCCTTTCCTAGCTGCTATTCCTGGATTATTATCCGGGGCTCTTCCGGCAATTGCAAAAGCGATAGGATTAGGTGCGGCCGGAGCTGTAGGCGACAAACTAGTACACAAAGTAATGGGAGGGCGATATGGTAAAAAAAGGGAAACGGCCTCTATCTAAGACGCCCCCCATACGGATCCGGCCTAAGATTAGCACGGCCTATTCAAATTTAGATTTATTCAACGAAGCAAAAAATAAAAAAATAAAATTTTTCAGAGGCGTATTTATGCGGGATCAACTACCAGAAAAACCAAATTCTACCGAGACAGGAATAATAAATCTCGATTCAAGTACCGGACCTGGCACACACTGGGTTGCCTACGCGATTAATCCTCGCGAAGTTGTTTATTTTGACTCGTACGGATTAGCTCCACCGAAAGAATTCATCAGTTACGTGTCAAAGTTAAATATTCCGATTTGGTACTCGACACTTCCAACACAAACATTAATGGATCCACCGATATGTGGTCCAGAATCAATTAACGTCCTCGACGCAATTTCAAAATCATCCGACCCGTATCATAGGATCGTATTTAAATACGCCGTAGATAAATATCATGGTTGATATTTACGGTAGATCTCTCTACAGGAAGAAGGAGGTAGACGACGTTGATACATCAAAATTCGCCACCAGAGATGATATTAATAATCTTCTATCGCTGTCAGAAGTGGATCCTGGCGAAGTTGCTATTTTTCAGAGCCGCGAAGGGAGATTATAAACAAGCAACGTCAAAATAACTGATATAATCAAGCGAGACGAATATAACGATCATATCAATCAATTTACTCACCTATCAGAATCGGTATCAAAATCCATCGCTGATATCGCCGATTTTGTAGCGAAGTTGCCCCTGAAGGCCAATATCGCAGATGTGGAAAAAAAAGACAACGAGTTATCAGCAACGTTGCTTCTGAAGGCCGATAAAACATTATACGACGATCTTCAGGACAGAGTGACAAAAAGACTTAACAGGCTAAATAACGATCTTAAAAAACTCGACGATACTTTAACTAAATTTAGTAAAAACATCGAGGAAGATATAAACACATCCGGCGATAATATCTCCACCACCGCAAACGAGCTAGCAAAGAAAAAAGTCGATCAAGCATCGCACGATGATCTTAGCGATAAAGTAAGAAAAATCAGCGAAGATATTACTAAAATTTTCACCGATGTTACCGAAATAAATACCGTAATGAATCAGAACAGCGATAAAACATCACACGACGATCTCAGCGAGAATGTGAGAAAAATCAACGAGGATATTGCTAAAATTAACGAGGAAATTTCCACGATACGTGATTTGGCGCGTCAAAAGATAGATATATCATTGTACGACGGAGAAATTCGAGATTTTAACACGAAACTTCTTGACGCAACTACAAAAATTAACGATATTAGCGCAAAAATATCGTCAGTGAATCTTAAAAAACTAGCGCGTATTATTATACCATCGGAGGTAGAAACAGAAAAAATTGATTGTTATGTGCCATTTGTGTTAATGAAACAAAAAAACAGATGGTTTCCCGAGAATAACACATTTAGTTTTACTTTTTCGATTGCTGGTGTATATAGAATATATTTTATCTCCCCGGTAAAATTCAAAGTAAAACCCAGAATTCGTGACTCTTATGAGTATCATCCCGGGTTTTTAATTCTTCCGATATACGAAAACTATACAGAAACGTTTACATTAGAACCGCCAGATAGAACGTTTCAGATGACAGTTGAATATATTGTAATTTTCGAATATTTATCCGAACTTCCACAATCAATTGATTGGGCAAGTTAACTAATAAATGACTGCATCGGATTACCGATACAATCAGGCGCGTTCATGGCAGGATTCGTTAAAAAAACTCCTCGACGAATATCAAACAAAAATAAAAAAATACCAGCGTAGATTAGTTGCCATCGATGTTGCTGTGTACGCGGTAAGTGCAATAGTCGCCGGTGCGGGAATAATCTTATCCGCGGTAACAACAATCGCGCCAATCGTAGTAACGATAATAATCTCATCGACAACGACAATCGCCGGTGTTCTCAATATTATCGCAAAAAAAATATCCTCGTGCACAAATGAAAAATTGTCCCTGTACACGAGTAAACTATCCCAGGTCAACGAAGCGTATTCGAAATTATCGTCGTTGCTTTCTGAGAGTCTCAACGACGGCGTTATATCCGATCTAGAATTTTCCATGATGGTAAATATCTACTCTGAGATTGAACAAATGAATATCAATAATGTCGGAACTAGCTCAAATCGTGACAAACACGACACCACCGATAACAACGCTGATATCGGCAAGCTCAACCAGGCCAGAATTTAGTATCGATTTTCCAATACCAATTAGCGTCAAGGAAATTGCGCTGTCACAGTTACGCGTCTATAATAGCTGGCCCAATGTTAGATCAAAACCATTCGGTAAATTATTGTCAAATAATTCGCTTGTTTTTGCCAATAAAAACAAACCCGATGAAACTCCCGATTGGATCGTCGTTGGCATACCAACAGGCAGTTACGAAATTGAGCAAATCGACAAGGAACTTACCAGTAGAATATCAAACATAACCGGCGATGCCTAGCCAGGAATAAAAATATTAGCGCACGAACCAACGTTGTCGTCGATAATCGAGGTAAAATCGCCATATGTCGTTGATATTTACCAATCATCGATTAGGACAGTTCTAGGTTGGCCCGAAATCACACCTCTGGCAAAACCAAAAAAACCAGATGTTTTTATTCCAGGTTGGCACGAGGAAGCTCCTCCAGAACTACCGGATCCAAAAAAATCTGATTTTACTACTGATGAGGGATGGTACGGAGATATCAAACACAAGTCTCTGATCCACAATGCCATCAACATCATGAATATCCACAAATTTAACATGTTAATGTTCGCTTTTACTTTTAGGGACGAAAGAATTCTCTCGTGGTTGGTTCTTCCCAAAATTCCCCTCGGCGTGAAAATCTTCGACGCTACTAACATTAACAGGACAATATTCCCCATAGAAGGCATCATGATAAGAAAAACCATCAACGAATTTAATCAAGAACATAAATTACATTTAAATTTATTGCGGGAATCCTTTCATGAATGCATCATAAATAAATCAGGTTCATGCAGCGAAATTATCGGACGTGTGAAGATTTTAAATCAACTCGCGAATGATGTTGAATATTATCACGACATGTTCATTCGGGCGATAACCGATGATATATCAATTGCCGATTATGTTCTTCCTATTAGCAGCTTCACGTTGATCAGAAATTCAGGAGAAAAACAAAAATTCATGAGAGTATTTGGATTAACCGAGGAAACGCTACCAAATTTCAAATTCCCCGATTATGACGTTGATAAAATGAGAAAATCCGTCACTGATACCATCGATGATTTATTTCCGAAATTACACGCCGCGTGGACTAAAAAAGTACAATCGGAATCAATTCTCAAACACAATAATGATCAAACGGAAGGGGGACGGCATATCTCGCCGGGTATCGTCAATATAACGGAGGTTATCGCGATTTATCTTCACGCGGACGTCGTTGAAGGTAGCTACAACGCAGATGCGTCTGTGTCAGAGCAGGCGCAACAGGGATTTATCTTATATTCGTTTTCACCTAGCGCCTCTCCGGGTTTTTTGATAATAAAGGAGCCAGTAAATCCGTTTTACCTGCGATGCCACAATCGATTATTATCGAAGATAAATTTCAAACTGACGGACCAGAATGGAAATTTGCTTGATATACGCGGGGAAACACTGAGTATCAACTTGCTGGTGAGATCGTAAAAAATCTGCCCGCCAGAGAAAAATAACCAAAAAAATAAATAAAAACCAGGAAATTTTTCAAAATTAGTAAATTTCTTAATTTTGATGGGGTAAATACCCGTCAAATTGAGTAATTTATATAATTTCGTAAATATGTTGGGGTAAAATACCCGTCAAATTGAGTAATTTATATAATTTTATGTTTTTGATTGGGTAAATACCCGTCAAAATTAAGAAAATTGTACAATTTCAGTAAATAAATTAATTTAGCAAATAATAAAAAAAAGTAATAAAAATCAGGGATATTAAGAAATTTGTGTAATTTTATGTTTTTGATGGGGTAAATACCCGTCAAATTGAGCAATTTACATAATTTCGTGAATCTGCTGGGGTAAATACCCGTCAAATTGTGCAATTTATATAATTTCGTAAATTTGTTGGGGTAAATGGTAGTCAGAAATAAGAAAATTGCACAATTTCAGTAAAATAAATAAAAAAAAATAATAAAAATTAGAATCGGAGATTCTTGAAATTTTGTTGTTTTTTTTTTTGTTGATAGAAATTTTTAAGAATCTTCGATTTTAATTTTACTCTCATCGACCAGCTTTTTTTAGCTGCCTGACGCGCGAGCTGGTAATTTTTCTCGACTCGTATTCGTCTGATAAACTCGACCTTACTTTTTCTACCAGCGTCGATAATTTAACGAAATCCTCGATTTGATCATCGCTGACAGACGCAAGCGATTGATACATCGCAATCTGGATTTTCTTTATGAACTTGTATTCGGATGGCAGCGTGTATCTGTACTCGAGTTTTCCTTGGACGATCGTTTCAAATTCGGACCGGATTTTACCTGCGTCCAAATCTGAAGATAAATTTACATTTTTATTTTTCAGATCCTCGATGGCCCCTGATGTTGTTTACATTTTCCTCGTTCATTTATATTATATTTGTAATCTTCAATTTAATTTTAGAAAATCCTGAGATTTTTAATCGGATATTATCGGAATATAGTAAAATTCGAACCATTCGCTGAATTTGTAGGAAAACGTCGCGTTGATTATTTTTTCTGTCGCACGTTGCACCGATGCTGGATTAATATCAAAATATCTTGCAGCGGCACTCATCGATGTGAATATAATTTCCTCGTTTGTTTCTCGATTTACTGATTTAACCGCCTTAGATGGTCGCCGTACGCCACCGGTATTACCAAATTTGGAATTTTCACTCGGAGTTACCGCGCGAAGATTGAATATCTTGTTGTTAAGCTTATCTCGGTCGATGTGGTCGATAACAAGACCGACTTTTATTGGTTCGTGAAAACATTCAAATACAAACTTATGACAAAAATAACTTGCACATCTTCGTTTTTTGTTTTTGTTAATGGTAAAAATAAGATAACCTGAATTACAAACCTTACCGACCCGATTCTTTGTTCTAATATTTCTAACGATACCATCGGACGACGCCTCGTATCCAGTGATCGTTGGGTGAGATTTAAACTCGTGTGTCATTGTTGATTCAGGAATCTCTGATTTCAGGCTCATATATGATAATCTATATGTCTAAATCGTTATTAGCTTGAAATCGATTAATATAATCTTCTTCGCATGTTATCACGGACGAGGATTTTTTTTTCGTAATACCGACGCAATTCTCTATAATTCTTTCCTCCACAAGCCAAACACAACCGAGTTTTCCCTCGCGTGCCAACTTGACAAACTAAACATCGCTGTGGTCCTTTGCTACCACGCCGAATCGCATGTATGTGAGCGCCGCAATAATCGCCTCTGCAAGATTTGTCACAATTATTTGTTGAGCCGATTAGTATCCATTTGCAATGCATATAATTTAAACATATGTCTAAAATATAATCATGGATATATTTGATCTTGATGAGGCAGAATATATTATTCCTGAGGTTGATCGAGCCAAGAAAGAGTTCTTTGATGATGGAGCTGTTCACACTTGGTCGACATGGAAAACAAATTCTATTGATGCTACGATGAACCTGGAGCGAGCTAAGAAAATAATCGAGCACATAAAAACCGAACACAAAGAAGAGCGATTTATCTTTGGAATAAAATTTATCGCACAAATGCCTGATGATACCTGGATTATTCGCGATAAGCGAGATCCTGTGCGTGGTGGTAAGAAAAACGTTGTTTTTGATAAAAATTCTAAACCCGGATTGTTACTGGGAATCGATGGCCCTTATTATGCTAGATCCTATCCAGCCAGCGCTGTTGTTTATGGAATTTATCGGCTGAATAACAATCCGGAGGTAAAAAACCTACCTGCGATGAAAGAATCACCGATGATAAATTGCGTGGCTGAGCGTGTTATCGAACATATGAAAAACGCTCGACGTGGATCTGGTTTGACACAATTAAGGTTGGATAAAATTAACGCGTGGGCGAAGACTGTCGCTGATGGTGCATCGGTGGACGATGTAGCTGCGTTGAGTAAAAAACTTAAATTTCCAATCACGGTGAAAACGTTATCGGGAGAAATATTATACTCGTCGCCGTACAGATCCCGAGGAGCGCCAATCGAGATTATCGATCATAACTCCCACGCGTGGTCGCATTCGGTAATGATATTTCCGCGAGATCGTGTGGTTAAATTTTATCCCGTGGAATTTTCCACGGCGGATGTTGCGAAAGATAATTCCGATGCCATGTTTAGATTTATCAAAAAATTAAGCGCATCTGATCCAGTATCGATATGGTTGTTTTCGAGCGAGGAAAGATACGATCAATTTATCCTACCATGCGGTGATATTTACAGAGACGAAATATTACACGAGTCGATGAAAAAACTCGCGGTGAAATATTCGTCGAATCCCGATCAATTATTAACAAATTGCTTTACAATTCCGTCTGTTGCTGCTCACGCCGCTAGAGAGAAAAACTCGTGGAAGCCTACGAGGAACGAATTCCTCGCTGATATTCAACTTAGTTGTATCGAGTATGGCCATGGCGGATTGTGGAATACCAAGTACGATTTCGAAGATATGATCTCCGTTGACATGAGCGCGTGTTATCCTGGAAGTTTCCTTGGATATGGCGATTGTGCAGATTATTTTGCTAAATTCGGCCATCCTACCAGCGAGATGACAAGAGTAGCAATTAACGGACCATTGCCTGATTTTGTCATGACCGGATTCGCTTGCGTTACGTCATTCGAGTTTGCTGAAAATCTACATAAAATCTGCTACATTTGGTTTGGCAAGCATTTCTCTCAGCGCCGTTGGGTCCCTACGGTGTTATTGAGATATATGCTAGATTCGTCGATGTTAGTGTCGTTGACGGTGAGCGAGGCGATTGTATCTTACAGAAAACAGATCGAGGTGTGGTTGCCGACGGACTGTGACAACGCGAAAGATATAGGAAGAAAAATAATCGGTAAATTTACTCAAGGTGGATCCGTTGATCACAAACATCGACACGCTAGATTATTTATCAACGACGCCGAGATGGATTTTATAATCGCCCATACGGTATCACGAGGAATATTTTGCAACAGAGAGAATATTATCATTGATGGAGCAAAATTAGGTACCGTGATTAGCTACCTTGACGGAGAATCAGCGCAATATACGCATTTGCGGTCGTCGATGCTCGCCTATGTAAGTATAAATTTACTCTCGATGATAAATCAATTTTCTGATATCGCAGTAAGGGTCGCGACGGATTCGTTTTATATCGATAAAAAATACCAAGATAGGTTGGAAAATTTAATCACCGATGGTAGCTCATGGGGAACCTGGAGGATAAAAAACGAGGATATCCTAGATTATTGTGAAGACGCCGATGTCGAAGATTGCGATGAATTTCATCAAGGTAAATTTGGAGAATCTTCGGCGGCCGCATCTGCGTTCGATCCAATTTCACGCAGCAAATTTGTTTACCTAAATGGGCCTGGAGGTAGCGGTAAAACAACGCGAGTAATAAACTTATTTGCGAACTCCGATATGATCGTACTGACTCCGACACATAGATTAGCGCGAGAAATAAAGCAGCGCGGTGTTAATTCTTGCACGTACCATAGCTATTTCAAATACAGCGGTGGATCATGGGACTCGGCACGCATGGGCGATAAATATATCAACAAGATCATAATATTTGATGAGATTTGCACGGTGAATTTAGATATATTAAAATCGATATTAGCTTGGCTGGGAGGGAAAAATACCGCCGTAATAATGTGCGGCGATCATGGCCAACCTAATCCTATCGATGGCGAATCGCCTCACGAATGGCTCAGAAACTTCGTTCATTATTACGAGGAAATCGACGCTGATTATAGATCTACAGATATTTTGTTGACCGAATTTAAAAAATTGATTCGATTACAACCGAATAAGATTCAGTGTGACGTTATGAGGAAAATAATCGACGAAACTCCGATGAGCGATTTTCTAAATTTGTGGCGTCCTGATCATTTGATCGTCGCTAGTAGGAAAATTATTCGTGATATTATTCAGGAAATGTTATTCAAGCTGCATTGTGAGAAATTTCCAACATTGCAGGTACCGTTATGCTACAGACCCGCTAATACTAGGAGACAAAATATTAATATTACTCTGCCATGTGGAAAGGAAAAGATTTTGGTTCTGAACGATATTATCTTTGTTGATATTAATCTTGTCAATGACGCGATAAATGCAGAAAAATCACCGTGGAAATTAGGTTACGCAACAACGATACACTCGTCGCAAGGATTGACCGTAGATGGCCAAGTTTGGATCGTCGATGACAGAATTTCTTGGTCAAATCTAGTATATTTGGCCGTATCGAGAGTAAGAAAATTATCTCACCTAGGACGAATTCGAGTAAATTACATTAGTGACGATGGCGGTAGTTGAGTATCTTCGGGGACTATTTGTAATTCTTCTTTGGTAAATCCGCGTTGTGGCGCTAACGAATCTAGGATATAAATCGCTGGTCTTCCTGACGATCTTGTTACGGCGGATATTTTGTGAGTTGTGACGCTCCAGGTTGGGTCGGTCTTTCTTTTTCTGCCTCCTTCGGCCTCGCCTTCTTTATATAAATATCTGACCATGACACTACCTAGTACAGGCTGAATTGTGGAATCTCGCTTCAAAGGTATATTCGATTTTGTAATTGCAATTGCAGGTTTCATTGCTATTGTTCGAGTTACTTCGTTATTCAGCGCGTTAATTACATGAGGCAATCTTGATACCCAATCGTGAGATCGATTATCTTGAATAAACTCGCGCGCGTATTGGTATCCGAATAATCGTTCTGCGAGCGTTTTGTTGAATCTTTCGACGATAGCTTGATTGTGATGAACACCTACGATACCACGACGAATTTTCACATTATTTTTTTTTCATCAATGAAGTAACCGCGCCAAGAAATTCTCGACCTGGATCAACCTGAAGAAGATTTGGCCATGTCAACGGGGATCGTGAATAAATTTCATTAAATGCCTTAGCAATTTCCGTTGCTGTTTTATTCGATAATGGCTCGGCTTCTTTATACCTGCTAGCGATATCAACGATGGTCAGGACATATTTGTATGTGACGCCGTCAACGGTATCATGAGAAAGAAACATAAGATCCGCTTGATGAACCTCATTAGGGACACTGACAGTGAAACTCGCGTATGGTATTTTTTTAGGCGGAGGAAGATATATTTGCCAAATTGCCTGTTTCGATAACCACGATTCAGCGACGGACTGTTTTACTTTAGCGGCTTTGGCAAGTTTGGCGATCGCTGATTTTCCTCGCCAGAATCCTCGCGGAGAATAATATATCTGCTCCATATTATTTACCAGCACCGAATACTAATTTGCCTTTCATAGCGCCTTTTATCAACCAAGTTGCCAATTTTTCTTTGAAACTTTTATTAGGAATCGCGTCTAATGCGTGAATTAGCTTGATATCAGCGAGATGTCTTTGTTGTAAATCTCCGCTGCGATATGCGAGGTCGTGGTAGTAACAAGCTTTATCGATTGCGTTTACCGGATCTTCACCTTGCTTTGGTTGGTCATTATCGTCGAGTCTGATATCGAGCCTCGTTCCGGGTCCACAATAATTATACCCTGGCAGATGCTTTTCTCCGGGATATTTTGCCCAGGGGGTCCCAGGTAGATTTGTCAAGGAGGCGGCAATGTCTCCTCCGGTTCTTCTATTTTTTTTTTTACAAATCTGAACTTGAGTGTCTTACAAACTTCGCATTCCCCTGCAATTGCGTTTCTGTTATTGCGTGTAACGATTTTGGTTGGATTTATCGTAGCTGTGTGTGTGCGACACTTAACACAATATAGATCCATGTATTTTAGTAACATGAATGTAATTGATTTTTCAGCCACGAAACGACGCGAGCAGGTAAAACATCATGCGGCATTACCGAATTCGATTAGAATGATAATCATCGGCCCGTCAGGATCTGGTAAGACGCAATTGTTATTGAATTTGATCATGCGATGGCTGAAATGGGACAAGTTGTATTTGGTTGCACCATCCGTGGACGATCAACGTTGTTATTAAGTGTTAAAGGAATTTAGCGACAATACCGACGAAGGCACGATCGAATTCATCACAGACATCAATGAAGCTCCATCCGTGGAGAATTTGGACGGCGATGCTAATAATCTCGTTGTTTTCGATGACGTTATGCTGGACAAGCAAACTAATCCGGCTAGGATATTCTCGCGTGGCAGACACAAGAACACCGATGTTATTTACGTGACACAGAGATATACGCAGATTCCAAAGGTGATTAGAGATAATTGCAATATTTTATCGGTATTCAATGGCGTAGACACGCACACGCTGAGAAATATCCATCAGACCTGGTGCAACGGTGACATGGATATAAATAAATTTAAAAATTTGTTCAGCCGCGCTCAGGCAACGCCGCATGGTTTCATCACGATAAATCTTCATGATCCACGCAGTCGGTATCGAATTGGTCTTGATCAAATTTATTCATGAAAAAGCAGCCCCACCATGCAACAAAAAACATAACACAAAAAATTATTCCCTGACTTTTATTTTTCCTGTCCTGGACGCTATATTTACTAACACACACGGCGCGACCACCCGATGCACTTGGTCTGAAATGCACGAAAATTAGCTCCCGTAGAAGGCTTTATTTTTGAATTCCGAGGCTTCTACGGAGAAAGTTCTCGTAGGAAGGTTTATTTTGGCTGGACGCACTGGTCTGTTCAACTTCCCTGCTGCTAATACAGCGTACCCTAACATGGATAATAAAGATACTCTGGAGTAAGCAATACAGCGTACCCTAAAATGGATGATAAAGATACTCTGGAGTAAGCAATACAGCGTACCCTAACATGGATAATAAAGACAATACTCTTTAGTAAACAACACAGCATACCCTAATATGGATGATAAAGACGCTCTGGAGTAAGCAACACAGCGTATCTTAATATGGATGATAAAGATACTATGGAGTAAGCAACACAGCTTACCCTAACATGGATAATAAAGACAATACTCTTTAGTAAACAACACAGCATACCCTAATATGGATGATAAAGATGCTCTGGAGTAAGCAACGCAGCGTACCCTAACATGGATAATAAAGACAATACTCTTTAGTAAGCAACACAGCGTACCCTAGCATGGATAATACAGATAATACTCTGGAGTAAACAATACAACATACCCTCAGATGGATAAGTGGGATTGTAGCAAGATTACAGGGTTGTATTTCGTATTTATAATAAAACGCTTTTGATGGTGATACAAATACAATCTTTAATGATGAATGACTTGAATGAGAAGGTGATACAAATACAATCTTTAATGATGACTGACTAGTACGAGAAAAGAATTTGGATTAATACGTGCGTGTATACGATCATACAATATACAAATTAACATAATTCGCACGAACCTAATAATGCAACAAATGAAAATACAAATAAATGACCCTACACAGTACAAGGACAATGGTCAACGATTCACTAATTTCACAAGATTGAAAATAGTAAAATGAATTCACTAAAATAGTGATAAATGAGGCATTTTACTCAAATAGTAAAAGGATGAAAACAAAAGGACAGATATCATACAAAATATCTGTACAATTCTCAAACACTGGTATTACAAACCCCAAAATTAGCCTACGGCTAAAATAGTACATGTATGGATTTACACACCCTGTCACCAGCACACTTAGCTACAAGTCACACTGTTAATCAAGCAGTCAATATGACAGGTAGTCACGGACCACCATTCAATTCCTTGGTTAATCAAGCAGTCAGCGCCCACCAATAGGTCAGCAACGCCCGATCACCTGCTACTCGACCAACAACCACTGTTCACTCACCTCTATGGCTGATATGGTTCAGCTTTACATCTGCTACGGTCAACTTCTATTGATAGCTCAACAGCTGGTGCAATTTCGACTCCGGTCAGCTCTACATCTGAGACTCCGATCAGCTGCAAATACATCTAACACTGTGTACTATGCATGACACTGGCATATATGATAAAAAGTAATGACGTTATATACGGTAAGCTATACAGATTACATTATCGGCACAATAATTACAATAAATAACCAGATTCAGAAGTGAACCTACCCGTGCCCGATAAAAATCATACGGTACTAATTCCTAAAAATCCAACTTTCATTGCTAATATAAATATCTTGCTAAGTATTAAACAAGAATATTAGCCGAAACTACACAGAAAATATACAAAAATACACGTGGTAGTACAATATTCGTAACTTATACACAATAAATTATATAACTCACATACCTCTACAGCTGAAGATGTGCAAGTCCTTAAGCAGATGTTGACATCCCCTTAGCTCCATCACAACACATATAATTGGTCAGAGCTTAGAAGTGACACCCTTGTTTTCCGAAAATGCTACGTGGTGCGGTGTTTCCTTGTCCAACCATTAAACGTTGGCTGTATTGGTGTTAAAATAAAATAATAATAAATACATACAATAATTGTTAATATGTCATAGTTACTCTGTTTCGTTCGCCAGCTTGCAGAGTTTAACGTTATCCCAATAAAGCTTAGGTAGCTCTACTCTCTGCCTGGGCTGGCAATGAGCCAGATTTAAAACCACTCTCACTTAGAACTTAGGATAGTACTAACTTCCCTTAGGACTATTAAGTCCAAGGGAGGAGTTCCTTTCCTTTTTGTTTTTTGTGGTTGCTCATGTTAAAGTGACTCTGCCAGTCATTGTGTCCTTATGTTGTTCATTAGTGTTTGTTGTGGTGTAGTAGCTCCCCTTTGAATGTAAGGACGGCTCTATCTTGATCAAATACATTATATGTTGTTTGTTCTTGTCTACACCTAGTGTATTAAAATGAATCTGAAGCAGTATTTTAAGCTGGAAATAAAATATTTAGTGTTCAAAATACTAAAGTGTCTAAGTTCATTGTGTTTTGTTTAGTTAGTACGTGTCCTGCATATTGTTAATGGTTTTTCAATTGTTCTATATGCCTTGGCATATCGTGATCTAATTGCGCTGGGTTTTCTTGTTGCACTTTGGCGACGATTGAAATGTATGTTGTATGTTGAGATGCCAATATTTTGGAAGGGAGTGTCATCCCCTTCTAAAATGTTAAAATGTATTCAAACTATTTAGGTTAGTTATCAATAAAAGAGTAATAATCAATAAGTGTTGCTTCGGCAAATTGAAAGTAATTCAACCGAGCTGAGTTATAAATAGTTATTTGTAGTAAATTCCAAGTTGTAATTGTATTTGTAATCAGATTCCGGTGTTTTAGATATGAAAGTTTTAACATATGGCATTTTAAAAGTAATCATCAACATCCTCGTCCAACAGGTTTTTTTTATTTTATACTTTAGATCGTTTTCTGACTATCCGGTTCTTTATTACGCGTTTTCTGGGGAGTGGCTCCGTTATAGAGGCTGTGCTAAGCGGGGTATACTTCATACGAAGTACCTGGGAATCCATGTATTGATTCCATTTCTTTAGAGATTATTATCCATGTACATCATCCATATTCGTGTGTCCAAGACCACTTCTGTTCCAGATTTAGAATATACCTTATCTCGAAAACATTAATGTTATATCAGAGTCATTGAGCAGCAGGGAGGGCGAACAGTCTCTAATTGAATCCCAAAGATTTCTTCGAATTAAAGGTTTCTACGAAAAAATCGTTGGGAAAAGTCTTTATTTACCCAAATAGAAGCTTCCTTATGGGATTAAATATATTAAGTAACATCAAGACAAAACCTAGAAAGACCCGGAGACGGCTCCTCCCTGCTGATGTTAATAGTTAAAATATTTTGTCTAGACCGATTCGATATCGTGTTCGTGTGTCATGCAAATTTATCGTTATGAATCCATGTGGAGTTAACTAAGCACGACTAAATACATTTCTAAACTTAATAATATCCATGTCTCCAGAACACCAAGTCTAATATGGATATGTGGGATTGTAACAAGATAACGGGGTTGGATTTCGGATTTAGAACAGAATACTTTTGATGGTGATACAAATCTAGTCTTTAATGATGAATGACTTGAATGAGAAAAGAATTCTGATTAATACGTGCGTGTATATGATCCAAATAATTGAAAAATTAACATAATTCGCACGAACCTAATAATGCAGCAAATGAAAATACAGATAAATGATCTTACACAGTACAAGGACAAGGGTCAGTGATTCACTAATGTCACACGACCAAAAAAATGATAGAGTTTTACTTAAATAGTAAAGAATTCACTCAAATAGTGATAAATGAGGTATTTTACACAAATAGTAAAAGGATGAAAACAAAAGGACAGATATCATGCAAAATATCTTTACAATTCTTAAACACTGGGTATTACAAACTCCAAAATTAGCCCACGGCTAAAACAACACATGTATGGAGTTACACACTCGGTCACCAGCACACGTAGCTACCTGTCACTCTGGTTAATCAAACAGTCAGTTTTCCAGGTAGTCACCGACCACAATTCAATTCCTTGGTTAATCAAGCAATCAGCGCCCACCAATCGGTCAGCAACGCCCGATCACCTGCTACTTGACCAACAACCACTGTTCACTCAGCTCTGCGGTTGTTATGGTTCAGCTTTACAGCTGATAAGGTCAACTTCCATAGTGAGCTCCGATCAGCTCTACAACTGAGACTCAGATCAGCTAAAAGTACATCCAACACCATGTACTATGCATGACACGGGCATATACGATCAAACGTAATGACGTTATATACGGTAAGCTATACAGATTACATTATCGGCACAATAATTACAAATAAATAATCAGGTTCTGAAGTGAACCTACCCATGCCCGATAAAAATCCTACGGTACTAATTCCTAAAAATGCAGCTTTACATTGCTAATATAAATACCTTTCTAAGTAGCAAACAAGAATATAAGATATTTGCATTACACCACGTAAGCCGAAGCTACATAAAAAGTATACAAAAATAAACTAGTACAGTAGTTATACACAGGAAATTAATAAATAACTCACATACGTCTACAGCTGAAGATGTGCAAATCCTTAAGTAGATGTTGACATCCCCTTAGCTCCATCACAACACAAATAAATGGTCAGAGCTTAGAAGTGACACCCTTGTTTTCCGAAAATGATACGCGATGCGGTGTTTTCTTGTCCACAAATTAAGCGTTGGATGTGTTGGTGTTAAAATAAAATAATAATAAATGAATAAAATAATTGTTATTCTGTCATGGTTATTTTGTTTAGTTCGCCAGCTTGCAGAGTTTAACGTTATCCCAATAAAGCTTAGGTAGCTATACTCTCTGCCTGGGCTGGCAATTGGCCTGATTTCTAACCACCCTCGCTTAGAACTTAGGATAGTACTAACTTCCCATAGAACTATTAAGTCCATGGGAGGAGTTCTTTTCCTTTTTGTTACTTGTGGTTGCTCTTGTTATAGAGATTCTTCCTGATTCATTTTGTCCTTATGTTGTGCATTAGTGTGTATTATGTTGTAGTAGCTCCCGTTTAGATGTAAGGATGGCTCTACCTAAATCAAATTCATTGTAGTTGTTTGTTCTCATCTAAACATATTGTATTAAAATGAATTTGAAACAGTATTTTAGGCTGAAAATAGAATATTTAATGTTGCAAATGCTAAAGTAGCTAAGTGCTTTGTGTTGTTTTTTTTTTAGGGATTGCGTATGTTGCGTATTGTTATTGATGCTTTTATATATGCCTTAACATATTGTGATCTAATTGTGCTCTGTTTTCTTGTTGCACCTTGTTGCAAAAAGAACATTGAAATCTTCCATCACGCGGACGTGATGGAAAACACTTATTAAGTCACTTTATATTATCAGTTCTTGGTTGTATGTTGAAATGTCAATATTTTAGAAGGGAGAGTCATTCCATTCGAAACTTTTAAAATGTATTCAACTTATTTAGGTTAATTCCCATAAAAAGAGTAGTAATCAACAAGTGTTGCTTCAACCGAGCTGAATTATAACTATACATTAGTTTTGGTAAATTCCAAGTTGTAATAGTATTTGTAATCCGATTCCAGTGTCTTAGATAAGAAAACATTAACCTATGGCAACTTTAAAAGTAATTCATCAACATCTTCGTCCAACAGGTTCTTTACTTTCGTTCGTTTTGCAGACTATCCGGCTCCTGCTTTATTGTGCGTTTTCTAGGGGAGGGGGCCGTTATTAGAGGCTGTGCTAAGCGGGGTAAACGTCATAGGAAGTACCAGGTAATACATTTATTGTTTCCATTTCTTTAAAGAATCCTGATCCATGTACATCATCCATATTCGTGTGTCCAAGACCATTTCCGTTCCTGGTTTAGAATATTCCTTATCTCGAAAACATTATTATATATCAGAGTCCTTGTTCATTTCGAATTCTGTTCCTTTTGGTGGGGTGTTTTTATTTGTTTTGTGGTTTATATCTGTTAAAGGTGCTATTGAATCAATCCGAAACCCACCTTGCTGACGCGCCCGGTTTTGGCGGGAAATATCTCCCTCCTCCGCCCGACTTTATGTCTGCTGTTGTAGATGCAGATTAAATCTTAGAATTCCATATAAATTGTCCAAATTTTTGGGTCAAATTCCATTTTCGTTCCTGCATTCTTGCCATGATATGTCAAAATATACCATATCTAGATTCGCTATTATAAGTCGAAGTCCTTGTTCTTTTCCATTTATATTCCGTTGTTTGTTGTTTTGTGGGTTTTCCCTCGTTAGAGATACTTGTGATCCAGTCCCTTATCCACAAACATGCTGGACTTGGCAGAACATATCCTAAAATTTCCTCCCTTGCCTCTGCCAGATATGTTCTTGCATTGAAGTTATACCTTACGGAGTTGATAGCGACCGCTCACTGACAAGACGTTCCGTAATGTGTATATTTAGTGTTACGGTGAGGCATTTATACACAGACGTTGCAGTCATACATCATCTGTGCGCTGGAAGTATTCGATTTTTTTTTCCATCAAAAGCACTTCGCACGTGCGGCATAGGATGAGCCGAACTCATCCGAACTGTTTTAAATATCGTACAATATACATAAATCACCTTTGTGTATCGTTGTACACAAAACAAAACAAAAAACGAAATCCGAGTACATGTATTTAATAAATAAAGTTATTTATAAAATTCCGTGACAGGTATCAGGCATCTATTTGTCAATTAAATAATGGGACTATGCTATGTATATGTATGTTCATTAATTAATTGGGCTAATGCTATGAAACTATGTGTCAATTATGTAGTGGGGCTATTCTAATGATATATCTGTTCAGTAAATAGCAGGACTCTACTATGAATATCTGTCCATTAAGCAGTGGAACGATGCTAAGGATATGCATGTCCATTAAATAATGGGACTAATGATATGAAATTGTGTATCCATTAAAAAGTGGGACTACACTATGAATTTGACTATCCATTAAATAGTGGGGCTGCACTATGAATCTGACTATCCATTAAGTAGTGGGACTATGCTCTGTAAATGGCTGCCCATTTAATAGTGGGACTACGCTAAGAAATTGTCTATCCATTAAGTAGTGGGACTACGCTATCAATCTGACTGTCCATTAAGTAGTGGGACTATGCTATGTATATGGCTGCCCATTTAGTAGTGAGACTATACTATGAACAGGTATGTCAATTATGTAGTGGGACTATATTATGAATATGGCTGCCCTTTACGTATTGGGACTATGCTATGAATATGTCCATTAAGTGGTGGGACTAAGTTATGACTATGGTTGCCCATTAAGTAGTGGGACTACGTTATGAATAGGTATGTCCATGAAGTATGTCCATGAACTTACGGGACCGCTCTGGTGGCCTAGTGGCTAGAGCGTCCGCCTCGGAAGCGGAATGTCGTGGTTTCGAACCCAGGCCGAGCCATACCAAAGATCTACAAAAATGGTACTAACAGCTGCCTCGATAGGCGCTCTGCATTAAGAGGTTAGTGCTAGGAATGGTCGGCCTGGTGTTAGAATAATCTGGCACTACATGTCTGCGGCATGATGCCCCTGTTCTAGACATCACTATGAACTGCCACAGTGCAGACATCGTATGGATATGACTGAATTTGTTTTAAAACTACGTTAAAAATCCTAACACACACAAACACACACAGATACACACACATTAATTCACTAGACAATGTTTCAGTTCTTCGTCATCTACAGTTATGAAGCTGTAGTTGGATGCCACTTGTGGTAAGGTAGAACTGATTTGAGATCACAAGATAAAATAATAAAGGTCACAATGAATGAACAATGAAACCAGGTTTCTTTGCAATATGTTAATTCTGCATCACATACCCTGACAGTAACTTAGCTATAGATTCCACTTGAAATATAATCATACAGTCAAAAGGTAAAGAGTCAAGGCTACGTTCACTGAATAAAGAATAGAGCTTTCTGCATAAAAGTGTCGTTTCCTTTTCCTGCATCTTCACCAATGTTTTCGGATAACTTTTACACAGCTTAAGCAGAATTTCAATTAATTTTGGAGTTGACTGGTCAATGATCAAAGTAAATTTAACGAGAAAAGGAAAAGGGATTTTTAACGGTACCTTATCGACCACACACCTTGAAAAAAACGATTGTTGTCGTGAGCATGTGCTTCAGGTATTGAAGAGGCCAATTTATTTCGGGATAGAAAAGTCAACTTTTAAGATCATTAGTGACCAACAGAAAAGTTAGGTTTGAGGTATAGTCTTAATTCTTGAGAAAGTTTATTTGAGCAAACTTCATGGAGATCGTATGTCATTGTCATGGTATCGGATTCGTTGCGCATATGATAATAAAGATTCCTATGGATTCTCTGATCTTAAGGTTATAGGTCATGGTCATGGAAAGTAAAATAAGACAAAAACATTTTGCATATAGTGTCATTATTCAAAGACTGCATACACTGAAGAAAGGTAAAAATCAATGAGATCCACTGGTTCTGTATAGTGCCATTTACAGTACTCGCGTTAGCTCGTGTACGGAAATTCCCTAAATTTCGTGAGTGAGAAGATCTAAAAAACTACATATGTGAAAATCCAATTAACATAAAGTCAGAATCCAATAAATTCTCTGAGAAACGTCCATGTATTTTCTGTGTGAGAAAATCCCTTAAATTATCTATATACAGTAAAAACCCAAAACTTGTGCGAGAAAATCGTTAAATCCCGTGTGTTGAGCTTTTGTTTAAATTTAATGTGAGAAATCCCATAAATTCTGTGTGTGAGAAGTTCCAGAACTTATGTGCGTGAGAAAATCCAATACACTATATGTCTGAGACAATTCTATCAAATCTGTGCATGAGAAAATTCCATAGAGTATGTGCGTGATCTGTTGGTGGAAGACCCTTAAAAAGGTATGCTGCAACATCTGATTTTCACCAATGCTTTAATATCAGTAAAATTCTGAATATGAAGCACAAACACATACATTATACCATCACAGCCTTTGACACATTAGTCTAAAAGACAGACACCTTTGTTGTCATCATTACTACCATCACAACTATTCGCTGTTGTTACATATATTTAATTTAATTTATATTAGATTTAACCTGTGCTTGATTTGATTTAATTGTTTGTGGGTTTTGGAATTTTTTTATTTTCTTTACATGTCATTATAATGAAATTGATATTTTCCAGAAAATTCAGTTTGACCTGAGTTTCAACTTAGATTCCTAATAATAGAAACATTTGTTTTTATTTTTGACATAGTTCCTGGCCTTGACTGAAGGTCAAGTAAACAACTTTTTATAGGAGTAAAATGATTGGTCCTTATCAAGAACATGCTGAACCTATCTGACTTTTACATGTAAACATGATCACGTCATCCTCTATTTCGCAATATATTTCGCAATTATGCATTTCCGAGATTGCGAAATACTTAGTATTAATAGTGATGCTTAGAGAGAGAGAGAGAGAGAGAGAGAGAGAGAGAGCTCAGAGTCCAGAGCTTTTAAACAATTGATGTCAAGTTATATTCTGTTGTGACCATAAATGAAATGAGTTATTATTTATTTTTCTTCAGATTATTGGGACTCTCCAAGATCATTTAGTTTCTCTGGAAATATTATTGTATTTATACATAATTTCTAAACATGGTCATGTATTGAAAATTCTGTTTGGATTTCCAAAACCGGAGGATAAATTGTGTTTGTACAAATAGCTGTAGACGTCAGTACAGTACCCGCTACAGGATACGTTCCATCTTGGATTCTTCGTCGGGACTCAAACTTGAAACCATTAGAACATTTAAATATTAGTACTGCAAACACTTTAGTCGTGGATTAGTCTTGGATTAATTTTGTATTTGATTCTGGAAACCGTAAGTTCTCATAATTTTTCATTTTTACAATATTTTTCCAGGGAAATAAATTATAGTTCATATATTTTTCAAAGCTTGTTGTTTTCACTCTTTCTTGTGTTACTGTTTATTCGAGCCTAAACAAGTAACATAAGACTGATATCAATACAATTTGGAAAATGATCATCACTTGATTGTATTTATAGACAAAGACAAAGAACTAGTTATGCAGGCGTTATGGATTTCAGTGTTAGTGGGATGTACCCTATTAATTTCATTATTATTATTATTATTATTATTATTATTAACAATAAAATAGTATGTGCTATGGGAGATTGTATTCAATTGGTATATATTGTTTTTAAAATAAAAGCTGCAATATATATTAACAGAAAAATTATAAGCATATTTAATAGACAGTCATGAATGGATCTATGTTGGAACAAAGCCATTGTTTGATAGAGTTGTAATGAAATTACAGCCATATAATGAATACTTGTTGCATGTCTATGAAGAATACTGGATTAGTAACATTTCTCAAACGCATTAAAGAAAAGTGAAAAATGTTCTTAAAATTGTCAATTTAATAAAGTGTTTGTGACACAGTACTCAACCTCGCAGCCAAACTCAAAGGAGTCGATTCGTAAGGAAAGTAACTAAGGTGGCAGGGTCCACTTTCGTAAATTGACCCCTGGCAAATTTCTTAACTTAAGGCTATGGTGTGACGTTTTCAGCTATTCTTGTTTACTATTTATAGATATGGATATATTTATAAACTGGGTGTTTCGGGCTTGTGTTGTTCTTGAAATTGATGTCAGGCATGTACACTTTCCATAGTTGCTCTGCAGTATGTTGCTAGTCAAATAGCAATAGTTAGCTAGGAAGAAGAGCTAGCCTCCCATAGCTGTAGACACGTGAGTTTAAGGCAAGTAGAGTATCTCAAAAACGGCTTGGATAACAACTATTCTGAATTGCATCAGACTATTTCACAGACAACGTTTTTCAAAATTTTCATCCAGGGAAAGGACTTGCGTTTGTACTGTGAGCATCAAATGATGTCAAAAACGGCATTTGGATGCGAAAAACGCATGTATAAAATAGGGGTTTGGGTGCATAAACTTCTTCTGCTATAACTGCCGTTGACTTCTCTGGTCAAGTGAATACTATTCTTACGCTTTGTTTTAATATAGGTATCTAAAAATATGGACCTTTTTGACCTCACTTGTGTATTTGATTTTTTGATTTTTCATACTAGGTCGCTGATTGCGGCACTAAATTTGTACATAAAACCGGCCCCTGCCCCCTAAACGCCCAAAAATGCACATAAGGGAGTTAACTCTACTGCACTTAAATAACAATCCACCTTTTTGGAACTACCTTTACAATCGTCTATATGTACTAACAATCTTACATATGATGAACATATAAAATGTTGGTGGGGTTTAATCCTATTATTTAAATGGAAGTACAATTCCTAAATATAATCAATGTGATTGGATGGAGAGTTGAGCTGATACAGTAAAGCTTATATATGATAAATACACTGTGCAAAGGGGTGGCAGGGATGTATGGATGATATTTAATTCCAGGTGTACCACATATTTAAATATTATCAATGCAATATGAGACAGGTGGGTGCATGGCTGACATTTCACTTTATTGCTCCTATTATCATTTTACTGTCTAAAAAAAACATCCTCAATATTTTCCTTTTATACTGCTGCATCAATCATCAAGTTGTAGTAGTCTGACGGAGTGGCCAAGGTTAGTGTTTGATAAACGGGACCACCAGAATGCTGAGTATTGTGAAGTGACCTCTAATGGGAAGCACTTTAATGATCTTGATGTACCGGAGTTGCAGTAACTCCATTAAATGATTATGATTTAAGACATCATTATGTTATATTACGTGGCATTTTTATTTTTAAACCCAATCCAAATATACTTTTTATGCATGCTCCATGTCAAGAAAATATCCTTTACGGTTTTGAAGGGATTGGTCTGGGGATTTAACGTCATTGTGCAGCACATGATATGCTGCAAATATCAGCCAGAAAGGTTTAGTTGAGGAAGACCCTATATAGACCCCGAGAAAAATAACATATCGACCCCCGGTAAGCTGCGACAATCTGTCGTCTATAAATATCGGCTCACGGTAAGCTACGGCAAACTGTCGTCTATAACTATCGGCTCACGGTAAGCTACGGCAAACTGTCGTTCATAACTATAGACCCGCTGGAAGCTACGGCAATCTGTCGTATATAACTATCGACCCACTGTAAGCTATGGCAATATGTCGTACATGACTATCGACCCACTGGAAGCTACGGCAAACTCTTACCTAACTATCGACCCACGGTAAACTAGGGCAATCTGTCGTACATAACTATCGACCTACGGTAAGCTATGGCAATCTGTCGTACCTAACTATTGACCCACATTAAGCTAGGGCAATCTGTCGTACATAACTATCTTCCCACGATAATGTACGGCAATCTCTCGTACATAACTATCAACCCACTGTAAGCTACGGCAATCTGTCTTACATAAAAATCTACCAACGGTACGCTGCGGCAATCTCTCGTACATAACGATCGACCCACAGTAAGCTATGGCAATCTTTAGTACATAACTATCGACGCAGGGTAAGCTATGGCAATATGTCGTACATAACTATCTACCCACTGTAAGCTACGACAACCTTTAGTACAAAACTATCGACCCTTAGAAAACAACGTCAACATGTCGTACAAAACTATCAACCCACTGTAAGCTACGGCAATCTGTCTCACATAACTATCGATAAACGGTAAGATATGACAATTTCTTGTACATATATATCAACCAACGGTAAGCTACGGTAATCTGTCTTACATAAATATCGACCCACAGTAAACTACGGCAATCTGTCGCACATACCTATCGACCCCTTGTAAGCTACGACAATATGTCGTACATAACTATCGGCCTACGGTAAGCTACTGTAATATGTCGCATATAACTATCGACCCACTGCACTGTAACCTACGGCAATATTTATTACATAACTATCGACCCAGGGTAAGCTACGGCAATATGTCGTACATAACTATCGATCTACTGAAAGCTTCGGGAACCTTACGTAGATAATTATCGACCCACTGTAAGCTATGGCAATTTGTCGCACATGACTATCGACCCAGTGTAAGCTACGGTTATTTGTCGTACTTAACTATCGACCCACTGTAAGCTACGGCAATCTGTCGCACATAACTATCGACCCACTGTAAGATATGGCAATCTGTCGTACATAACTATCGACCCACTGTAAGATACGGCAATCTGTCGTACAAAACTATCGACCCACTGTAAGCTACGGCAATATGTCGTGCATAAATATTGACAAACTCTAACCTACGACAATATGTCTTACATCACTATCAATCCACAGTAACCTACGGCAATCTGTCGTACATAAATATCTTCCCACTGTAAGCTACAGCAATCTGTCCTACATAACTATGGACCCACTGTAACCTACGGCAATCTGTCTTACATCACTATCAACCCACGGTAAACTACGGCAATCTCTCGTACATAACGATCGACCCATTGTAAGCTACGGCAATCTCTCGTACATAACTATCGACCCACTGTATGCTACGGCAATCTTTCGTGCATAACGATTCACCAACTGTAAGCTACGACAATCGGTCGTACATAACTATCGGCCCACGGTAAGCTACTGTAATCTATCATATATAACTATCGACCCACCGTAAGCTACGGAAATCTGTTGTACATAAATATCGACCCACTGTAAGCTACGGCAATCTCTCGCTCATATATATCGACCAACAGTAACCTACGGCAATCTATCGTACATAAATATCTACCCACAGTAAGCTACGGCAATATGTCGTACATACTTGTCGACCCACTGTAAGGTACGGCAATCTGTCACACATAACTATCGACCCACTGTAAGATACGGCAATCATTCGTACATATTTATCGACCCACTGGAAGCTACGTCAATCCGTCGTACATAACTATCGACCCACTTTAAGCTACGTCAACCTGTCTTACATAACTATCGACCCACTGTAAGCTACGGCAATCTGTCGTGCACAACTATTAACCAACTGTAAGCTACGGCAATATGTCGTACATAACTATCCACCACACTGTAAGCTACAGCAATCTGACCTACATAACTATGGACCCACTGTAAGCTACGGCAATATGTCTTACATAACTATCAACCCACGGTAAACTACGGCAATCTCTCGTGCATAACGATCGACCCATTGTAAGCTACGGCAATCTCTCGTACATAAATATCGACCCACTGTAAGCTACGGCAATCGTTCGTGCATAACTATTCACCAACTGTAAGCTACGACAATCTGTCGTACATTACTATCGACTCAAGGTAAGTACTGTAATATGTCGTATATAACTATCGACCCACTGTACGCTACGGCACTCTTTCGTACATAACTATCGACCCACGGTAAGCTACGGCAATCTGTCGTACATAAATATCGACCCACAGTAAGCTACGTAAATCTTTCGCACATAACTATCGACCCACTGTAAGCTACGGTAATATGTCGTACATTCTTATCGACGCACTGGAAGCTACGGTAATCTGTCGTACATAACTATCGACCCACAGTAAGCTACGTCAGTCTTTTGCACATAACTATCGACCCACTGTAAGCTACGGCAATCGGTCGTACATAACTATCAATCCACTGGAAGTTACGTCAATCCGTCTTACATATTTATCGACCCACTGTAAGTTACGGCAATCTGTCGTACATAACTATTGGCCTACGGTAAGCTACAGCAGCCTGTCGTACATAACTAGTGACCCACTGTAAGCTACGGCAATCTGTCGTACATAACTATCGACCAACGGTAACACTGGTCAACAGTGAAATCATTACTGACTTGAAAAGGCCCTAATCTGTAGTATTTTGGTGTGCCGAACACGAATATAACCGTGAAAAATTTGTATTGGCTCTCGTTTTGAAGATATTCATATACCTCATTTTCTATGTTTCACTGTGTAAATTTCTCCAGTAGGACTGCAGCAACATCCGGAATAATGATGTAACATTGCATAATACCATCATGCTCACATCATCCACAGTTGATTGCATCATTTTCTGATGCAATGCAATACTAATGCCATGCGGCTGCTGAAGTAAGTTGACGTCAGCAGTGTACTATACATGTGTAGGCCTATTATACTAATGCCAGGCGGCTGCTGAAGCTGACGTAAGCAGTGTACTATATAAAGCCCAATCAGATAGGTTCAGCATTTAAAATATTTTAGACGTTGTGCGAGACAGTTCAAGCTACTGTTACATAAAACTTATTATTTTATCCATTTACGTACAATAAAGAACAGTAATGCCTCGAAAGTGTGTTAATACCGCGGACAATTTTTGCTATATTTGTGGGGAAGTGACATTTGCCAACCAGAAGAAAAGTATCAATTCTCAAGTGAAGAAGGCATATCATCTTTACTTCGGATGCAAGGTTGGTGACCAAGACAAGCCTTGGGCTCCGCATATATGCTGTGCTACATGTACAACACAGCTTTCACAGTGGTTGAATTGCAAAAGGTCATCAATGCCGTTTGCAGTCCCAATGGTGTGGAGAGAGCCAAGCAACCACCTAAATGACTGTTACTTCTGCTTGGTTCCTCCTCTTTCCGGCGGAATAACGAAGCGAAAGAAGTCGAGAATAGTCTACCCAAACATTCCGTCTGCATTGAGACCAGTTCCACATGGTGAGGGACTTCCTATTCCAGAACCTCCAGCAGAATATTCTCTTGATTCATCTGACGAAGACAAAGGTGAGTCGACCTGTTCTTCTCCTGGTCCATCAGCATGCAGTGATCCAGATTTTCACTGTGGTGCATCATCAACCCCACACAGAATAACACAGGAAGAACTAAATGACCTGATTCGTGATTTGGACTTATCAAAGAACAAGGCAGAATTGCTAGGATCAAGACTCCAACAATGGAATCTTCTAGAAGAAGATGTCACAATTACTGCATATCGAAAGCGCCACCAGCAATTGGAGCCTTTCTTCAGAAAGGAAAGTAATCTGATATTCTGTTCCGATATTGAGGGCCTCATGAATGCTTTAAAAATCACTCATGACCCACAAGAATGGAGACTATTTGTGGACTCTTCGAAACTGAGTCTCAAGGCTGTGCTTTTGCACAATGGAAACATTCTTCCATCTATTCCAGTAGCGTATGCTGTCCACATGAAAGAGACATACGATAACTTAAGGCAGCTACTGAATTCCATTGAGTATAACAAGTACAGCTGGCACCTCTGTGGTGATTTGAAGGTAGTTGCCCTTTTAATGGGACTGCATCAAGGATATACAAAATACATGTGTTTCTTATGCGAGTGGGATAGCCGAGCAAGGGAAATGCACTACATGAGGAAGGAATGGACTCACAGGCAGAATGTAGCCATTGGAGAGAAGAATATCCAACACCCAGCTCTGGTTGAGGCTCAGAAAATCTTGCTACCACCCCTTCACATCAAACTAGGCTTGATGAAGAACTTCGTGAAAGCCATTGACCGGACTTTGCCAGCATTCCGATACCTGCATGAAAAATTCCCTCGACTCAGCGAAGCAAAGATTAAAGAGGGAGTTTTTGTGGGTCCTCAGATTCGAGAGCTTTTCAAAGATGACCGGTTCAACAACTTGCTGGAAGGTGACGCGAAACAAGCATGGAATGCTTTTCGCCTAGTTTCTACAAACTTCCTCGGAAATGTTAGGGCAGAAAACTATAAGGAACTAGTAGAAGACATGTTGATGAAGTATAAGAAACTTGGCTGCAATATGTCTCTAAAGATTCACTTCCTTCATTCCCATTTGGATTTCTTTCCTAGCAACTGTGGTATTGTTAGTGATGAACACGGCGAACGTTTTCATCAAGATATCGCAACAATGGAACAAAGATACCAGGGAAAATGGTCCACTACAATGCTGGCTGACTACTGCTGGACACTCCTCAGAGATGCTCCCGAACAGCTGTACAAGAGACAGGCGAAGAAATCTAAGATGTAGTCAATGACTTGATTTTTTATAGGTAGGCTATTACAGTTGACCTTTTACTATTGGAATGCATTTCGTTATGTAAACATTAATTTCTTGCAGATTACAAAAAAACTAGAGCCAATTTTGCAATTTGACTGTCATATTCGTGTTCAGCACATAAAAATTGATAAGAATTGACTAATTTTATTTCAGTAACATGACTTTTGTAAAAATTTGTTGTCCAGTGTAAGCTACGACAATCTGTCGTACATAACTCTCGACCCACTGTAAGCTACGGCAATCTGTCGTACATAACTCTCGACGCACAGTAAGCTACGACAATCTGTCGTGCATAACTATATTAATTGAAGCAAGACTCTAACTCACACGGCCATAGGTGAGATATGTGAGTGATCTATATAGGAGAGTCTTATATCAATCGGCCTCGTGGTGCACTATACATTTCAAGAGATGATTGCATTAATTAATTTTGCTATGTATTACTAATCTATGAACCCGTAAAGAAGCAAAACTAGAGTGTGACAATACGCTCTTAATAGGCCCCACAAGTTAGATAATAATTCAGAGTGAAAAGCATCAGTCATGTCATCAGTTATACTTGTCTCTTTTACGTCGTAATGCAGAAGAGGTGTTGTCATAGTGGTCCGCATGATTGTATTTCTAAATGGAACATAAAGGATTGCAACTGTTTATGATATGAATACAATTTTAAAACTTACTTAAATTTGTATACTTAAAGGAAATCTAAGAATTCTTTGACGCTGAATACATAAATTATCAGTAGTTTTAATATTCCTGATTATGTTAACTTCCGGACGTGATGTTTCCATACTGGTGACATCACTTAATAAAAGTATTTAAATGCCGTTTTAGTTTCTATACCTCAGTAATTGAACATGTCACTATACATCCAGGTATATATATATTTGGCATACAATACTTGGTAATTGGCATACCGCGGCAATAGGAAGTCCATTATTATCCGTGTACACAGATTATGTATATAAGCCGTGGCAATAGGCATACCGTGGTAATATGATATCCATGATCCACACTATATCCATGTATATTATATATATGTATATACAAGCCTCCAAACGCAGTCTATATTTTTTAATCAATGCATTAATGACGAATGTGACAGATTAGTCAATATTAACATTTGTTCTGATTTCATATTTTGGTTACTTGTTAAAAAATTAGTCAGTTGATATTGTGTTCACAATACAGGTTCCGACAGCTATTAAGTCGTTCGTTGGCATCTATGTTAATTCAACCAATACATTGTTTTACTTGACTATTTCAGTCTGTACTGTACCCAGTCAATATGTTCATGGCTACCCGCCACCCACCCACCAAGTTTGATATGTCATTGCGATTAACTTGTGATTTCCTTCTTATCTTGATATGATTCTAGCAACTGTTGACTACCTTTGTCATGTTGTATAATTTTGTAAAGTGCAAAGATAGTTAAGTCACAGATAAAATAAATTTATTATATTAATTATAGCGGATTAAGTGTCAGTCTTTGCATTAATTATATAAGTATGATTAACAGAAAGACTCTTTGTATAATTACATAGGACTGGATGACATAATTTGTATTAATTATAAAGGACTGAGTGACATATTGTTTGCTGTTACTTATATATGAATCAGTGGTAAAAAGTCTGTATGTATTAATTATATAGGTCCAAGTGACATACCGACTCTTTGTATTAATTATGTAAGACAGAGTGATTTATACAGGGTAGTGTGACAGACTTTATAATAACTATGCAGGACTGTGTGACAGACAGACTTTTTCTGTTAATTATGTAAGACAGAGTGATTATATAGGACAGTGTGAAAGACATTTTAATAACCATACAGGACTGTGTGACAACAGACTCTTTGTGTTAATTATGTAAGAGAGAGTGATCATATAGGACAATGTGACATACATTGTAGTGGCTATACAGGACTGTGTGACAGACATATTCTTTGTGTTAATTATGTAAGACAGAGTGATTATATAGGACAGTGTGGCAGACTTTGTAATAACTATACAGGACTGAGTGGCATGCAGACTCTTTGTATTAATTATGTAATATTGAGTGATTGCATAGGGCAGTGTGACATACTTTGTAATAACTATACAGGACTGTGTGACAGACAGACTATTTGTGTTAATTATGTAAGACAGAGTGATTATATAGGACAGTGTGACATACTTTGTAATAACTATACAGGACTGTATGACAAAAGACTCTTTGTCTTAATTTATCCAGCTCGTTGTTTTTTATATTTATTTGGAAGGGAATTTGCATTATACTTTTTTTGTTCCAATATGCCAATTACATGCATGTCAGTGGGAAACGAGGGAGGTTATAATTACCACCTCCACCCCATCTACTCCCATCTCTTGGTGCATTATGGGCGTTTCCTTTGGATTTCTAAATTGGATTGAAGTGGGACTGGCCACTCACTATACAAGTGGCAGAACGTATGTTCCGACATCAGGAATTATCTTTAATGATGTGTGTATGGTAACAACAGTAACTTCCATATGAATATTCCTAGGAGTTCATGTTGCCTTAGTTCACATGTTTCTTTCATATGAAATTCAGGATACAATTTACATAATGAGGTGTCAAAATTAATCTGGAACAGAATAGGGACCCAAAACCTTTAGCTAGTATATTCCCACCTAAACACACCCGAATTTTGTTTCCTTAATATTGAACATTTTGACTGACCAGTGTAAAATAAAATAATTATGCTTGTTACCCTAGGGTTTAGTAGCTTTTGATACCGCAGACATCAACCTACATGTTACGTGTTGAAGCACTTCCATCGAATCATTCATAAAGTTTAACATTAACATAATGATAAAGAATTCAAAAACTATACCATGTGTAGAATGCATCTGGTTTCATTATTAAAATTAAATGATGCAGTGAGGAAACAAATCACGAATACCGATTGAGGCATTATACGCGCTACATAGTTAAAAGAGAAATGCTACAAAGAAAAATGGAACATGGAGCCATGAGTCGAAAATAAGTAAATTTTCAAATGTCGTACTGTAATTCCACTCCTTTATTCAATGATACACATTAGTAATTGATTGCAGGTGTGATTTAAATACGATGGTCGCACAGGAGGTATATGTCGTTTATGTAAAATTTGAAAGGAATTTTTAATTTGCAGACCATATAAAGAGTGGTGATTTTATCTCCACCGTACATCCTTTCAAAAATATCAGTGAAAACGTTGCACAGCTGTATACATTATTTATTCGAGGTATAGCAATCAAATGTTGTTATGATACAAAAGAGGGGTAATATTACATTCAAAATTGTTGTGTCAATAATTGTTTATATATATCCTTTAGAATTGCCTTCAAATGTCACCCACGCTTGTATGTTATGGAGACAGGGTAAACGTCTTACTCTGATCTGTGTCCAGTGAATCACTCAAATGTGGATATTCGTTTTACAGATTCTACGCGTTTGCTAGCCCTTGTCTGAGGTTAGCCCTTGCCCTTGTCTGAAATAATCAAGTATTATTAACCAAATAAGCAATCTAAAGGAAACTTTGATTTGTTTTGCTGGTTCGTTATCCCGTGTCTGAGATAATCAACTATTATTGTCCAAAGAAGCACGCGAAAGGGTATTGGTTTTATTTTCCTTTTACAGGGATGTCATCACTTGTCTGAGATAATCAAATATTAATGAATATATTGCTAATGTTGATCTAAGAGACACGTACACGTGGTTTCCAATTGGTCGGTGTTTCTTAGGGGGTCTTCCCATTTTCTTCTTGCACTAGTTCTACCAGACGCTATGAATAGCTTGTCATATACTGAATAATTGCGTTAAACCTGAACAAGAACGACAACAAAATAATAATAATAATAATAATACAATTAAAAATACCATAGCAACACCACCACCCGTTCCCTCTCATCTGATAAAGAAATAATATCAATATGTCCTTATAATTTGCCCAATCAATACATAGCTTTGGACATATTCACTGGACCTTTGAACAGGTTGTACTATAAATACATGATTCAATATTTATGAAATTCCCAATCGTACCATATATTTCACCAGGAATAAACATGAATCGATATTATTATGTCGGTTGTCAGCAATCACATAATTCTCTTTATTCACGCTTCCAAAATAATAATTCAGCTATTGGTAATAGACGGACACGTATGGCAGTAATTCATTGCCATAACACAGCCACTAGCACGAATGACATGTATGGCAGTAATTCATTTCCATAACACAGCCACTAGCACGACTGACATGTATGGCAGTAATTCATTGCCATAAAACAGCCACTAGCACGACTGACATGTATGACAGTAATTCGTTGCCGTAACACAGCCACTAGCACGACTGACATGTATGGCAGTAATTCATTGCCATAACACAGCCACTAGCACGACTGACATGTATGACAGTAATTCATTGCCATAACACAGCCACTAGCACGACTGACATGTATGGCAGTAATTCATTGCCATGACACAGCCACTAGCACGACTGACATGTATGACAGTAATTCATTGCCATAACACAGCCACTACCACGACTGACATGTATGGCATTAATTCATTTCCATAACACAGTCACTAGCACGACTAACATGTATGGCAGTATTTCATTGCCGTAACACAGCCACTAGCACGACTGACATGTATGGCAGTAATTCATTGCCATGACACAGCCACTAGCACGACTGACATGTATGGCAGTAATTCATTGCCATAACACAGCCACTAGCACGCCTGACATGTAGGGCAGTAATTCGTCGTCTTAGCATAACCACTAGCATGGCTAACATGTATGACAGCTGTTTCCTACCATACACAGCCACTGACGTGATATGCATATTACATATAAGGTAGTACTTAAGTGGCAGATCACAGACACTGGTATGACCCACGTGTATGGAAGTACCTCAATATATTGACACTGACACGATTCACATGTATATTAGTACTTTAGTGATATGACACATAACTGCATTAATTTATATGCGAGAACAAACTTAAATACGTAATAATGTTTCCTGCATTAAATATTTTCAGCATGTTTCTTATGTTTTCTAATGTCATGGTGTTTGTTTCTTATAATAATATCATTATATATGTTTTTATGTTATAGGTGTTGTCTAATGTTGTAAAGCGCTTAGAGCTTCTAAAGATTAGGCGCTGTACAAAGTCCTCATTAGTATTATTATGACCCATACCATGGTACTAATCACATGTGTGGTATTACTTCAGTGTTATGACACATACATTGGCTGTAATCCCATGTATGGAATTACTTCAATGTTATGACACATACATTAATACTAATCACATGTATGGTAGTACTTCAGTGTTATGACATATACAGTGATACTGTAAAAAATTTGGAGTATACGCATTTGGTTATAGCACCCCGTTTTAAGGAATTCTTAGATTTTGTGATTACTTGTGTGATTGTTGGAATTCGGCGCAGTGGAAATATCCCTAGCCCGAAATAATTAGCAAATTAATAATTAATAGGAGCAAACGTCACGGTGTGAAGTGTTCGTGAGTTTCCATGATGCCATGGTTCATTAGTAGTCAATTCAGGCCAAAACCAAATGAATGTCCCTGTCGTAAGTTAGTCTATATTAAAATCTAATGGTCTACATTGGTGGTGTGACTGCAGCGGCAGTATTTACAGTAGTAAACTGGTAAATTACAAAAAGGAATAAATAAGAAGGGACACGGCATATACCGTTTATGTTGGCAATGGGGGCAAATTTGGTGCAGTTATATTGGCCAAATGTGCCTGGAAAGCATACATCGACTGGCCTAAGGTGGCGGAGTTAAAATAGTTCCCAGTGTATTGCGATACTCGTAATGTTTCTAAGGCGTGAACAGCTGGCAGTACGGAAACCTTATGAAGATAAACCATGCAGATGTGCGGTTGATATATATGTGGCAGGTTGTTTTATCTGTGGTCTTGCATTAATTAGAGTAAACTTTAGGTATAGAATGGACACGTCGGGCATTCTAATTTACAACTGAAGTTGTATGGATGTCTTTGGAAAGTTTGGGTAAACTTATGACCTCTAGCGAGAATCGTGCCAAAGTTTGACAACCGCTCGGTCAAGTAAGGATCCTTGGCTTGTAAAAATACCAATCACATGGTAGTACGTCACTGTTATGACACATACATTGGTACAAATATATGTTGGTACTTCAGTGTTACATATTGTATGTGATACTATATTATATTCATGTTCGAACATATCAATTTTCCCATGCTTTTCTCTCCTTACACTTTCCTTCGAATCTAAGTGGTTGTATAGTTATAAGGGTGATCGGGTCATTATGAGTTTTATTTACAAGGGATTGTGTTTGAAGTATAGGAGGATATTAGTGGTATGAATTTAGTTTAGTTTATAAGAGGTTTAATAACTTGGCATTTCTCCTTCCTTTACGGCTCACCCATACTATGAGTCAGTGTAAGTGTCAGTCAGTAGATTAAGGTGCTGGTCAGTATAGCTTGGTGCTGGTTAGTATATATATCAACTTTTTCAGGAAGTGTATGAGCTAATATTAAATTCGTTTCTGCTGAAGACAATTTCTGTATTTTGTAGATAAACTACAAAATGCGAGATGGTTTAAACCGTGTACTAATGTTATATCTCCAACTGAGGAAATGGTTGAACCAGTTCACTGAATGTTAAAGAGCGCGCGCGCACACACACACACACACACACACACATCGAGACAATGGTTGAACGAATGGGACAATGTTAAGCTGACATTGTAGGCATAGTGTCACTTATGTCACCACAGAGTAAAGCTTTGAAAATGCCCCACCCACCCTCTTCATCCATATGCATTGTTATGGAATATACTAGTGAATTTCTTTGATTCATTGAATCTAGTTTATTATAAACACAATTCATGCTTTCTTTCAGATACGTCCAAACTGTGCTATCGACAATGTTCAATTAGAAACCAACGATTCATTGTTAAATTATTTAGTCTTAGTGGCCGACGTGCTACAAATAGTTAAAACAATTGCAAGATTTTTAAAACAGATTCAATAACTTCTGGTTGTAGGGGAATTAAGACAACTAGAGCGCCTAGTTGAGAAATAATTAGAGAGATGGGAGATTTCATTTTAGTTGTGGGAGAAAAAATACATATATTAAAAACTATACAAAAACATATAACAATTGGCAACAGGTAGAGTAAAATCTCTATTTTTGAGAGACTGTGAGGTGTGGGGCTAAAACCAGAGGTGGTTGACACTGGTGATGCCAGATTCATTCTTGAAACACCATTGTCGTTCAGTTTACAATCTTTTCTTCCATACAGAAGCAACTGTAATATTATTGAGAGCCCATGACGACTCATTTGCATGAGGTAATCTGGATTGAAAAACATGCATGAGGTAATCTGGATTGAAACACATGCATGAGGTAATCTGGATTGAAAAACATGCTTGAAATCATAATGTTTAATTTACATTGTCGCCCAAATATTATTTCATAAAAAGCAATTTGTAGCGACAGTGGAAAATGGTTCTGCAAATGGGCTAATGCTTTTTAATATCAAATCCACCTCATTTTCGCCATATTTTCACATTATACTACTGGTACATTTATCCTTGTCGCCATATTTTCACATACTACTATTACATGTATCCTTGTCGCCATATATTCACACTATACTACTAGTACATTTATCCTTGTCGCCATATTGTCACACCATACTACTAGTACATTTATACTTGTCTCCATATTGTCACATTATACTACTAGTACATTTATCCTTGTCGCCATATTGTCATACTATACGACTACTACATTTATCATTGTCGCCATATTATCACATCATACTACTATTACATTTCTGCTTGTCGCCATAATTTCACACTATAATACTAGTACATTTATCTTTGTCGCCATATTATCACACCATACTACTAGTATATTTATCCTTGTCGCCATTTTGTCACACGATACTACTAATACATTTATCCTTGTCGCCATATTATCACTCCATACTACTAGTACATTTATCCTTGTCGCCATATTATCACTCCATACTACGAGCACATTTATCCTCGTCACCATACTGACACACTATACTACTAGAAGATTTATCCTTGTCGCCATATTGTCACACTATACTAATAGTACATTTATCGTTGTCGTTATATTTTAACACCATACTACTAGTATATATAAATTTAGCCAGTTGCAAAGTAACGTAAATGTTGATAAGAAGATTATATTAAATAAATTTGACTTTTATACCACGGAAAATAATATTTGTAAACAGAATGGTGTAGTACTTTAAAACAGATATATACTGTACTCAATTAGTAACAAGAAGCATGATAATAATCTTTGAAAGAAGATCGAATTCAAACTTATCATTGAATCTAACCTATATAATTTTTCAGTTTGGTACCTCGAAGAATTCATTTATAGACCAACGGAGCTTTTTCAACAAGAGAATAAAAAGTAATATGTTATTGTATGCAGTCTCAATTTGTACTCTCATATGGACTAATGTAATCCATAGGACGTGTTTAGATTATCAGTGCTAATTATTTGTTATCCTGATAAAATAATTTGAAATATATTTCAATGCTTTTTTTAAGGATAATAGATCGATAACGTAAATAAACCTGTTTGGTGAACGCACTCATACATTTGAATTATTTTCACACTCAAAGGCAAATACAGTCTGAATAGAACATGGAGTCCTTGTAGATCGAAAATAAAGATTGATTGTCTGTGAAGGCAAGTATAGTCTGAATAGAACCTGACCTCCTCGTAGATCGAAAATAAAGATTGATTGTCTGTGAAGGCAAGTATAGTCTGAATAGAACCAGGCCTCCTCCTCGTAGATTCAAACTAAAGACTGATTATTGTCTGTGAAGAAAATTGTGCTGGTGGAAATTTGGAGTTCAAAGCCAAGTATTGTTATATTGTGAATTTTATTTAAATAAATCACCCGAAAACACGTTGCTGGCATTTGAGTTATTGGTTGATATATAATATTTTATGTGATGAAGGTGCATATAGTTTTGTCAAGCGATTCAAAACGGAATCCTTAATTTTTTTGTATATTATCCAATAACTGCAAGCGTCATTCATTCTTGTTCCTAATTAAAAAATGAAATTACTGTCAGCGTCATTCAGTTTTTTCTTAATTAAAATATCAAATTAATGCAAGCGTGATTCAGTCTTTTTCTTAATTACAACATATCAGGTTATGCATTATTTACTAAAAGCAGTTATTTTAATTCAGATTAAATTTATTAGTTCTTTTCATGTGCCTTGAACATTTTGCTGTTGTCTACCAAAGGTATTCAGAAGAGCGGGAGGCCAGTTCAAGTTTGTGTTATTTTATTGTCGTCTTTCTATTTGATATTTTATTTGTAGTAACAATTTTCTAGGGTCAAGGCCTTGGCAAGGTATGAACTAAAGGGTGGAATGTCGTATACGTGGTTCACCCAGTGAATTGCAGAATGGATAATTAGGTAGTTTGTGTTTAATTTGATACCATTAAATCATCTGGGGAAAAAAAAAAACATCTATCCACACATCTGCTTACCTATTGGTCAACGCATTCATCCATGCATATTTTCCCAGGATGCATACTTGTGGAATTGGTGACCTAATAATTTAGAAACAATCATAGTACATTGTTTTTAAATAGTTGTTGAATAGATCATCTAATAAGATCAAAAGGACTCATGTTTGTAAAACCTGTTAAGAAGGTGGGTTAAAATTACACTTTATAAATATGTTATGAACACTGTAAAATATTTTGGTTCCAAAAATTTTTTAAAAGGATATTAAATGGGAAAAAAGTATTTTCCATGCACCCAGATTAAAAGGATTTAATCTGCATATTTGAACCTACAGGATGATATATATATATATATATATATATATATATATATATATATATATATATATATATATATATATATAATTCGTTTTCAAGTATATGTTTCTATATCATCACAGAGATTTTGATACATTTGATAAAGCAGCATTCTGTCTTCCGAATCGAACGTCTCTGGCTTAACAATATCATGAAGGTCGGAACCTCTCTGCCTCATAATGGCATAGAGGTCGGAACCTCTCTGCTTTAATTATGATAAAACGATCAGGACCTTTCTGACTTAAAAATGACATAGAGGTCGGAAGTTCTCTGGCTTGATAATATCATGAAGGTCAGAGCCCCTCTGTCTCATTGATGGCATAGAGGTCAGGACCTTTCTGGCATTAACCATAATGCTACAATTTTCGGAACCTCTCTAGCTTGATAATAACATAGAGGTGAGAATATCCATGCCTAATTAACGACATAGAGGTATTAACCTCTCTGGCTTAATCATGACATGACATAATGTTCGGAACTTCTTAGCTTCATTAATGACATAGAGGTCGGAACCTCTCTGACTTAATAATGACATAATGGTCGAAACCTCTCTGACTTAATTATATAAAGGTCAGGACATTTCTGGCTTAATAATGATATGAATGTCTGAACCTCTCTGCCTCATAAATGACACAGAAGTCGGAAGCTCTCTGGCTTCAAAATGATATAATGGTCGGAACCTCTCTGGCTTAATGACACAATGGTCAGGACCTTTCTGGTTTAATAATGACACAGATGTCGGAACCTCTCTGGCTTAAAAGTGAGACAGATGTCAGAACCTCTCTGGTTTAATAATGACATAGAAGTCGGAACCCTCTGGTTTAATAATGACATAGAAGTCGGAACCCTCTCTGACTTAATAATGATATAAAGGTAAGGACCTTTCTGACTTAATAATGACACAGAGGTCGGAACTTCTTTGGTTTAATAATGACATAGAGGTTGGAACCTATGTGACTTAATAATCATATAAAGGTCTGGACCTTTCTGGCTTAATAATGACATCAATACCGGAACCTCTCTGGCTTAAGAACTTACAACATATAATTGGTATATATTCTATACTCGTACCGTATGTGTTATAGAAATTATCCTTAGCCATTACAACACGTATTTTGTCACTGAATAAAACTGCCTCTTTTTGAAAAGCTTTATTCTTCAGGATTAAAAATAGTAGCCGACATATTCAAGCACCTTAATTTCACTGTAGAGAGGATCATTGTAGGTGATCAAGTAATCAGTACAAAACGAATGCTATTGCAGGGCAAAATGTATGGTGTACAAAATGAGACTTGTGGGAAGTTTAACTCTTTTGGAACACCATGAAAGAGAATAAATCAGCACGCTTTATGAAAGAGAAAAATATACGTCAATAACACATAACAGATGGGATATACATCAATAATGCATCACATATAGGATATAATTAATAACATATAAGAAATTGGATAAAAATAAAGAGGAATGCTTTCATATATGTATCGTATGCAATTCCCATTACGTATGTGAATTGTACACGTATAACGTCTGACATAAGTATATACTCTCTCTCTGTCTGTCTGTATCTCTGTCTCTCTATCTCTTCCTCTGTATCTCTCTCTTTCTCTATATCTTTGTCTTTCGCTCTCTGTCTCTGTCTCTGTCTGTCTGTCTGTCTGTCTGTCTCTCTGTTTCTCTCTGTATCTCTCTGTGCATTGTATACTATATGTACTTAAATGTCTTGTAAAGTGGTGCGTCCAAGGATTCGGACCTCCCCCCACGACCTCTCATATTTTTTCCCAGGGTAATAATACTGTTTTGAAAAACACATAAAATCAGGTGAAGAAAAAACTATAAGGCATCACAAATGTAAACAAAATAAAGAAAACTACTTCCATAAATGTCATTTATGTAATTTGCATTACATCTGTAATTTTACAAAGTGCTACTGCGGACCTTCTATTATGGACTTCACCGTACCCCATCCAAATGTCTACTTGTATAGTTTACTGTATATAATCGTATGTATTGTAAGACAGCGTGCCCATGGTTTGTCAACCCTAGTACTGCCCCATTGTTTCCTAGTTTCGACAGAGTAATATGTTAAATAAAAACAAAACTAAACTCTGTTGATTAAGGTCAATCCGTTTCACTTCACTGAATTTCTGAGTATTCTCATAAGTTGATTTTTGTCGGTGCATTTAGAAAATAAAAGTGTAAGGTAAGAATGAACTGATTTCAGATCACACGGAAACTTCGGGCATATATATAACACAATTATAAACTTGGTTATAATGTAAGAGCAGACTTGTCAGTCAAACAGATCCTCGAGTTAAATAAGGAGACAAGACCTCCATTGCTACTGGAATCGCCCATGTGACTTCCTGTTCGAAATGGAATCGAACTTGTGACATCCAATTCAAACTGGAATCGAATCAACATTTTGCTTGTAATTTTGCTATGAGACATTCTCATCAAAGCCGACATAAGCAACCAAGAAAATTTAAGTATCAACTACTTAACTCGTCTAGTTTTGTTTTCTGAGAGACAGAGATTTTTTGAAATATTTGAATCGATTGTTTTGCGATTAGTTGACACATAAAGCCACTAGCCGAAAGCCCGAAGTATTCCACATGCTTGTGATGTATGATGATACGATTGTGGACTAGGGATTTGCATCGCAAAAACTTTCTTCCAATTAGACTTTTACTTTTTTGCTTGAAGATGTTAAGGAGTGATGGTCTCCATTATTTAGTAAACTCTTCGTTTCTTTTGATCTACTTTCTAAGGGTTTATAATCGGGATAAAGTTCGATAAAGCAACATGATATGTGGCCCTTATTACCTAAAAGGTTTTATTGTTTCGAATGAAATATGAACTACCCAACAATCTAGTTAGCCATGTACCCAATGAACCAAATTCACCACAATGTACCAAATGATTAACTCCGTACCGAGGCCCCTGATCGTAACAAATTTGGTATTAAAAATAAACTGTTCAGATGAAAAGAACACTAAGCTGTATATGGATTGCTTCCCGCTGAGTCTATTACCGTTAGCAGATAATTAAAACGATATTTGAGACCAAGTTACGTCCACTTCAAGCGATTAAAATTCCTTACAAAGACGTGTTAAAGTGTTTGAAAAGAGCGACTAAATTACGTCGGAATAATATAAAAAAAAAAATTAACAATCTGTTTTGTATAAATAATACAGACCATGGTTTTTGATATATGTAAGGAAAGACTGAAATGACACTTGCAATAAATGGATAATAGACGTGAATTTGAGGCACCCGATATTGATAGCGCTTGAGAAAAACAAGCCATAATTTTCTCACACAATATATTCCATGTATACAAACGAGGTATATAAATGTTTTCGAGGAGAGGTGTAAAGAAATTGTGTTTCCTGAATGGGTTACTCCTTTCTAATCCATGTAACAAAGTTCATTTTGGGATAAAGATGGCCTGGCTTGTGCAGTGGTAACACATTTGGTTCGTATGTCTGCGATGACAGAGTCTTTTGCCTCTTTCAGCACTTGAACGGGTAAAGTGGTATCATAACCAAAGTCGTTGGTTTCCGGTTTCCAACACTACACAAGACAAGACAAAATTACATAAACACATGAACCGTCCAACGTGTTTAGTGTAAATTGTGAGAATGAATAGACCTGAAACAAATGCATTCGGAAGCTTAAATTTTGCTGTACCATTCGTGATTCGGAGCACCGGCCATGCCATTACTTTGCCTCAAGAAGAAAGAATTTGCCTGTTTATCGAGCATTAGCAAAGAATGACTAACATGTACAAAACATAGTACATTAATGGCGGCTATATGTATTGCTAAGTATGTAATGATATAAAAGTGAATATCTGTCTATTGATTTATAAATCCATCATCCGAACGTATGTAACTCGGAATAGACATTCACCACTTGTTGCCCAAATGTTAGACTTACACCATGGTCTAAATATAGTGGCATGATACATTCTGATAAATGCGCACAAAGTGCGCTGTACGCAACTCCTGGCAAGCTTGCTATATAATACATGTGTTTGTTTGAAGTAATGACCATGGAATTGTGTATGTTACATTGAACTCATTTGGAAGTTTGACGTATTAGCTGTATCGATACGTTAAACGCATGTTTCGTATCGATCTGTTTGACGTCTCTCTCATCAATCCCATTGACGTCTGTGTGGCATCGATCCGTTAGACAACTTTATCATATCGATCCATACAAGTTACATTGATTTCATTTTGTGACGGGAGATAATCATGTATCAACTATAAACATAATTGCACGTCGTTCTCATGTCATAATCAGCAATTGTAAATTTAGGGACGTGGGAGTTTCTTTAGACCCGGAATAATTTGTTTTATTTTACTTAAGACATTTTTCATTTATAAGTAATATAATGGTGCCTTTTCCAATAACATAGATCAGGGATATTTGTTGAAGTACTTAATGTCCATAATTTTCAAAGGGAGTGAAGTGGTGTGGGACGCAGATCTGAAATACAGTCTGAAGATCTGAAGAGCGTCTTGTGTACGTAATGTGTTTATTTGCTGATTTATTCAGCGACTAAGGAAGTCAGAATAGAAACCTTCGCGGAGTACGTGTGAGTTTGTTAAATCAATAATGTATTAATACAACCCAGTCTGCATTATCGAAGTCAGCAAATCTACAAGTTAAAACGTTTGAAACTATAAATTACATAGAAACTGGATTTATCGGCCTTGTTGGGCATATTCATAAGTACCATATATGACACATAAATTGATTCATGTCATTTCACTATTGGAAAATTAAACGATGCCAATTTCTCCGCACTGATATAAAAGCCCATGGACATGCTATTACAATGCATCAATGCTAAAAAGTTCAATGGAAGCATGGGCGCACGCACATAGTCGGGGGTGGGGGGGACTGTCCTCCTCCCATCCTTTGGATTTCACCTTTGAACATGTTTTGGCCTTCAGCTGTAAAACGTAATAGCTGACCACTACGTGCTTGACACGCACCCGCCCCCCCCCCCCCCCCCCCGCCGGCAAAATACGTTTATGGGCACCCCTGCTGGAAACGCTATTAGATCGCATTATGAAAATTGGTATAAAGGTTCAATTAAGTGCTTTTATAATGCATTCTGGGAAATGTTATAAAGTAGGGATGCGCGATAATATCGAATGCCGGTATATTGTGGTATTAAACCTACGATAAATAATCGCGATTTAGTTTTGATAACAAGTAGCATACGAATTATATTATTATTATAAATTAATATTAGCCATATTTCACTGCTTATAATATTTTCTGATTGACAATGACCTATTGAATCCCATACATTTACTTCCAGTAATCAGCTTTGGTAACATTTCTATTTCGTTTCTTGAGCACTTGCAGCATGGGTAATCGGAAGTTACGTGTCTGTGAATCGTCATACGTTTGAAGCTTTAACTTCTTTTTGTCAACAAATAAGCACCTTGCTTACATTGATGACTAACTGACATTGACCTTGAGCAACATTTCAAGCATGGCTAAGTACGACCTGGTACAAATTCAAACGCGCGGTTTGCGATATGGACTCATTTTGCATTAAGAAAGACTGAAGTGTATGGGAAAATGGATGAATCAATTGCTGTGTACCGACTATGTGACGCTCATATTAAGTTTTCTAGCGGAACCACTAATATCGGGTTAACAAGCACCATTCCGTGAAATGTCGTAATTACAAGATAACAGACAATAGACCATCGATCCCTGCTAATGTGAATTTGTCATGTGAAGATAATTCCGATCTTTCTAAAGCTAAAACGTCTCAGCCAATCCATAGAACCTTACCATGGATCATTGGTACGAAATAGCCCTCGCATTCTTCTCGTGCTTTACATATAACTAACAAGGTGTGCAGATTTATAATAAAGGACGAGTTCCATACCGAATAGTGGATTCGCCAGAGCTTAGAGACCTTTTATATACCCCGATATAATGTTCCAGGTAGAAAGCAGTTCACAGATGTGATCATTCCTCAAACATATGCTCAAGGTAAGACACTGGCAACGAAAGACCTACGAAATGCTGAGAAGGTTGCATTGACAACAGATAGTTCGACATCGAGGTCAACTGAATCATATCTGACAGTCACGTCAACTCACATTGATACAAATTGAAAGCTGATAAACTATGTTTATCAAACTCGGCCTATGTACGATGGCACACAGGTGAGAATATAGCTGCTGTGATTCACGAGGCCCTCACAGAATGTGAAAAACAGTCTATCCCATACCACCTATTGTATCAGATACTGCATCAAACATAGACAAGGCAGAGGCTCTTTCAGGATGCAACTTTCACATCAAGTGTAATGCACATACAATAAATTTAGCTGCACAAAAGTGTCTCAAGCTCAGAGGCATTGAAATTCTCCTCAGCAGGAGTCGTCGAATAATTGGGCTCTTCCGCCGAAGTAGAACTGCAGCAGCTAAATTGAGAAGCCAGGCTGAATTCTGGGTCTACCGGGTGATAAGCTTAGAGCTGATGTGCCCACTAGATGGAACAATACTTATGACATGATTTCAAGGTTTCTTGAAATGCAGTGTGCAGTAATTGCCGTTTTGAGATCCGAAGATCTTGCTAAAATGAAAGAGAAAGATTTGAACACATTGTCAGATGATAATTTTTGCCTGGCAGATGAGGTAATGGAATGTTTAAAACCTCATAAGTGGTGACAACCACTCTTTGTGCTGATTCAGTTCCAATCATTTTTTTTATCATGCTTCTTCATCGCAAACCTATTGACAGCATTTTCCAACATAGCGATGATACCTCACTAGTAATAGCTCACATGAAAAGGTCTGTGGTTGATGATCTTCAGGATTGATACACTCATCAAGAAGAAACTCGCCATTGCTGCTGCCTTGGATCCACGTTTTAAAGTCTTACCTTTCCTCCGCGATGCACGAAGGAATGAAATCTTTACCAAAATGTTGCAGAATGTATCAGAAATCAATGTTAGAGTTAAGGCTGAACATGACACTAGTCACTCACCTGTAGGTGATAGTGGGCAGTCAGAACTGCCACCATTACCACAGTTAACCAAACGGTTATGTGTCTGCCAATTCTGCTGCTAAGGATGCTCAACCAGTTAGCAATAAGCTCAAATCAGACATTGATCAGTGTGATATGACAGATAAAGTTACCTATTGTCCTGGCATGCAAGAACTTACTGGTGATGTATACATAACTTGTATTGAGACTTCAAAAACACAAATAGAAGAACTAGAAGAAGATCTTAAGAACTATAGAGTGTTTCCGTCGATTCCTTTGGATTCAAATCCTCTGCAGTGGTGAAAAAATCACGAGCAGAGATTTCCTAGATTAGCTACGTTTGCTAAATCCTTAGTGTGCATCCCAGCAACAAGTGTCCCATATGAGAGGGTGTTTTCCCCTGCTAGAGATATACTAAATGCACAACGTTCAGCCCTATAATCAAATCATGTTGATGTTCTTATCTTCCTAAAAAATATCAAGTAAGTTCCATCATTGGATTTTCAAGGCAGTTCAGTTTGAATTACACGGTGTAATGTGACAAAGAAGGGGCCAATCTGCAGTTCCATGCAATTCATGTTTATTAAACAGTAAACCAAAAACTTTGAACTGTTCAGACAAAAGACTTAAATTGTAATTCTTTATTTATGTTTTGGATTGTAACTTCTGTACTGCATTTTATTCATTTTCTCTACTGTATTTTAATTATGTAATTAAATAATTTTAAGTAATTTTTTGCAGTTTTCATTCCTTGTATTTCAATAAATTAACAGTAATCTGTAATTCTTTCTTAAATCAATATATGGCAATAATATTGCAATATTTCGCTTAATATTGCAATATATCGCAATATAAATTTTAATTCAATACCCACCCCATTATAAAGGTCCACGAAAGTGCTATTAGAAAACATGAAAGCATTATGGGAATTATTATAAATGTCCATGGAAATGCTATCATAATGCATTATGGAAAATGTTATAAAGGTCCATGGAGGTGCTATTATAATGCATCATGGGAATTGTTATAATCGTCAAGGGAAGTGCTGTTATAATGCTATGTTAGTAATTAAATTAATTAAAAACTTCATTGTTTCGTGGTCTTGTAGTGGCAGACCATGTCCATGGTAACAGTTGGTTTGATATGACGCTTGTAACTGATCTTTGTCTGTCTGTCTGTCTCTCTCTCTCTGTCAAGCTATCTGTGTGTTAGACGAATTAAAGCAGGAATAACGTACTGCTGACTGTAACGTTTCACTACACAGTGGATAGTTTGTGGATCGGCCATTTCATATTTATCGCGAGCAGGGATTGGGGTGACCTGGAGTTTACTTTCAAGCCGATATTTTTTTTTTTTATATCTCAAGATAATAAATGAATAAACTAATATAATGTATATAGTTTTTATATAACTGATATAATGTATATATTTTGTATATAACTAATATTTTGTATATACTTTTCATATAACTAATATAATGTAAACACTTTATTGTTGCTTTACACGAGAATAAACTTATTTATTGCAGCTATTTAAGAGGCGATATTTCATTTGCAGCAAATTTCCGGCCTACAACCCGGATAGTTAAGATGGTCCTCTAGTAGTAAGAAATCATGAAATACCAGTGGCATTAAAGTCATATCATATACTGGTGTTGTGTCATTCTACTGAAATACACTGATATATATGCATCATGACAGTGGCTGTGTCATGACACTGAATTACTAACATGCCTTTGAGTCATGCTTGTGTATGTGTCATGGCACTAATATACTATCATACATGTGAGTTGCATTATCATTTGTGTATTGGGACTGAAGTACTACCATACATGTAAGTCGTACAAGTGGCTGTGTTATGTCAATAAGGTACTGCCATACATGTTAATGCCTCAATGTCTAACACATGACATACCTCATATTACTATACATGTGACATGCGAGTGCCTATTGCAGTGCTTTGGTCAACATACGAGTCGAACCAATGTATATGTCGAGGCACTGACGAACTACCTTAAATACGAGTCTTGCCAGTTGCTGTGTTATGGTGGTTATATGAGTCGTGCAAGTGTATGCGTTATCACTTATGTCACTGACGTACTACCACACATATGGGTGGTACCATTGGCTGTCTTGTGGCACTAGGGTATTACTATACACGTGAGTGGCACCATTACTACCGCATATGTGAGTGATACCAGTGACTGTCATATGGCACAAGGGTATTGATATATATGTGAATAGTACCATTGGCTGTCTTATTGTACCATTGTCTATTGTATGGCACTGGGGTATTACTATACACGTGAGTGATACCTTTGGCTGTCTAATGGCACTGGGATATTAATATACACGTGAATGGTACTATTGGCTATCTCATGGGACTGTGGTATTACCATTGGCTGTCTTATGACACTGGGTAATTACCTTACACGTGAGTGGTACTATTGGTTGTCTTACGGCATGTATATCTTATGGCACTGTGATATTACCATACGCGTGAGTGGTACCATTGGCTGTCTTATGGCACTAAGGTATTACAATACACATGAATGATACCAATGGAAGTCTTGTAGTACTGGGGTATTACAATGCACGTGAGTGGTACCATTTGCTGTCATATAACGTTGGGGTATTACAATACACATGAGTGGTGCCATTGGCTGTCATATGGTACTGGGGTATTTGATACACGTTAGTGGTACCAATGGCTGTCTTATATCACTGGGGAATTACCTAACACGTGATTGGTAACAATGTCTGTCTTATGTCACTGGAATATTTATGCTGTACCAGTAGTTCCGATTTTGTTGTAGAAGCGGGGATAAAGCGAACCTTGTGGTTTGGACGCCCGGCTTTGTAACATTGATTCGTGCTGATACTTAGTGAAACATATGACACGATATTAAAATTCATAAACATCCCTTCATGACAAGGGACACCAGCACACAAGGGCAAAGGGGACGGGTCAGCTAGATGTAGTGATAGCTAGCTAGCTAGCTAGCTAGATAGATATATAGAATTTCTTTATCTTCATACTCATTGCTCATCAAATGATAAGGAGTGGAGAATGGTTTTGGTGGTACTGGTGTATTATTAATTACAGTTGAGCAGCCTGTTCATATTTGGTTATCTCCGACAAGGATATAGCAAACCTGCCAAACATTTAATAAAAATCCCCTTATAGAGTTATACTTCAGACATTCCAATCTAGTCAGTATAATTCAGACATTCCAATCTAGTCAGCACAATTCAGACATTCCAATCTAGTCAGTACAATTAAGATATTCCAATCTAGTCAGTACAATTCTTGATACATTTGTTGTCCAATTCCCTTTTATAACGGTTTCTTTTGTAAATATGGTATTTCACTCCAAGGCACAATGCTAAAGATTAGAAATGTATCATTGTCTATCACTATTAATGCAAGTCGCCAAGAAAGCATGGCATTATCTTGTTCAGAGCAGAATGTTTTCCCGGTCTCCATGACATCAAAACATGCGTGACATGGACCTATTTAATCATATTGAATTGTATGTACAAATAAGACAATGAATCTAAATGTAATACCTGGAATTTATGATTCATACACCTTCACATCGGTACAGGGATGTTTTTGAAAGGAAGAGGATGGACGGGGATGTGTTTTGCAGTTTTAATATGGCATGCGAATATTGAAATTTTTTATAACCTCGCATAAAAGACACAGTGACTATCGTATTTCAATCGCACAATAAATCATCCTTATAGAAAAGACATACCCCCTCTGTGACTTTGGTACCTCAATTGACCATTCAATCCCGTACGAAAATCTTTATTTAGAGTTGTTTAAAATGGAATTATAATACGACTACGGCTTTTCAGTTTAAATCATTTATAAATTTTAATTGTCTGTCATATTGTCTTATTGAATGTTGTAATCGTTGTCGTATATCATATGATATGTACATGGAATCTTGGCGTGACAATTGTCTGTGGTCATAAAGTACGTTACATGTTACTATTTAAGCTGCAAAGAGTCAGGAGGAATCAATTAAACAAAGCAAAATCCATAATATTTAGTCTGTTCTGATGTACGTATGTATGTATGTATGCATGCATGCATGTACGTATGTATGTATGTATGCATGCATGCATGTACGTATGTATGTATATATGCATGCATGCATGTACGTATGTATGTATGTATGCATGCATGCATGTACGTATGTATGTATGTCCTACACAACGAATGAATGACGAATCGTTCGCTTGTTCTACATAATGAATAAATGGCAAACCATGCGTCTGTCCTGAACACTGAATGAATGACGAATCGTGTGTCTGTCCTACACCTACACAACGAATGAATGACGAATCGTGCGTCTGTCCTACACCTACACAACGAATGAATGACGAATCGTGTGTCTGTCCTACACCTACACAACGAATGAGTGACGAATCGTGTGTCTGTCCTACACCTACACAACGAATGAATGACGAATCGTGCGTCTGTCCTACACCTACACAACGAATGAATGACGAATCGTGTGTCTGTCCTACACAATGCATGAATTGTGACACACGCGTCTGTTCTTTACAATGAATTAGTGGCGATTTATGCGTCTGTTCAAAACAATTAATTAGTCTTTAAGCATCGTTGAAGATAGCAGAAAATAAGACGAAAAGGTGTTCCCATTTTAATAGGACTATATTTGCATTACTAAAAATTGACAATATGGCTAAATTTGTCTCATAGATGGTGTATGAGTTATGAAGTGGTGTGTGTGTGTGTGTGTGTGTGTGTGTGTTTAATAATCATGCAAGTTTCTTCAACCCTTCATGGACTTTTAGTTTATACTTTGAATATACAGGTTTGAGCTGCTCTGGATTCTGGTCTCTTACGATGTAATGTTTACATCATCTGAGAATATACTGGATTCTCAATCGCAGATTATGGAATGCTTTCATCGTCAGAGCATACCCTCTGGATTCTCAATGTCTGACATTTTCATCGTGAGAGTATACTCTTTGGATTCTTAGTACATGAATGTGGAATAATTTATCGTTAGAGTATAATGTGTTGTGTCTTAGTACTTGACTATGTAATAATTGTATCGTTAGAGTGTATTATTTGCATTCTTAGTACTTGACTATGGAATAATTTTATCGTTAGTGTATGCTCTTTGCATTCTTACCACTTGACTATGGAATATTTTTATCGTTAGATTGGATTCATAGTACTTGACTATGTAATAATTTTATCGTTACAGTATACTCTTTGGATTCTTAGTACTTGACTATGAAATACTTTTATCGTTAGAGTATACTCTTTGGATTCTCGTTTCCTGACTATGAAGGATTCTCTTCACAGTGTACTTTCTAGATTCTCGTTATCTGATTATTTCGTCGTCAGAGTATATATTCTCTGGATTCTTAGCTCTGGCTATGGGATGTTTTCATCGTCAGAGTAAATTATCTGGATACTCAATGCCTGACTAAGGAAGGTTTGCGTCATTGGAGCACTGCTGAGTACAAAGGCAAAGTTTGGAAAATACATGGCCTGGTATATACATCGTCAAGTACATACAAGGTATAGTGTATGTAGGATGTATCATATAACAGGTCAAGTATATTAAAGGTATATATGATATAGTATAAACAAGGTCTGGAATATCCCTGGCATAGTATATCTAGACTCTTGTATAGATAACGTCTAGTATATACAATATCCATGGCATAGTACATCTAGACTTTAGTATAGATAAAGTCTAGAATATACAATATCCATGGCATAGTATATCTAGACTCTAGTATAAAGTCTAGTATATACAATATCCATGGCATAGTGTATCTAGACTCTAGTATATATATATATATATATATATATATATATATATATATATATATATATATATATACAGTCTAGTATATACAATATCCATGGCATAGTATATCTAGACTCTAGTATAGATAAAGTCTGTTATATACAATATCCATGGCATAGTATATCTAGACTCTTGTATAAAGTCTAGTATATACAATATCCATGGCATAGTATATCTAAACTCTAGTATAGATAAAGTCTAGTATATACAACATCCAGTATATACGTGGTCTAGTATATAGAGGATATTTTGGGTTTAGTTTATACAGGAAGCTGAATATGCATGGTATATATACTCTAGTGCATTCAGGGTCTAGTATATATATGGTTTAATATATACATTGTCTAGTATATACAGTGTCTTGTATATAAGAAGTCTGTTATGTTGTAAAAGTTCTTGTTATTAAACTGACAAAAAACTTGTAATATGAAGCCATTAGCTGGCTGTTTGTTTATCCATTATACCATCTCTCTCTTTCAATTTCCATTTGATCACTTAGTAGTCAGATACAGGTGAATTCTGGCTCTCTAGACTCTTCTGTATAAGTTGCTGGACTCTTAAAGTTTTTAATCTCTCTATTTAATCATCTTTCTTGTGTACAGTCTATTGCAGGATGTGATGTGTTGTGATTTTGATTTTAGTACTGGGGCATACAGTAGTAGACATGTAGCATGA